>OY294015.1:906461-1271115 GCA_958510785.1 Exephanes ischioxanthus | reverse complement strand
CATTGCCATTTTTACGGGTCAACCGTTCCGATGCCAAGACGGAAGTTCAGAGATTTTCTGCAACTCTTCAGCAACACCGAATCGGACTTGTGAAGGGCTCTTTGATCTTTATTTTTTTTTTTTTTTTTATCTTTCGCTAAAAAAGTTTTTAATTAACAATTCTTCACGGATGAAACTCTGCGTGAAATAATTACTGCATCTTACTCGAGATCTGATAAATAGTGGGTCACATTTTTTTTTTTTTTTTTTTTTTTTTTTTTTTTTCGTGAAAAGTTTCTTCAACGTTAATTTATACCCCGGGGAAAGTAAAAGCTCGTTAAAGCAGAAGACGTCAGAGCGATCTCAACCGCCCCCCCCCCCCCCCCCCCCCCCCCGCCCCTCCCCGTTCTTCCGGTGTCGCGGACCCGTTGCAAAAAATCGTATTTACCGGATGTGTCCGGAAATTTTAGTCGCCGCGAGACCTTCTCTAGATGCGTGTCTACATTTAATCGACTTACAACGATGGAACCAAATAATAGAACGTAAAATTACTAAGTGCCACGAGCACAGCCCTGTCTAGCCTACTCATCAACCCTGCGAGAAATTTCATATCGTTGCATCAGGCCCTGATAGGATCCGGACAACGCTTTACAACCTTATCTTCTCACACTGCGATGTAGCGCTCCACTACGGAATTTACGCTGGGAAACGACATAAATTTATAATGAAAAGAGGAGCAAACGAAACATCGAAAACTACGACCAAAATCTCGACGGAAAGTCTTGACCGACTTTGATGAATTTTGAATCGATAATATTCTCCCTCGAAAGGCCTGAGCCATTTGACCCACTTTGATCCGTGCCTCTTTAATCTCGATGCCTCAGTCACCGTCCCACTCGTGCGTTTCCCAGGCCATCGGCCGAGAACCGTACCAATCACTGTTGCGAAGTCAACGAGGGAGTCTCATAACATATAACTATGCGGTGCTCAGTGACGTCGGATATGCGCTCACGGTACTGTAGCGCACACGTCGTGTACACGACGGATACACGAAGCAGGTGCATATTGTGCAGCACTCCCGTTTCGAGAGTGCTGCGTATCGGAATATCCGGGCTGAGGGGGGGGGGGGGGGGGGGGGGGGATGGTGGGTCGCGTTTCTCGGCCTCGCTCTCTCGCACCACGACCTTCCTCATCCTTGCGCCGCCACGTTACAGTTACCCCTCTCGGCGTTATCAGGATCACGAGGGCTCTTGTTCTTCATCGAGTCTCGTCGGCGCTCACGCTGCCACGGATATTCCTCTCTCGCGGGCTCGTACATGTATCACAACTGCAACGAATCGCGTAGCTCGATCTACGACGCGCACCGGAATATGTATATAGATGTGCATACCCGACTTTCGTTTCTAGCGTATTTCGCTCATAAGAAGCTCCGTACATAAGCCGGTATAAAGTTGTACCGAACATACACGGTTATTAATAATGCAAGAAGCATTATCCAGCTTTAACGGGAATCTCGTTGTGTTTGTATGCGCACAAACCCCCGAGCTCCACTATTCGGTCCCGATATCGCAAAAACTATGCTCTCATTACGGGCCAAACTTTCTCGTCAACATCGCGAACACTGTTCGCATTATAATCGCCGGTCGGGAAGGGAACGTAAACACTTTCCGAAACTTTGTAATTTGATATTGGCATGATTTTACTTTAAAATTTAAGATTACGACTTTTATCGTAACAGTGACGAAAATAAGCCGTCGCGGTAAAATGGATCGGTGCATGTTGACACAAATGCGGATTAAAAAATGTTAAAGTTCGAGCCGTTACATGTATTGATAACGGTGAGGTCCCAGGTGACATTCCGCCTTAACTACAGAAAAAGCGCATCGATGGCTCCACACCGGAAATACTTCACTTCCGGTCGAAAAATGAAATTTTCAAACCAGACGTGAAGTTTTCTCGTATGACGTAATTTCCAGTCGAAAGATGTGATTTTCAAACCGGAAGTGACTTCGCAATACAATTTTTTTTCTGTATGATATCACTTCCGTTTTGGTAGTCAGATTGTCAAACCGGGTTCACCGATTGGGTCTTGCCAGGGCCTGATGTAACGCCGTGAAATTTCTATTAAGGCGGGAGTAGTGGATACAGGCCCAATCTTTCAAGTGTCCTATAATCACCGTTTTCGCCCTATATCTAAAAAATCGAAAGGTCGTTCCAAAGCTTCAGGGTCGGATGAAAAAATACAATCAACAACATCGCTCGAAGCGGCATTATTCAGGGATAAAGCTCAGAAACTGATGATAATGGGTGATGTAGCAATTCGCGAGTCGTAGATTGTGCGATGCGCTTTCACGGTGTCGTTGATTCTAGTGCCGTGTTACGGGCTGAAAAAAGAGATCGTCGCTGCTCCCGTGCACACACAGTTATACGTATATACATTTTACATATACATACAAAGTGTATATGCGAACGTATCACAGTCGTGTCGTCGTATCACTCGAGACCGTGACCCATAATAGAGCGAACGAGAGCCCGCGGATTAATCGTGGCTACACAGTAACCCGTTGTACACATTATACTTGCTACGATACCCTACCGTGTATCTACACCGTGCAAGAGACACAACGGAAAAACAGAGGAGTATACAAGTTCTCGAGCTCTCGACAATTGTAGCTCGCGCTTCTCTTCCATTCTTCTGTACGAGTGCAGCACGTATAAGCAGAGAAAGAAAGCGAGAAACAAAAAAAAAAAATAGGAGAGAGTTACAGTATAATAGCAGCGGAGAGAAAGAGAGCGAAGAAGAGGATGCTCTCGAGGGCCTCGAGCGCGGACTTCACCCCCGGAGTAGCTCGTACCTATAGTGGCGCAGTGTATTACGGGAGTCAACCTTATGCACTGGCACTCTTGAAGAAACGGGAATCCGGTAGTCTGCCTTTGCCAGTACATTTTATACCGAGAATATAACCGTCTCTCTTCTGTTCTTTCTTAGGTACCGCCACTTGAGAAGCTTATAACTCAAGATACAACTGTGTATAAGGTTTGTGTGTATGTGTATGTGTGTGTGTGTGTCTGTCTAACTACTGCGGGCATTTAACAGCTTCGGGTCAGTTGCCCAATGGTTTCTTGTTTCTCGTTGTACGAGGTCTACACGCTAATTGGATTATTGACAAAACGGCTTTAGTGGAATGTCGAGTAACGCACGAGGGCCTGGTTAATTGCCGGGACTCCGTGTATACTGCAAACCGTGAACGTCGAGCTCTCGAAACCTCAATTGGTTGATTATCGGTCGTAAGGATCCGACCGATAAGATTCATCGAGAGGTCTCCCCCCAGTTGGTGTGTACGCCGAACCACTGTGTAGTACACGCTCGAGTTACGAGGCCCTTGTTAGAACCCTCGTTTCCTTGCGATTCTCTCGAGATACACGTAGAGGACGGGAAGAATTTGCGAGATCGCGTTTCACTGGAAAAGCACAGGAGTTTTTCTTTTTTTTTTTCTGGCGAGGATAAATCGTTATGTTGAGGATTTTTTGTTGGGGTGGATTAGAACTTTCTCGGCAGTCCCGAAAATTATTAACTTTTTATCTTTGTTGTTTTTGACCGACGTTGGAAAATTAAAATATTTCGAGTTTTCGGGAAATTCGCGCCAATCGATAATCCATTTTCATAATTCGAGGATGATACTTCAATGTTCGTGCGACTCGTTATTCCACGATTTACGGCAAATTGTGTGTAAATTGCTCCAGATTGAAATATAATTGCTTTTGCGCCTATTACGGGTTAAATGATTTTAATTTCTACCTTCGATACTCGACGAAAAATGGGCTATTGTATAATTTGGACGAGGAAAATCACAAATTCATCGACTTCGATTTTCCATAATTTGCACCGCATTACATTGGATTGTAGTCTGGATTGAAATACGATTATAATTGTAACAATTATCATTCTCTCATGCGTATCGGTTGTTCGATTTTTTTCGTCAAATTTATGTACTCTCCGAAGAAAAAAATCGTTACAGCAATTGACCGATCAGATCACGATACCGATAGGATTTTCGCCCATCAGAGATGCCCAATTTTTTTTTACCATTTTCGCCGACACACCAAAAAAATATATTTATTTCTACTGTACGGAATAATTCCCTAGAGGCATGCTTATACATATAATTTTCGTCGAAAGATATTTAATTGGATAAACTACTATTATATTTGCTATTATCATTTGTGATTACTCTGCCAACTATAAAACATCAACTTTCCTTCAGGACACTAAAATTTATAGTACAAAGTGACTACGGTCACTTTCTACAGTGCAATTTTTTCTCACTGCAGAATTTCGCTCGATTCTTCGCTCCGTCCCACGTATTTCACGTTTTCATCGTGTCGCCCGACAACATGTTTCACGTTGAGCACATAAGTTCCTTTCCATGCGCTATGTTCGCCTATAGTCGCTCGACGATGTTTCCTCATTTTACCCCTCCCTGCCGTATATAGACACCCCCGTACTTCCAGGACTTCCTCGCGCCGTTTGCACCCCTCGCGAGCCGCTCTCGAGCGTTCCCGATGTTCCCGCATCGGGAAGAGTGTGCGTCGTGTGCGTTCTCTTCTCTGCCATCGCGTCGTTGCGAAATAAAGCCTCCAGCTCCCTCCCGACATCTCGAGCCGACTAGTCGACGACAAGGCGTTTCGCAAATTCAAACCCCCTCCAACCCCCTCCTCGCTCGCTGGTGCTTCCGTATTTACGCTGACGTTTAGCAAACTACCGGGACATAACACGACCGGTGCCTCATAGTGAGAGGACATAAACGGGGCGAGAGAAAACGGGCTGCCGAGTATATAACGAGTGCAGCGCTATGTCACACGACGCTGTCCCTCCACCCGCGAGTTCTCAATGGAAAATACTACACACTCCCTCGCACGACACGCACGTTACGATGCACTTGCCTCCCGAAGTAATGGTACCACTCGTACCAAGAATTCTGCTGTTCGTTCCGCCAGCTTATCCTCGAATTATTATCTTCATCTCGCACCCACGCTCTCACGAGCAAGTACGAATGTACTTACCCGTCACAATCTTGTTAAGATAGTTTCGTTTCCTCGAAGCTTAAACTTTGCTCCCGACCAAACTTTGCAATTGTCCACGCAACTTTGAAACATTTCACAAAGTAGAACTATTATTATTGATAATATTAATATTAATATTATTATTATTATTATTATTGTATAAAAATGATTTAACATTGAATTATTGATTCCAATAGGATGATGTCTTGTTTACGAAAAAAAATCCCAATACCGCGGAATATAACAACAGAAGTGTTATGAATTTTTTAAACGGCGGTTTTTTTTTTTTGTTTACCGATTTCAATACCGGGCAATGATTATCGATTCTTCAATGACTGTATGGGAAAATGTCGGCTCGAGTACCACTCGAAAAATTGCAACTGCATGTTAATCACGCACGACCCCTCCCCTCCCCGTATTACCTCCATTTCGACCACGTTTCCAGCCGCGAATAAAAACAAAAAAAGGACTTCCTCATCGCAGCACCTAACATATTTTTCACGGACGAGCGAGCATTTAGATTGACTGCTCGCCGCTCTCTATGTATCTCCCTCTCTCTCCACGCCCCCCTGTCTCCATCGTGATCGCTTCTCCGCGCATATTTACAAGCCCATACGTTTAGGAAACTCGGTGAGCGGAACGAGCCTTCGAAGGGTGCACACAGGACTTCGCTATTATCCAGTGACCCGTGAGTATTTGAGGGTTCGATGGAAAGACCCGCTCCACTATCCCTGCCTCCCTCCCTCCAACCCCCACGGGCCTCCTGCAATGCTCCTGAGGAGACCGTACTCCGCAAGAACATAAAGGCGTATAACGTACTATCGTGATCCAACTACACCCCCGTAACCCTCTCCCACACGTTTAACACAGTTGTACATGTACACGTGCAGTTGTGTTCATTCTGTGTATAAACGTGCTCTATAAATGTATTATGTACATATATACATACAGTATATATGTATACATTTACACATATATATGCATGTAAGACGATATGTATAGATAGTGCCGGTACGGCGGAGAGGAAACGAGCGATGGAAGAGATAGGGTCAGGACGAAGACGGAGTGAGGTTTGACTTGCGCCGCGCCAGCAAATCCCGGATAGAGCAGCTTGGCAGAACGAGATGTATGGACGGTGGCTGGAGGTCGAACCGTCGGCGAAGAGGGAAAGGGAGACGGTGAGAAAACCGGAGAGAGGGCCCAGCCGGGTTTTAGGTATAGGGTAGGTGGTCGGTTCGCTCCTGCTGGTGGTGTTAGCTCGGGGCGCCGATGCGGAGGCCCGAGAGTTTCGGGCTGTGCGGAGAGAGTGGTATATACGTAGTGGGTGGACAAGTTATCCTGGAGCTTGGGCTCCTGCGGCACCGGACCGAAGACCGAGTCCCGCATAGAAACCCCCGTACGGCTGAATGCCGAATATTCCAGCCCGACGAATTGAATGGCTCTGGGAAACCCGTCGACTAAAGCGACCGAGTTTCAATGGGACACGGGATTTAGCTCGGCGATACACGGTATGGGAAGCTGTAGGAGCGACAAAGGAGCAATAACAAAATCTACGATGGTCACGAAGAAAAAAAAAAAAAAAAAAAAAAAAAAAAAACACACAAACTGTGACCACGTAACTCGTTTCACGCGTTTTTGTTTTATTTTTTCATTCGGAGCTTCTATGGTTTCGGCATCTGCGGGATACATAGAAAAGAATCGAGTAAAAGGGGTGAAAGGAATCTATCGATCGTTGATAAAAAAAAAGGGAATAAAAAAAGGAAAGAAAAGAACAATCCCAGAACAGAGAGACCGGAGTGGTGGAGCATTGACACTGTGTGTGCCCGCGGAAAAACCGTCCGCTCTCACCGTCCGATTCTATCCGACACCGGTACCGTACCCGCACCTCATTCTTCTCGCGCATTGTGTGTCCGCGTTCTCCCGAGATCTCCCGGGTTCACGATGTGTGTATATAGGAAAGCGACGGGGCGCTGGGTAGAGCCGCTCGCCTTTCGTGCTATCGGGGAATGCGCTGGCAAGCCAGCCAGCAACTACGGCCGAACGTACGTCGACCCTTTCCACTCGGATCGTCCGGTGCAATGTCCTTCCCCGTCTAACCCGCGCATAAAACGAGGATTCGCGCAAAAACATCCTTCGCTTACTTTATAAGCATCCTGTTTTCTTGTCGGGTGTCGCTGCGAGATTTGCCTATGAGTACGGGTGGTTAAACAGACGAGTTTTGTCGTACTGTCGAGCGCGTGCGGACACCTGGCCGGGGGTTTGAAGATCGAACCGAGAGTATTTTTCTTAAAGTTTTTTTCCGTTCGAACGGCGGAATATATATTTTTTTAATATGGCAGTGTGCAAAAAATCAATTCGTAGGCATTCCCGAGATGCAATTCCGGGGGGTTCGATCGAGGCCTGATATGTGATTAGTTGATTTGCAGCCACAGAAATAAATTTGACCGTCATCCTGAGGTCATCTTTAAAAAAATGCTACTTCCCCATTTATGAGTTCTTCAGGACTTGGACGGCCTTGAGATGTCTTTGATTTATAGTGGAACAATAATTGTACTTCTTTCACCGAACAAACATAATCGATCATAAAAACACCCGCGAAATTTATGTCGCCCGACTAGAATGAGCGTACAAGATTTTAGTCGGGCGACGTATATCTTCGGGACGGGACAAAAAGCGCAGAAGTGTAGAAAATTTTCATGATATACATCGTTACGCCGTATCCTTAATCTCCGCGGACGAAAATAACCCCGGATCGTTGATTCCAAAACCGTCCTAGTGATTTTTCACGTCGAACAAGGGTCTCATGGAAATTTCATACAACTCAACCATCCGGTGGCCGACACATCTGGCTTCAAAAATAGCTTATCCGATATAGTCGAAAAATTGAACGTTATTTCTGCAACTCACATGCCGCTTACTAGGAGTCGACGAAGTTTTAAATTTTTTTTCGTTTTTCGTCGCGAACGAAGATCTATTCGATCGCGATGTTAAAAAGAAAATCATCTTATCCCCATCACACCCAGAAAAAAAATGTATTTGACGGCCACTGTTTATTAAGATCAAGTAAAATATTTATTTGATTTAAATAAACATTTATTTAAATTAAGTAAATAGTTACATAAATGAAATAAATATTTATTTAAATGAAATAAATATTTTACTTGATATTAATGAACGGTGGCCGTCAAATAAATTTTTTTCTGGGTGCAACCCGTTCGATATGGCCATCCTTAAAAACAACCCACAACCGTCTTCACCCTTCACCTACTGGGTCGATATCCTGTATAGAGGACATTTCTGTCCCAGCATCCGGCGTCCAGGATAAAAGTGGTAAATATTACCCGGTCCATATATCAATTACGTGTTAATCGTGGTGGTCCATATTCCCCACTTCTACTCTATACAGCACATAGACCTACGCTTCCTTTTATTGTTGCCAGAATGGCTAAAAAAAATCAGAAAAATCGACGAAAAACTCAATACCAAGGAAGAAGCTGAAATACAAGAAGAATAAGAGGACTCAAGAAAATGTTGAAAACCTGTGCTTGAAATTCTCGAAACGCCCGTACGCGAAGGTGTCAGAGATCCATCCGCCTCGAAGACCCGTTGCTCGGACCCAGCGGCGCGATAATCAGCGAGCTCCAAACATCCGTAGTAAAACAATCCCCTAACGATGCACAAACACCCGAGTATTTTTTTTTTTTTTTTTTCCTTCTTTTTTTCATCATCCGCTATGGAAGGCGCAAACAAATCGTCAACCGGATGTTTGAGGAGTAAGTGGGAGAGATACCCGTCGGAAGCTCGGAGGGGCGCATGGCTCGTCGGATTTCTTAACGGATGGGCCACATTTATTTTCCCAGGCTTCAGCACACTTTGCTCCCCGTCCCCCGCTCGCTCCGCCGTCTCGTTGCCTCCCTTCGCAAAAAAAAAAAGTGTCGCAGTAGATCCAGCAGAACTTCTGGCGGGCGGACGGGCGGCCGAGGAGAGCTGTGCGGGGAGGATTCTGGAAGCCCTTTCGCCGGAAGCTCCAATGTCGGATTATACGCGCGAAGCACGACGAGGGAGCGGTGGAGGGGGGGGGGGGGGGGGGGGAGTAAGCGCTCGAACGCTGAAGTTCCCGAAGCTTACCATTTCGAGAGATTGATAATCGGAATCTGTGTGTGCCCCGTTCTCCCTGCGCCCTGCGTGGTACTTCGGAGGAGGGCGGCCGGTCCCGTGCACGTCCGACAAGACACTGGACGATTCGACTCGGAGGTCGAATCGTCCAGTGCACGCCCGTTTACCCGGCTATCGGTGTACGCGTTGCATACAGCTATCGAGACTGTTCAGCCCAACGTTGGATTGCGGTATAACACGTGTACATCTCAATCCCCTTGTTGCATGTTATACCGCGAATGTTCGCTATGTATCTCAATCTCTCACGCCTACAACCCCCCCGCAGCCCCCCTCCTCACCACGCCAGGCTTTCTCTACGTCTCTCTGGCAATGATACCAGCACCGACGATCTATCCTCGGAAGCGATTTATCTTCATGCTTGGCACCGGCGATACAAGTACCTTTCACATAAAGTATATATAAAAATAAAATAGAAAAAAAAAAAAAAACTATGAAACGTCGGTTATCCGAGAGACCGACAAACAGAATATAAACGGTTGTACCCCGTGCCGGCACGAACTAAAATTGGACGGAATCCCACTGTTGTTTCGAATCTTCAGAAAACTCATGTTTCGACGAGAGTTCGTGCGAGAGAGTTCTTGCGGTCGATTCATATAGTGTCAGCCTCCCTGAGCCAGTTAGGGGCGAAAAGGGGTGGCGGGGGGAGCAGGGGGGGGTTTTAGCTGTAGCAGCATCGAAAAGTCGTAGACGCAAACCGATAGAGATAGAACGATGCCAAGGGTGCATTGAGACAGAATGAATTCGGTTCCACCGCCGTGGTACACGACGACACGGTCCAGGACGAGGGGGGCGATCGGGGGACGAAGGGGGGGGGGGCGGGTAGTTGAGAAGCTATATAACGCTCGCTGCCGCCGCCGCTGCATCACAACCTACGGGGGGAAAGGGGTTGATCGATTTGGACGAGACGAGTGTACCGGAATAACTCGTTTCTCCTTGCAGAGCTTGTCCCTCTTCTGCATCAGCGGTTCGAACGGTGCGAGCACGCGAGCGGGGAACAGCGGAACGGGACAGACGAAGGAGTCGAGGAATGAACGAGATGCCGGGTCGCTATACGCAGCTCTCTGTACGTGCATGTTTTTTTTTTTTTTTTTTTTTTTTTTTACGTGCTCCGTGCATATAGGTGTACACGTGAGTACAGATAGAGCCAGTGAATAGACCGGCTACGCTGGACGTTCCCCGAGGAGACGTTAAAAGTCGTTCGATCAATGCTTAATACAGCGGTCCATTAATGAAGTCTCAAGGGAACGGAATACACACAGGCTATATCCCTTGGTCGACTTTTGTCTCCTCTTTCCCTGGCTCATCCATTATTTCATTTCGTCTTATCAACTGTATGACCCGGTCGATAGGGACGAGGTGGCTAAAGGGGTGAGGGCATCAGCATGCATCTACCACTGTCGAGCTTTCTCTCGCCGAGCTCTTGTTCACCCCTGGTAACTCCGGTTCGGTGATGAAGGGGAAGGGGGGGGGACGTGAGGGGGGAAGGGGGGTTTCTTCAAGGTACAGCTCAGGACTGCTTTGCATCACTGCAATTCGTACAATCTCAACGATATGGAGTAGACGAGAATAGCGTTGTTTTATTCATGTACTGAGACAGACATACGGAGACGAATGACAACTATATATGTAAATAGACACACATGCAGTAGTGCGAAGCGTATTTTTACTTACATGTCCAATGATCGGCCACGTTAAATGCCTCGCACGTATACCCGTTGCACACTCCCCGCCGCCGTTGCGCCGAAAATGTTGACGGCGAGCCGGAGAGGTAAACAAAACAAAAAAGCAAAAAAAACAAAAAAACAAAAAAAAAAGGAGCAAAAAGAAGACGAAAACCGAGTAACGGGGAGGTTTGTTTTTACAGGGTAACTCGGCAGCGGTGAAAAACCAGAGGTCGGTCACCAACACCGCGATACCAACACAGTGCTGCGGTTGTTTCTTTTTTTTTTTCTTCTTCCTTTTTTTACCACACTGTTTGCGAATCAATTATCAAAGAAAATCGAGTAACTCCGCTGCACAAAACCCATCACCGACGGTACAGTTCCCATGACATTATTTATCTTTCTCTCTCTCTCTCTCTCTCTATCCCTATCTCTCTCGTTCCCTCTCCGTGTCTCTTTCTTCCTCCTGGTCGTGCAATGTTTTGGGATATATCGCAAGCGCGCGCGTCGCGTCAGACAGTCCGTCGCTCACCGGGAGACGGTGCGACCGGCGAGGGTCCTCGGGGGTGCAGTTTGATCCCTCGGTTCCAACCGGAGGATCCCAACGAGCTCTTCGTCTACCGGACGATCATCCGCGAGAATCCTGTCGCAGGTCAGTGATGCGGCCTCTTCGCTACCCTCGCCGGCTCGATATATCAGATATATAATAACAGTATACATGTGTATCTATACAGATATATGTACATATAAACACGAACACATATATATATACATATAAATACACAGATATATGTACGTGAATTATATTTCTTCTATATTTCTCCGTTAAGTCTTGTGTATTATGCGCTCTCGCGTTATCCGCGAGATGAAAATTGCGCTGCGACCCGCGTACTATCTCGCTCCTCGCGTCGACCAACACTCTCCGTACGAGCGTACCGAGGAACTCTGCAAGCTCGGCCGGGCACCCGGGGGTGGCGCCGGGGTGGGTGGCGGGCCGGCAGGAGCGGTAAGGGAGTAGGACCGCTCCGAGGGGTGGCTGCTGCTCGCAAGCCCGGTGGTTGCTTGCTTGCCTGCCTGTGCTTCTGCCACCGGTGCTGCTGCCGCTGCCGCTGCCGCTGATGATGATGGTAGTGGTAGTGCCGATGCTGGCTGCGCAGCACCCGCGCGACCCGGCCAAACCCAGACCCCCGGCTTGTACCACGGGCCTCGCACTCGAGCTCGAGCAACCCCAGCTATCCATCCCTACCACGCTGCTTTCGTCGACTCCGAACTCCACCAACCCTCAAACCCAACCCCCCACCCCCTCCACCAGCCGCGTTTCTCCCGACTCCTCTACAACTACCACCGACGCTATATATCTCGATTCTACCAGCCGCCACGACCCTCCACCCCCACCCGGCCAACCCCCTACTCCAGGTCAAGCTCCGATCAGAATCGAGCCGCACTGTCGTATACCTGTTCCATGCCATGTTCACTCGATGGGACCTCTCGAACAAGATCGGACTACCAAGACGACGTTTGTTGTTTCTCGCGCTGAATTTCGCGATCCAAACTGCACGGGGGCAGACATTCCCGGTATACTATTTACGTCTTCGTATGTATAGGTCGTATATACGTATTCCTGCTGGTTTGCTGAATTCGAGGAATAATAAAACAGGCGGGTTTTATGAGAGAAGCCCGGAGTTATTTGCTCGCCCGATCCAATCAACACTTGTCGTCGGGGTTCCTCGTCGCTATGTATCCGGCGTTCGTATCGCACTTTTCGATATTCGTTAGCTATCCATTCACGTATGCATAGCTGGAGACTCGAAGCCAGCAATCCTCTCGTGTTTACAGTTATAATTTGATTTTTATATCCGTGTGACTCTTGGTTGTTTTTTTTGCTTGCATCTATGTTTAAATATACTGTTTTTTTTTATGCGTGATTTCGGGAGTCCTTGACGAGGATGAGAAGGCTTATCGTTAATTAAAGGGGTTTTACTTTGACTGTGAATAATCCGTGCCGTGGATGATCAGTAAGCCGGTTGCCGGACAGTGATTTGTCAAAGTCCGAACGGATCAATCCCAATCCCGTCCGCAGAGTGTTCTAATACGTTCGTAACTCTGCGTGCGTATGGCACAGTGGTCCTATACAGATAGAACGGGGATCCACCATACCAGACGCTTTTTCTCTCCGGGCAATCCGATTTTCTCAATCTTCTCTTCCCCGATGCGTTTTAGTTTGCTGCTTGATGAATTTTTTCATTCTTTTTTTCTTCATTTCTTCCTTTCTTCAGAGAGACCGGCATCCGGATTCGTTTACTCCAATTTTCCGGATGTCCGAGTATCGCCAGTAGTTTTCGAGGGTGGAGGGTCCGACCGTAGAATTGGAATCGATGCGGACTGTGTGAAGGGCGTCTTCCCAAATGGCTTTAAACGCCTACGGATACGCACGCTGTCGTGCACTACTATAGTTATATGCTAGATTCGACGGTTTCGCCCGGAGGCAGGGAGCATCGAGGCAGAGACGCTCGCCGATATACCTCGCCGTCTAAGACTCGGAGGTATCGCACATAGCCCACTGGGATTCTCTACTGAAACTCGAGACTCTCTACTTCTGCCTTGCTATTATCGGCTTGTTCCACTTGAGGCTCGAGCGTGCACGAAACGGCGAGCGGTTCGTACTGTACTCGTCGTCCCTAGAAAGATGTTATCTACCGCGTGCGCGCCCGAGAGAGAGAGAGAGAGAGGGAGTCGAGCGACGCCTACACTTCACAGCCCTCACGCCTTCGTATAAAGCCTTGGACTCGAAAGTTCTCCGCACCAACCTCCCCCACATTCGTATAGTTCTCTTGATAAAATGAAACTTCGGAATATAACCAACGCTCGGAATCGAGCCACTACAACGTGTACACCTAACACGCTCCGAGCGTGACAGCGGATATACTTGGACGTGCCGTGTTGAATATTATATACCCAGTACGGATACTCGTCATCGAGACATTCGAGATTTATTCGATATACATCCCCCTCAGTCACGATAGAAATATCTTAAGAGTTTTCGTCTGAGCGGATATCAGGGCAGGACTCTCTCGAACATAATGAACTCCCTTCATATTTTATAAATCAATTTACTTCTCTTTACTTCTTGTTTCGTAGTTACTTTTTTTTTCTGCTTCCACTCGT
Source organism: Exephanes ischioxanthus (assembly GCA_958510785.1). NCBI lineage: Eukaryota > Metazoa > Arthropoda > Insecta > Hymenoptera > Ichneumonidae > Exephanes > Exephanes ischioxanthus. The sequence continues at coordinate 1,257,070 of OY294015.1, read as the reverse complement.
GTTTTCTCCTCTTTTTTTTTTGTTTCCTGTCGCGTACAAATATTGCCAAAGGAGGTTCGCGGACGTCGCGCGTACTAATTACAAAGTTTTGCGATGACGGAACTTGAGATTGAAAAAAAAAAAAAAACAACTCGGCTAATGAAAATTTGAAATTTTTCTCAGCGTGGCCCGAGATTCGATGCTGTTCGTTCACTTGAGACTCTTTCATCATTTAATTATACCTTAATGTTACGAGCCTTCTGGAACGCCGAGACTAAAGAATTTAACTGAACTGCTTCGCTGGCTCCAGCCGCCGTACGCTTTTCTATCGTAGCCATTCGGATTATAAGATCGATCATTATGTCGTCGGGGAATTCGACTGTAACAGACGAAACACAATTTTTTTGGTTGATGTTTTTTGGCGACGAGTAATTTCGACGAGATATACGTACCGTCACTTATGAACCCGTGGACCTCGGTCAGAATGTCTTGCAGAGCCAAACCCTTTTGAACTTTCAGAGCTTGAATTTCTACATCGCTCTTAAGAAATGTATCACATATTTATTATTTGCCTATTCTGATAAGTCAACGTCGTACACCCCATCGTCCACCCAAACCGAACTCGCTGGTCGGTAGCAAGAACTGTATATTGAATTTCCCTGACATAGTTGATCCATCTGGTAAACTACCGACAGAGTATCACATCATTCACACACAGAGTATCAAAACTTCCCGTCTGACCGGAACACGGATGGTAACAAAAACTGTAATACATTTTTTTTTTTTTTTTTTTTTGAAGGTCGCTAAATTTTTCTGAGAAAAATAGAATTATTAGAATCTGCTCGGCTGTTAGATAAAGAAGCTAATCATTTGCATTTGGCCGAAAACGTTGAATTCCTCGAAAGCAATGGACTACGGTTTTGTTACCGTCAGAGTCGGTTTCACATCGTCTTATCCCTTGGCACGTTACACCGCGGTTCGGTAAAACCGTGGACGTGCATTTTTCAAAGAGTTTTTCGTTACGCCTTTCGTTATAAATATAAAAAATGTTGAACAAGTCATTTTTGGCACTAAAAATGTACCTTATTCTCGATAGGCAGACTCTGATGATTCGATTTCACTACAATCGAAACGAAAAATAAGCATTTGTTAAACAGTTATGGAGCAATGGACATATCGCGGTTTGACAAATCATGTGAAACACTCTAATAGTGCGTGTAACTCCCCAGGCTTGATTCTGTAGTTTCATGAAAAAAAAAAAAAAAAAAAAAAAACAAAACAAAACAAAAAGGATACTGTTGTAAGCATATTCGTATGTTTCGTTGAGCAGCCAATTGACGATATTTTTTATGTCAACAGGCAGCGGATGACCGACACAGGCGTAAACGTTGTTTTCGTCGACAAAGCCAAAGGCTAGCCAGGTGCTCTGAAGAACGTTTATAACTCTTCTCATGTCTCCTTGGCTTAGAATCATGAGAGCTGCTTTGCCATCCTCCGTCACTTTCACCCTGTGTAAAAAAAAAAAAAATGTAAATTACACAAATATCATCTGAAGTAGCTCGTTTAAACTATAGAAATTTGCGCTATTACTTTTCCTCGTCAATAACGTAATTGAGTCTGGGAATTATTTGCTCGGCTTTCAATGGACCGAATCTGAATTTCGTGCAACGAGACTGCAGGGCTGGTATTATTTTACTTAGATAATTGCATATTATACAGAAACGAACGTTTTCCGTATATTTCTCCATAACTAAAAGAAAAAAAAATTAAAAGTTAAACAGTAACCGAAAGCTCAGAGTGAAAGAGGAGCTGAGAGTAGCGATACAGACTTCTTCTGAGGGCATTCTGCGCATCGTTGGTCATTGCATCTGCTTCATCCAGAATTATCAATTTGAATCCTGATCTGTACATTGTACCTGTGCTCGCGAAGCTCAAAATTTGTCCTCTGACTATGCCTATACCACGATCGTCTGAGGCATTTAGCTCCAATACCTGTGCAGAAAAAAATTACCATTATAATACGGTTGCCCGATGACGTAGCTAACTATGCATAAACATACCATAGAATTAAATTGAGCAGGCTTGTACAGTTTTCTCGCGCAGGCCAGTATGGTACTGGTTTTTCCTGTACCGGGTGGTCCGTACAGAAGCAGATGCGGCAGTTGATTCTCATCGATGAATCTTGTAACTTAAGAACGAAAGAACATTTTTTTTTTTAGCATCGAACCTACTCGATTTTGTTTGTTATTTCGTCGACTCACTTGTCTTTATAATGTCCTCGTGAGAAATTAAATCGTCGAGCGTCGAGGGACGGTACTTTTCGACCCTGTGGAATCATGATTGTGAAAAAAATAGTAATAAATCAATTGACGACAGAACTTCGTGCACAAAACATCGAAGAATTCGTTACTCACCATGGCAAGTTTGTTTTCTTGTCCGACGTCATTGTAAAGGATTGTTGATGATCAAGTTTCGAAAAGCGTACTCGCTACGAAGGTTATTTACAGTACGGCCGGTACAACAGCCGGCTCCGAAAGCGCGGGCTTTCATCTGTTGCTCTCCATTCGAAAATACAGCGCGTTGCGGATTTCTCTTGAGTCGAGACAACTGTAAGGCCGCGTTTCAATATCAGCTGCTCTTGCGGCTAACGTCGAAACTCACAATCTATTGTCAGCCTTTTCCCGACGCCACAAATGATGCTCAACGCCTTGTTCTCGGCGTCAAAACAAATAAATAAAAAATTGTTATTAATCCAATCGATATCAAACTGTGATAAGTTGTGACTTTTTTTTATCGACAATGACAGCGCATGTGCTGTGCCTCACGTCGTCCGGCGGGATACCAATTTTCGTGCGAAAAAAGGGCGACGGCGATGTGGTGAGTGAATTGTTTACGAAAAGTACAAAACGATTATTCGTTTCCAACCGTTAATTAATTGTTGCAGATGACTTTTTCGAAAGTTGCGTCGCTCAATGGTGTTCACATGTTTCTCAAGTCGCAGAACATCGAACTCCTCAATACGGAAATGCCAGACACGACTCTAGTTTGGAAGGAATTTTCTGAATCAGTAACTCTCATAGCAGCTGCAAACGGAACAACGAAATACATTCTTGAGAAATTCGTCGAAGCTGTCTTCGGCGCCATGGTCCTAATAGCCGGAATAGACGAGATAAAGAATCTGCGAAACGTCGAAAGACTCAAGAGAGATCTGAGAGCGTGCAATTTTATAATTGACAAACTGTTGGACTGTCTGGATATAGGCGATCGAAGTAGCAGTAAAATTGACTTGATCAATATGACGGATAGTATTTTGTGTCCAGAGAATCATTTGCTACAGGCAGGTACAGCAATAGAGCGGTAGAGACAGATATTTAAATATTTGTATGAGAATCCATATTCCAAGTTGTTTAATGTCAAAAATATTTTTTAAACATAGATCATTACATTACGTTACAATACTCGTTAAAAAAAATGTGTACATCTAACAAATATTTCTTGTCCGTAAATGTCGACAATCTTGCTCTTATTCATTTTACAATTTTTTAAATGCAAAAAAAAAAAACAATTTGATGACAACAAGAAAATTGTACAATTAAGAAGGAAAAGATTATGGACCTTTGGAAAACGTTAAACCTTTGGACAAATTGCTTGTGGAATGTACAAACCGTTTTTTCATTATGAATTGTAGGGCTTACATTTCACCACACAGCTTCTAGTATGTTGCTTTTAATGTCGCTGATAAGCAATAACATTGTATTTCAGCTCCTGGCTTGAGTAATAGAAATGAATAATCAAAGAAAAACGGAATACATACGATGTTACATGTGATCAACACCGCTCATAAATTAATGAAAACATGTTTCTGAAAGTGAAGCTAAAAACGTTTTTGCTTACGATTCCAGATGTGTCTGGAAATGTTCATGGAATGTCTGGATTCCATGTACGGCTGCATCGTCATACGAGGTTGTTTGGCTGTGGCTACTGAAAGCTGGTGGGATTTGGATCCTGTGGAGAGAAAATTGTTGGTCATGGCTGCGTCATCGGACAATCATTGCTCAGCAAGAGATCTGCCAGTATTCCTGCCCAACAAAAGTCCCAACGTGAGAATTATTCGAAAAATCGAGACACTCGTGCAGCGACACAATTTTACGCGGAATCGTAATTTTCAGGTCGCTTTCAGACTGGTGTCGATAACGCTGGTGAACGGAGTCGAGATCTTAGCTCTTTGTGGGCCGAGTCCCGAGCTTACGGAAGTGGAAAGACTGGCCGTTCAGTGTTGGCGAAGCAACATCGAAGTTTTGCGTACGGCAGAACAGTCATATCCGCGTAATTTTCCTGCAGGGATAACTCTCGATTCAGGCATTCTCGGGTTCGTAAACTGGTAACAAGAAGCAAGTGATTAACTTGTCACCTTGTGAACTTGTAAACTAAACAAAACTAAAGTGGGGCTACTTGATCACGAATATGACGTTCATGTTGCTCCAAACCCAATATTTTAGATTTTATTCCCAAAAATGCGATTTTAAATGCGAACAAACAGTTTGTATTGCATAAAATCGAGACTGTAAATGTCCCACTGCATTTACGCACAAAGAGGCCAGCAGATTCATGTGCAGCGCACAAAAATACGTCGGAATACGTCACAGTTAATTTTATTAATGGAAAAAACATTTCATACCAACAAAAAATATTTCATCACAAATTCCAAGGCTACCCCTTTCGAAACCTTTTTTCGCATTTTTCAATGTCCTCGAACAGCACGATAAAACGATTCTAAAACTTCGCACAAGGCTCCATCTTGTATATTTTTTCCCGTAGAACACGATGGGCACCCCGGATTTTTCCTAGCTCCATTGGGAGCCGAGATACGGACCTTTGAAAATCACGAAAATCGACGTTTTTCCAAAAGTGGCTCAGAAATGGAAAAATCGTTGATTCTTCGATTTTTTTCTGTTTCAAGACTATATTCCACATATTTTTTCTCGCTGATCACAAATATAACAATTATTTTACTGCCAAACCAATATTTTCAATTTCCCAATTTACGTGATTAACAAAATTTCAATGACAGAGCCTACCTTTGTTTTATTGTTTCAGATTTTTACTGGCCAATTGGAGAATAGGAAAATTTGTTATAAGCCGAAATTCTCAACAGTCGAAAACCAGAATGGCGGGTTCGCACAGGCTGGATATATTGAGGACGTTCTATTATCAGGCTGTCGAAACTTTTTTGATACCAGCACAGTCAGATTCGTGCGTTCCTGAGACAATTGCGACTGATAGACAAACCTTTGCCGATGCTAGAGAAACTTATTGGTGCTCCGAATATCACAAATGTCATGCTGTTAAGGAGGGTGATCAAATATTATGCATCTTGTTCACGTCCACTGTGCCTACTCATACCATGAGATTAATAACGCGAAGAACATTGAAAACTTTGTTAGCCGATAAGCAAGTTTGCTGGTAGTTAATAAAAAAAAATACATATATTTTATCAAGACAACGTAGAAACGAAGATAAGTATTAACTTATGACAAATTATTATGCACTTTTGTTGCGTAATTTACTGACTATCGGCCTGACTGACTGCGTGTTTGATCGCCGATGTGGAATGGATATGGCACTGGTGGGGGGACTGTCCGGCCAACCAGCGATCAGTCCGCGAAAGCGACAGCTTGGATTTCCGTGCACATAGGAAAATTTGTTATAAGACAAAATTCTCGTCAGATGAAGACCAAATGGGTTTGCACCGGCTGGATATATTAAGTACACTTGGGCCTGGACTTCATGAATAGCGGCGGGACCGGCTCCCGCTGATACCCACGGTATTTCGCTTGACCGACCGCCGTGTTTCAGCGATTTGTGAACTTGGCCCGATCGGTAAATAAACATTTTCATGGACTGATGGTAAGCGACTGGCTCACGCGTGCACTTGCATCCAATGTTGAAACGTATTCTTGTAAGAGAATCACCCCTGTCAACAATCAGTTTGGATTTTTTATTGGTTTATCGTAACGGAGAATTTTGCACAGCAATGTAACTAACTTAACATTTTTAAATATATCTATTGGATCTACTAATTCGTAGAGTATAAAATACAAGACGACAAACATTTCGCAATGAAGGACTCGCATGTGAAGGATCACAATGTTGTTGGATTCACAATAACAAAATCGTGCTGAGCGAAAAAGTATTTAAAATGGAACTCTCGGAGAATCCAATGAATCCAAGAAATTCATACAACACAGCTAATTTTTACTTAGGACTGAGCTTGGCAATAAGTTCAAGTGTTTTCATAGGTTAGTCTATCTATTGAGAAAATTATATGTTAGCCATGGATACTGATCTGCGAACAGCCCATTAGATACTTTTTGTATACTAGGAATAATCTGTTTTGGAGATCTAACACTATCTTCTAACAACAGGTACCAGTTTCATTATAAAGAAGAAAGCTTTGATAAAGTTGCAACGTATCGGCCGAGTACGTGCTGGTTCTGGTGGTCACGGCTATCTCAAAGAATGGATTTGGTGGGCCGGTCTACTATCCAGTAAGTATATCAACCCACAGAATAGCAGAAAGTTTCATTGATGCATCAAATTTTTCATTTTACAGTGGGTGTAGGTGAGGCAGCCAATTTTGCAGCATATGCCTTTGCTCCCGCCTCTTTTGTCACACCCCTGGGAGCACTCAGCGTTGTCATAGCTGCCATTTTATCATCAAAATTTTTAAATGAAAAATTAAATCTATTGGGAAAGGTGAGATTCGAATTTAGAGACCAAAGAGACCCTCGAGGTTCTTACCTATATCTATTCTGTGTAAAAAAATTTATTGGTTCATTGTTGCTTAAAAGAGAACAAATGTATTAAGTTTTTAAACCACTTGGTTTTATATCTCTATATGTGAATTCATTATCAATAAATATACAAGTTATATAAACTTCCCTTCCATGAATAATAACAGAATCTATCTATTTCAGATTGGTTGTTTTCTGTGTATCCTGGGCTCAACAATGATAGTATTACATGCTCCAAAAGAGGAGGAGATTGAGAGCATGGACCAATTGCTCATGAAGCTTCGAAACCCTGCATTTTTAGTTTACATTCTCACAGTCGCGATAATCTCCGTTACCATAGTCATTTATTTTGGTCCTGTTTATGGAGGCACAAACGTTGTTATTTACATTTTACTTTGCTCCGCCGTTGGTTCTCTGAGCGTGATGAGCTGTAAGGGCCTCGGCCTTGCTCTGAAAGAGACTTTTAACGGAACGAAAAACGAAATGGAGAATTGGTTAACGTGGGCGTTGTTGTTCGCCGTTATTTTTTGTATCATGATACAGATGAATTATCTGAACAAATCTCTGGATCTGTTCAACACCGGCGTCGTAACGCCGATCTATTACGTATTTTTCACGACCCTCGTCATAATTGCGTCGGCGATTTTGTTCGAGGAGTGGAAGAACCTGAATAAAACTGATATTTTGGGATCAATTTGCGGCTTTCTCACGGTTATAGTTGCTATATTTTTACTAAACGCGTTCAAGGATATGGACATATCTTACAATGACGTTAGGCAAATAGTCAGGCCCAAAAGAGAGATGAGAAGAAGAGACACTGAGAACAGAAGTTCTATCTGGGACGTTGGAGACGAAGAAACGCTGATTGTCGCGAGCGACGTCGAACGGGATTCGAATAATTATGGAACTCCTGGACTTGCGAGGACTATGTGACGGCAGCTCGATGTTCTGCAACGTAGATCAAATTCTTGACGTCAGAACATGAGATTCATTGTTTATCGTATTTAATCTTAGGTCGTATTGTTCGCCTGTAAATTTATCAATGATGGTTGTGATATTGTACCCTGATCTGATATGAATATTTTTAAGACTAATATATGACTTTTGACCCGCCACGTAATCGTTCGCTTTGCTCGTCAACTTTTGAATTGTGAACTAAAGACAAAAAAAAAAGGTTCACGCGGCGATGCATTCCCGCGACGTCTGTCGTTGCATCCTGAACTAACGAACCTGTAAAAAAAACACCAAAAGAATCAAAATGGCGTTCAGCTTAGCCGCTTTTGCGTACATCATAGCTTTAATTATCGATGCCTTTCTCATCTTCTTCGCAATCTATCACGTAAGTATTCGGGAGTTCATTAAAAATTATATCCAATTTATGAGACTTGAACCAATAGATTGGCAAATTTATCAACGCCTTCGTACATAACCTCAAATATCGTGATTCCGAAGATTTGGAAGATTTATCAATTATATACTCCGCAAATCATAACAAAAATTTTTAACAAAAGTTGTTATTCTCTTTGCAGGTGATTGCGTTCGACGAGCTAAAAACAGAGTACAAAAATCCTATAGAGCAATGCAATAGCTTGAATATGGTAATCTATCGACGCCTTCATTCATTATTCATTTACTCAAAACGATTCTTCTTGTTCTGAAATAATTAATAATCTCTCGATTTCAGCTCGTACTTCCAGAATATGGATTGCATCTCTTGGTCAACATATTATTCTTAATAAGCGGCGAATGGGTATCATTGTTAATCAATGCTCCGTTGATTGCCTATCATGCGAATCGGTGGTACACGAGGCCTGTGATGACCGGGCCTGGGGTTTATGACCCAACGAGTATACTGAACGCCAACAATTTGTCAAGATGTCAACAAGAGGGATGGGTCAAATTAGCCTTTTATCTTCTCTCATTTTTTTACTATCTCTACGGGTAAGATTTGTCCCAATCGGAATTCTAAAAATTATCATAGTTTGGTATTCAGTTGTCCTAACTTAGTATTCCTCTTTTTCAGAATGATAAGCTCGTTGATCCACTGAAGCTATCGAGCGATACACTGCCGGCTATCGAGCAGTCTGCTAACGTATACTGCATTTATGTGTAATGAAACAAAGAAATAACTCATACACGTGGGACGACAGTAACGAGTGCCAACTTAACGGAGATTGTTGCAGACATTCAGTTTGACAATGGCTGTTTATTACTTTTTAATGATCTTCGATCTTGTCTCTACTAGAGTAGAGGAATCTTCAGGTGAAAGCAATATTCCATACTTTTAAATTAAATTGCTGCAATTATGGAGCGATTATTAACATCTACAATTCTCTAGTCACCATGATTTTATTCAGTCTCCAATATTTCGCAATTTCTATAGTTTTCCTCGTCGCGCCGTTTTAATAAGAGGCATATACTTCTAACTAACAAGTATAATAATTTTTTTTATTACCTACACTCATCGAAGTAAGAAATGATTTGTACAAAAAGAGTTGTATAGTCGAGCTCCATCTGAGTCTGAATCTTAATCACAAATACATCGATCTTTTGTATTAAAAAAAGAACTTAATAAATACTAGCAGGTTGTACATCAAAGGACGACATAATTATTATTATATTTTGGTCGCTTAATTACGTAAAGCGTGAGTGGCAGAGACATTATACAAATGTGTAAAAAGCGAATTATCGCGGTAGGTAAAAAAGAAAAACAAAAATTCTATCTACTCAATTTCTCCTTCAGCCAATCTTCGGTGAGCTCCTCTAGCTCGCGAACTTCATAGCACCTGGTCAGGTCAGCCTCTTTCTGGAGCACAAGCTTCATGCTTGCGTAGAGCACTTGCAGTTCCATTTGAATACCCCTCGGTGTGTAAAATATGAAACACATCGGGTAAGAAATTCTTCCATCGGTGTGTTGCATTTTGTAACTGTAAACTATGTAACGAGGCTCGTGACTGGGAATCGTCTCCTGCAATTCCTCTATCTGTATATCCTGATAAAGAAAAGAAAAGTTCAATAGTTTCGTTACATTATTAAGTCTGCTTTACGAGACACAATAGTATTTTTCTTTACTCGCCTCTATAATCTCGTCCAAGCAAATCGTCTGCTTTGGTCGGTCGACCTTCACTGCTCGCGCGCGCACACACACAACAACAAAAACATCTGTAAGTCACGTAAATATGCCATATATTTTATCATTCGGGGTGGCAACTCACGTATCAGAGCGGCATTTTTCTGACTCTTTCGAAATCTAAATTCCTTCAACGAAGTCCTCACAGTATCGTCGATATCACAAGTGCTTTTGGAAGTCTAAAATAACGAGAGCATTGATCCCGTGTTAAAAGGCTGTTTTCAGAGTAAATTTCATGACAGATGTCGATCGTTTTTACCATTGTTGCTGCTGCGAGGTGACTGGTCGCTGTCAGTGGAGGAAATGAAAATTGGCCTACGACAATTGACGACTGCACGATCCACTACAAAGTCGCGAATACAAAATCGCAATGACACATCCGTGCGCCGCAGTACAGGGAGGGGGGTGGGGGGGGAGAAGATGTATCAATGAGCACCGCCCCTCCGTCTCTCGTCGCTCCGCGCCGCTTCGTCAGAATTCAGCAGAGGGCAACCTCGTCGCCGCTCTGTCATCCGCCAAGTACATTTCATGTCATTTCTTAACCCGTAGTTTGTTTTTACAAAAGGAACTAATTTCTTTGAAAAAAATAAAAATAAACAAAATAAATGTGCCCTTACAAATACGTTTGCGACACATCGACAAGACTGATTCCGAAGAATTCGCGTTTGACGTAACATCGACAGAGGAATCGAAATATTCGACAGTGTATATTGGCCAAAGTGAAAAAGCGAGATAGCAACAAAAACTTTTTAACCCTAAGCACAATATTTGTCAGAGATGACTGTGATGGACTTTTTTGGTTGTGCCTTTTTGGCTTTCGGAACCCCACTCGCTATGTTCACCTTCACCGTTTCCGCGGAACCTATTAGAATAATCATACTCATAGCGAGTGCATTCTTTTGGCTGATATCGTTGCTACTCTCATCCGCTCTGTGGTATGCCGTTGTACCCCTGCAAAATCAACTTACCATAGGACTCGTGTTCTCTGTATTGTTCCAAGAGGCGTTCAGGTGAGAACTCTAATTGCAATAATTTATATGCGACTTCATATGCTCGACTACGATCGCTGTGCAAAGAATTTTGTCAACGGAGCAGCCTTCTGCTATGAAAATAAAAAAGTGTTGGTCTACATGGTGTCGTAGCTGATGACTCTACGTAGTAGAATACAAAATTGGACCAAGTTTTTTGAAATACATTGCAGTAATTCAAAGTTCAAATGATCCTTCAATTTCATCTTGTAAGCTTCAGGCTTCAGCTGTGTACAGAATTCATTGTACAAGGTCATCTTGGTAAAAAGATACTATTTGGGAGTCCTAAGTCAGGATGTACGTAGAGACTTACTGGTAATCTTCAGTTCTGAGAGACAGACTTTTTGCATATTCCATTAATTTCTTGAGTGCATTAGTTTTGCAGCTTTTAGTTTTGAGCATGAAATACAAAGTTCCGTGGTCCTATCTAGGGTCCACTCTAGGATCTCTCCTTACAATAAAGATTCGATTTTTTTTATTGGCTGAACATCCAGAACTATCAGAATATGACAAAATTGATTCTTTTAAGAAGTGTAGAATGCTGTTCAAAGTTGATTATTATCAATTTCTTTTTTAAGTGAAATCAAGAGAAGAAGGGATCAATTTTTTGATTGGCAAATCCTTTTGATCTCTCATCTCGATGAGAAATAATTCACGAAAATTTGCTCAATGTGTAATGTTTATCCAAGGTTTATTTTGTATTTTTTTAAAACAGATACCTCTTGTACTGGGTTCTGCGAAAAGCCGAGAGAGGATTGGAAAAAGTGACGACCGCCCACGTAGCCGACAGCAGGCACATATTCGCCTACGTATGCGGTCTTGGATTCGGCTTCATGAGCGGAGCCTTCGCTCTGGTGAACGTCCTCGCGGATGCCGTTGGGCCGGGAACAATGGGACTTCGTCAGGGAACGGAATATTTCTTTGTCATATCGGCAGCGACGACTCTCTGCTTCATACTCCTCCATACGTTCTGGGGAGTCGTGTTTTTCTCGGCGCTCGATCGCAAAAACTGGGCTCAATTGGCCTGGGTCGTCGGTTCCCACTTGTTCGTATCCTGTATGACACTGTTCAATAGGAATCAAACTTACACAGCTAGCCTACTGTCGGCATATATCGTTCTCGCGATAACGATTGCCCTGGCTTTCAGAGTAGCCGGTGGAAAGGTGCATAATATACCTCAATGTTTCGTGATGAAATGAGCAACAAATAACTAAAAAAAAATAAATCACTCGCACGTGATACCTTTGATAAAATCATTCACCCAGCTACTTACTTGAAGGATTATTTATTTGCGATTGTGTCAATACCATGGGTACAAGATTACCTGTGCCACAACTTGTTTTTTTCAACGCATCATCTCGTCCAAAACATTGTCGTTGTTGGTTGCGTTCAAATCGGTGGGGAGAAAAAAAATCTGTAATTATGTTAACCCCCGATGAGACACTTAACGATAATGGCCGCATTGGCTTTCCGGAGTATGATGTTTAACGACGGAATATCTGTCCGTAATAGCGTATACACATGTGTATATATGTATCTGTGTAAATGGCTACGGAGTTTTAGACAGCCGTCATTAATGGTGAACCGCAATCGTAAAATTCCTCCCCGTCCCGCGAGCGTGACACGATTCGATCGCTGCTACCAAGTATTCGGATCGACGATGAGTCGCGAAAGAAATGTTTGACTAGTTTTTTTTTCCTGTAATTTTTATCGATTGTATTGAGTCTTCTTTTCTTCAACTTATCTCACACACTGCATTCATATTTTAACCGTTTATTGTATTAGTCATTCATACTGCGTTTCGTCTATCATTTGAATAAAGTCATTTTGATATTTAACAAAAATCAATTTCACTCGTCCGCTATCCACCGTCCTTGTAGAAAATATTTTGCCTATATGGTCGTATCGGATAAGGTGAAACTCTGATTAAATAAAAAAAATATATTTGTGTTGTTGAGGTGTGTGTGTGTTGCGTATAAAAGAGGTCGATGCATTTTTGGAACGAGGGACTTTCCCGTTTACAGACAAACGTTTAAAAACTAAATGTACAGCCTTCTTACGGGATCTTATTCGCTCGGTGAATTTCTTTCACGAACTGGTCAAAGATGCCATGAGCAATTCCATCTTATTCAGAAAATTTTTACCCTCCATCTTGTCCCATCGAACCTCTTTGAAAGAACCTCCGAGATTTTCCCACTTTCTTTCGCGCACCAGTTGACCAGGGAAAAAGTCCTTTCTCGGTGAATGAGCAATCGCTACTTGAACACCTGTTTGGGGCTCGCATCGTACAGCAATCATCCTGGATGACAGAAAAAAAAAATGTTTATCGTAACGCACAATCAACATTTCTGCGGTTTAGCATTTTTATAGACACCGTCGATTTGAGATTTTTCAGATAGGATTATATACCTGTCGCCGTTCGGGGAAGCAAGAATGCAGCTGCTCGCATTTCCGAGTGGCTCGACCGCCCCGAGACCCAGATGGGAACTGTTCGCCAATGACTGCCAACCCATGCACTTCGCCAAGCCTTGAACTGCTGTTATTTGGTGTTGATATATCTATTGGACATAATTAATTTCAATTTCATTTTTTTTGTTTTAGTATAATTGATGAATTGTTCCCTTCGCTGTCGGACGGAAATAATTCAAACATACATGAAAATTTCTCTTTCGAGATCGATTAATTCGAATTTGATCTGAGATTTTCCAAATACAAAATCGTGGATCCAATGTGGCGAATCAAAATTTGAAGAATAGGTAAATCCAATATATAAAAAAATTCGATGCCTCGTTACGGCCTCGTTATGATGTTACGATCAATAGCGATGAAGAAAACAACCGAACCTGACAGAAGATCAAATCTCTGAGTTCCTGTGGCTCGTAGCTCATGTGCATTACTCGTCCGTCTCGGCACACGCACTTGAGAGATTTCTCTCCCACGTGAACGACCATGGATGTTCGATAAACCGTGTCGTAGCCATGCGTCAGTATATTAATTTTGACGCAAGATTGAGTCGGCGAGTTCAGAGCATTCCAGTGCGAAACGATCAAAGGATCTTTGACCTCCTTGGCTATCGTGTCAAGCACGTACTCAGTACGTATTCGCATGAAGAAGTGTTGTGCTTGCTGAATTATTTGCTCCAGCAGAGTTTGACTCTTGGTCATTTCGATCAATTCGTATCGGTCTGCTGCCGTCGGGCCAGCCAAGCATCGACGTTTGCTCGGTCCAAGCGGGCCCGACGACGGATGAGGAAACGGATGATGAGTATTTTTGTGATGAACCTCGCGCAGCAGTTGATGCAACGAATGCTCGAGCACGTGATCGTGATCAGTTTTTTGAGGCGGTGGCGAGGGTTTCTTGTCATTGCCTGTGCTATGACACAGGCCGATCATCAATTGTATTCCCGGAAGAACCTGCCGATGAAACATGAATGCAATGAAAATTGTACTATTCCGCAAAAAATTAAGAAAAAATATGACTGAAGGAGCGTAATTCGTACCGTGGCCATGATCTGATTTCCAACCACCATGTGAGGTATCGGTGCTCGCAAATGTACAGCTTCTCTAGCCAGCTGACTGAACAGTTCTTTGCAGAACAAAACGTTCTGAGCCGCTTCCAATTTTTGCTGCCAGTGCATATCAACGTTCGAACTGTTGGTGCTGCTGTTCAGCAAGTTTATATTCGCGCTGCACAAGTCTTCCTGATCTGAAATTCGACGTCGTGAAGTAATATGTTGGCTGTCTGACAATTTTGATTTGCCTTACTGGTATTTCGTATTTTTATTGTATCATATTGTATAAAGAAAAAAAACGTAATTGCTTTATTACCTTTCTGACATAATACTTCAATGTAGGCGACTCCTTGCAATTCACTCGGTATCGTGACGCGCAAGCCCGATGACTTTGCATTGGATTGAGTGGATACCGAGCTGGCATTTGGATTCGGCGATGCAGGAGGACTGGTATTAGGCTTTTCCTCCTCTTCGGCCTTAGTTACCTCGAACATTCCCGTTTGCGTATATTTTGAGCCAGCTGCAAGTATTACAAACTATATTTTATATTTTTTATCGGATAGGGCAAAAAGTTAATTGCAATAGAGGGTAGACGTTTTGATTACCTGTACGATAGCTCAGATCTCCGATAATCGAATTGGATACTTTTTTCAAACGCCAGTTTTGCCTGAGCCTGAGCAGCTCGATATGGAAGTCCGGCGTCGATCTTGTTCTGGCCAGCTCCGTTTGACAATTTTTTAATCTTTCAGCACCCATCATCAGTACAGAGGCAGCGCCTGCCAGAGCTTTCTTGCGAGCGTACACTTGGACCATGGGTTTCACCTCGGGTGGTTCTTGAGGTACTGGATCCAAAACCATGTATCTTTTCTCCTTAGCTATCGCCAGCACATCCGCCAGCACGCATACTTCGGTCAAGGCATTTCTGAGGAAAGATACAATTTTCTTTGAA
Source organism: Exephanes ischioxanthus (assembly GCA_958510785.1). Classification (NCBI taxonomy): domain Eukaryota; kingdom Metazoa; phylum Arthropoda; class Insecta; order Hymenoptera; family Ichneumonidae; genus Exephanes; species Exephanes ischioxanthus. Next base: position 1,241,679 of record OY294015.1, on the reverse strand, counting down.
ATGGGAAGTCTTTTTCTATTTCTTTTTTTACATGCTTTACTTGTTTTAAAACAATGTAAAACATCCTGCAGCACACCCAATTAATACCAGTCCCCCTGTGTTACAGAATGACTGTTCCATCTATTATATATAAATTCTTTTACTTTTTTTGTATTCTTAAGGTAGGTTTGCATCAATTATTGAAAAACATCATAAAGTGCAAATGTACTTTACTTTTATGCACACCATTTTCTCTATGACACGATTGCCTGAAGTCTTACGAAAATGGGTGAAATAGTTTTTGTCATAAGAAAGGCAAACCTCAGTTTACTCCGTACGCTATCCCAAGGCCATAGAGACGACTGATAGGACGTAGAGTCCTTGGAATCATCCTCGCTCTTCTCTCCATTCTCCGACTGTTCCTTCTTGACATCTTCTCCTACACTTTTGCTAAAGTCGATCTTTTGAGCGATTTTCGTCAAGTTCTCAGACAGAGTGAGAGGTCTGAAATGAAAATTTGGATTTCGTATTGGGAGACTGTCAATCTTATAAGCGACAGTATGACGATAACGGAAATTCATCAATGTTTTTACAAGCAGTCGCTTCGAGGTTAAATTGTTTGGATTGTTACAATTTTGGCGCTACAGCATTTATTTATATTGTTCGAAGGTGAATCTGACGTTTGAGAGAACATTATCTTACGCTTGATAAATCTCCTGTCCATCGTAACTAATTTCTTGAATTTGATTCTCTATCGGTGCCTCCACCGAGATATTCACGGAGGACGCCATTGTCCTGCGTCACTGGTGCCGTGTTTTTTTGTTGTTCTTATTCGAATCCGCTGCAAGGTGCGCGTTTCAATATTACCTGCAAATTGCTAACCCATCGTAAACTCACGTAAGATTGTCACTTTGACAACTTCGAGACACGACACGGCAGTGTGTCAAATGAGGGAAGTATCGTTAATTTGTTCGAACATGCACAGAAAATTGTAAGCGTCGCTTTTATGCGTACAGATGAACTACTTATAACAAAGACATCGTAAGCACCGTCGAATTTATGTAAATTGTCTTAACATAATTTAAAAAAAGAATGTCAGAGTTTTCGTTGCCGAGAAAACAATGAACTCGATACCCTTATTAATAATAAGTTGAATTTTTCTTTACATAGCAGTTCACGGTCTTCCCGCGAAAATTTAAGCGAGCGCGCGCCCATTCGTGTGCAGAGGGCACCACGGATCCGCAAATGCCAACAATTAATCGCTAATTTAACCCGCATTAATGTGTAATGTTATGAATAGTCTATCGAAAATCATTAACAATATTTTGAGCTCATACTCGTTTGCAATATAATCAGATAAAACTTGTTCTTATTCCATTGTACCGCCAAATTTGCATTATTTTGAACTCTCGGTGTGTCCGGGTTCGAGACGCCAGGGCGTTCGTTGCGGTTTCTATGCTCTGTGAACCCCGGGCCGATCCGGTTCCTATTGATTCGGCGGTGTGTGCATCGTTACTCGCCGCATCAAGGTACATCCGTCTTTTCGGTGCTTCATTTGCTTCGAGTCTGTTCGTCGTTTGAAGTGAAAAAATATTTGTTCGACGAGAATATTAGGAGAGTAACCGTGAGTGAAACTTTTCATTGACGAAATATTATAACAGTTAAACAGTTAAGATGCGCTTCATCGAGCAGAGTAATAAACCGAAAGACACAAGAGCATCGAGTCATTGTTCCGTTGGCTTGTCGGCGTTACCCACCTTCCATTTTGGAACTCCGTAAATTTGTTTCGAAAAGCAACGCTACGCTTTTAATCCCGGCATATACGTATCTGATCGTGAGAGACATGAATCACGTCAGCGACATCCTTCGATAATCCGTCTCGACGTTTAACGTAGAATAAAGCAATCGTGCGAATTTTTCTGCGCGTCTCTATTGCACGCCGTTCATGGATAGGTGTGCCCGAATGGCTGCAGTGCCATTCTGCACCACGAAAATCTTTAATCGATCAAGTATACGCAATTTCTAGGCGGCAAATTATTCCGACGATTTCTTTTGTTTTTTCTTTATTTTATAATCAACATGCTATTCTGACAAACTGCGTTAATAATTTTTATTATGATATTCCACCCGGCGGCAGTACCGAAAATTGAAGAGTATTCGAAAAATTTTCGATGGACTTTTTTTTACAAGCTCCGATCTCCACCCTCTGTTTATTTCATCGATCGATCGATAAAACGACTGTCAAGAGACGACCCTCTTTTCAACCAAATCAATTTAAAGCTTCGAGGCAGATCTGTACAGTCGCCAAGTTAATTTATTTATAATTAAATAAATCAACGTTTACTCTATATACAGTAGAAACACGTTTATCCTGGCTTTGATTAATCTAGGCTTCGTGTTATGCGAGGCACTGACTCGTCTGAGCACTTTGCATTAATGGAGGTGTACGCAAGTAAATTGTGAAATGCATATGTTTGCTGTATTATCCAAGATTTCACTTGTCCGATATCATGCTCGGTTAAACAAGGTTCTACTGTATAGAAGTACGTCGCACGCCGTCCATGCACGACCCGATTGCTATGCGTGTACCGATGAGTATCATCTCGGCGAGACACCCTTTCAACCCATAAAACAATTGTTATCTGCGCGCCGAGTGTTTGCCGATATATATAAATACACATACATGGCTTTCTTCGTTTCCTTGAGTACATTCTTCGATAATGAAAAAGAAAGACCAGAGATAAAATAGTGCTGCGAGTCTATCGTGATCTGTTTAATAAAACAGACGCTATTATTTGTATCCTCCAAGTGAATTGAAGTATGTGAGTTGAAAGACTTCGAATGCGGCCATTGCGTTTTATTAGTAAGAACAAAAATTTAATTAACCTAACAGCGTAAAATTCGATTTCCAGGTACATAATGACACCAGAGGGATATACGCGGGTTTACGTCGGTGGTCTAAACGACAAAATAAAGAAAGACGATCTTCAGATGGAATTTGAAAAATTTGGGAAACTTAACAAGGTCTGGATGGCATTCAATCCGCCGGGTTTTGCGTTCATCGAATTTTTGAGCATGGACGAGGCTGAAGTAGCTTGCAATAACATGAATGGCACTGAGATAATGGGCGCCAAGCTGAGAGTCGAAATATCACGTGGACGGGGTCGCGGTGGTAGCCGGGGTGGTTCCGGGGGTTTTCGGGGAAGTCGCGGTTCCGGGAGTCGGGGTTTTGGATCGCGGGGTAGTTCGTCCGGGGGATACAGGGGAGGCAGCACGTACGGCGATCACGGGAGTAGCGGCGGCGGGAGCGGCGGCTATAGTACAGGCAGGGGAGGCAGTAGGGGCAGAGGTCGTTACGGAGACGACTATGCCTCAGGGCGCAGCAGTGGCTATGTCAGTCGCGACAGCTATTCCCAAGACAGCTACGGCACCGGTAGTGGAGACACCGGCGACGACTACTACTCCGGCAAGGATTCGTCAACGGCGAGATATCGCAGTCGCTCTCCGGCAGGACGTGGCAGGTACTAAAGATACCTAATTTTCGTTAAAAATCTACGATATGAAGCTTGTCTCACACACACTCGCACAGCTCGACTGTCCGAGGCCCCACGATATATTTACATGTTCCATGGGAAATGCTTTAAAAAAAACAAAAAAAAAACACACACACACACACACCTCGTCGAAAAGCAGAGTTTGCCGATAATACGAGGCGGGAGTAAAAATTCGATTAATCGATGAAATGCGTCTTCGACGAAAAAAAATAAACAGCTTCGGTATCGTTTTTATGAGCGGGGCAATGTATATATTGCATATAAAAGCAAACTTCGAGAAACTATAATAACATAAAAGCTGTTAAAGTTTTAGGTCGACCAAATGAATTTACGCTCCGTAAACTACGTACGAGCAGGAGACCTTCATATTTATCACGAATTCTCCGTAAATAATTCTTCGATTAATCGCCGAATTTTTTAAATCTTCGCTTAAAAGTGGAAACAATAACGTTGAGAGGACAAACGGAAAATGCATAAATTTTACGATTTAAAAATCTCGAAAAAAAACTTCGTTCCAGAGAGAGAGGGAGAGGGAAAGATCGAGAGATCGAGAGATTGAAGTAGTGTTTCGAATTCGTAAAGGGAACATCGGAGATAATGTAGAAATCGGCTGTTTATTGCATGCGCAAAAGTATTTCTTTGACTGTCTCTTTTGAACCCAAAGAAACACAAAATTCTCTCTCATGTCGAAAAAAAAAAAAATGAAAACAAGAGATTGACGTGAATGTAATGTGAAATCCTTTTTTGCACTTCCATGTTCACAGTCATCGTCATCTTCGTGAATGCACATAAAAGAACTACGCTACGTTGCCAAACTGAACTGCGGGCCGATCAGCCACCCGCCTCGACGACTACATTCTGTCCAATCTACGCAGCGACGTGTACATATACAAGAATTATTCTAACGATATATGCTACGACATACTTCCTTTTACAACGTACGATCTGGTTTATAGCCTGAAATTCATTCTGAAATAATGTTTCTTTCATAAAGTATCAAGGTTTTCGTCTCCGTTAAAAGAAAATGAAAAAATAACAATAGTTTTGAGGTTTCGGTGAGGAATAAGGAGACGACGATTAATGAAAGACTGACAAGTTCGCCGATGCGAAACTTATAAAAGTAGGCAATACGGGAGACGATTTCGAAGTTCACATATTGAACATTTCATTAGTTGTGGAGTTTACAGGTTTACCGATCGTACGAATGATCAATCGATTTTGATAAGTTCCATCGTGCTAGAAACCAGATGCTACTCTTATTATTATTTTTTTTTTTGTTCCCGCAACTTTTTTTTCTAGTAACCCTTACGTGACTCCTCTAAGCTAAAAAAATAATTACAATGTTAGAAAACGATAATTCCATTTATTATCGTGTTTTCTCGTCTCTACGTAAAAAAAAACGCCTGGCGTTGCTTACTATTCTACTGATAGTGATGTTTTTTTTATAAAAGAATTAACGAGGCGCAATGGAGCCAAGAATCAATCTGCGGTCGTGCTTGGCCTACAAAGAAATACAAAAAAATTAATAATTCAAAGGGAGTTTGGAAGTATGCTCCGTAAAAAAAAAATAACATTGAGGCAACATAGATGTACGATTTTCAAAAGAAACCGATAAAAAATATTTCCGATACATAGGATTATTATTTTGACCAAGCAATTTAGTCATGCGACACGGACAACTTCCGTGACGAATCTACGTGCATTCGTACTTCACTCTCGAGTGGATCGTACGAGAACAAAAAAAAGCGTTGGAAAACAACAAAAAAATTCTCATGAACAATATTTTATCTCTGCTGTAAATGACATGGAATTGGAAACATATTAAATAATTTGCGCTCACAAAACTACTGCCCGCCACCCTGCCTGTCTACAGATTTTGCCCATTATTAGGCCGTGCTGTCTCCGCAAATCAGGGATCGCGCGACGAACGATCCGTTAATCCGACTACGACGTGGAGAACAACGAGAATTGGGGAAATAACGAAAAAAAAAGCAATCGTCACGTCGCCATTAATCAGCGTTCATTTGTGACGCGTACTACGAATAGCGGAAATTTGCTTTTTTCCGCGTAATGTGCAAATCTTCCTACGATGAAGTTTAATTCGCGAATCAGCATTCTAACTTGAACAGTAACACGACGTAAGTATGACATTTTGAGGAACATCCGACGACAAATTAGCGAACGCATGAGTAACAAAAAAACTCTTTTTATTGATTCTTTTACGACGGGTATGAAAAAGAAATAACTACGTTTACTTTATATTCGCGAGTAGAGTAGATCTACGTTCGGTATTTTGAAAGAGTGCTCTTATCATTTGTTTAACTTGGCTTGCTGTAAATTCGTGGGCAAGTGGTCCCTTGCCATCGGCCCATCTGTCCTCGATCTCTTTCAGCGACGCTTCTAGCACTTTTATAAGTTCCGTAAGATTTGACCATTTGCTTACGTGGCGCTGGATGCTAGTCGACTCCTGCGAACCAAGAAAAAAACACGTTACAGGAAGATTGTATGGAATGGCCGAAAAGTGGAAGACAATAATCGATTAAAGATTCTATTTACAGGCACGAACAGCAACGGGAAGGTGCAGAGGTGACGATTTATCGCATATATTGTTGAATAAATGATTTTTGAAAAAAAAAAAATTGTAAGAATTGTGTATTTCATTGCTAGCTTCCAATAGAATAATGCTTACCGGAAATATCGACGGTGTTCGTTTTACTACCATGCTAAACAGCGTCACCAATTCGGTCGCTACGTCGGCCGGAATATCCTCGACGGTAATAACTTTGGTCACGAGATCCTCGACCATAGAATTCGTTATGCAGCCTGGGTTAAGAAAATAAGATAAAGAAATGAGATTCACTTTAGCTCTATGAAGTCTTGTGAAAATCGTACGAAATTTCAATACTAACCGACAGCGCGGCAATAAATGTTGATTGGCAGAACATCCAACCAAACTGTTTTCAACAATTCGAGCTGCCTTATGCATTGTCGCAACGCGCGTTCTGTACTTTGAGGCAATTCAGGTGCTTGGCCCAGTTGCGACAATCCTGGTAGATCGGAATTTGATTGAAGATGAAAAAAAAATCAATAATAGAAAAAATAGAAGACAGTATCTTCGTGTGGTCAACGTAACTCACCTGATTCACGAAGTATATCTAGAATGATATTTCTCTGATACTTCATGTGATCCAGGAAACACTCCGAGCCAACGGAGCGAAGAACCGACGTTAAATCGGCATAAGTAACGTTGTGATTCTGCAGATGCGGCGGCAGACGGTCTCTGTACTCGTGGGCCAGCGAGAGAAGATGGTGTGCGAGGTACATGCAGTTGTTGTGAAAAAGCGCTATCAATTATCAATTTATGAGAAAAATATACGGTAACGAAACTCTTATAGATTTATGTAATTGTTTATTTCTTTTTACTCACCAACCTGCTGGGGTATCGTCTCGAGGAATTTTTTGTGATGCTCCGGTACCGTACTCGCGTATATCTCGAATACGTTTCTACTCGTGTAAAATAGTCTTACGGCACAAACGTCCGAACTCATGCAAGCTTCCTCGAGAATGTCTCTCGCCAGATTCAATATATCTTTGGCACTTTTGCTGCAATACATATATATTTTTTTCAAATATCAGTTAGACGCATAGTTAACAAAACGAGCTAAAAGTTATAGACACGAGATTAACAACCTGATCTGGCACGGAGGTAACTGGAATGTGTGTTTGCTCAATTTTCGAACAATCTTGTAGTCGTCATCGTCCAACAATTCATCGGGAAATTTCAAAGGCTCCTGGAAATATACAAAGGTCAGCAAAGTGAAAACAGTTGACTTCCATTCATGTAACGGACCTTTGGCTCGTGCCTGAACGAATCGTGAAGATCTTTTCTCGTTATTTGACTCGCTTTCGCCAACAGACCTTGGCATATCTTATCGATGAACAGAGTATCAACGTTCTTCGTGTATTCCGACAAAAATCGTTGACTCTCGTCGATGAACCCTAAAATATATATTTTTTTAATCCGCGATTTATATCAAACTCCCGAGTAATCGGAGTATCGTAATAATTAACGTTTAAATAAATGAACTTTCGCGTGTACCTATTTTCAACAAGAAATCCTGAAACTCGTTGATGTCGATCATAACTTTTTCAAAATTTTCCAACTCCGCGCTCGAGCTCGGTATAGTGTCAGATATACAATCGTTAATCAATTTTTGGGAAAGCGGTTCGAGCAAAATACCGCTCAGTAGAACTAAAAAACTGTTGTCTTTTGCTATTTCGACATCGAGATGTTGGTGCAAAAATTGCAACAACAATTTGAGATTGTGAAGAACGCTCTTGTAACTCGGCTTCTTTTTTTTGTCACCGTGTTCGACGTTAAATATTTTTTCGCCGACGACGTAGACAGAGCATTCGTCGTAATTTATAATCGGTACGACAAGATATTTTACGAGCTTGTCGGAAAAATCGTTGAGCGAAATTTTCAGACTGTCCACGTAGTGAAGAGCCCTTATGAGGTCTTGGATCTCCTCGCGATCGCAATCTATCGTCAGTCTCGCGGATTCTTTTCCGTGCTCTGTGGACTCGCTCCAGCAAACATATTGCTCCCAGAGGGAAATCACGTCGGTCTGGAATGTCGCGTAGGAACTCGAATATTCCATTCTCAGTGTCGCGTGTATACTGAGCATTTGCAGATCGCTCTGAGGCGTTTCAAGGAGGGAGTTCATCCGCTGCAGAGTCTTGGCTGCTTCGACATATCTCTTCTCGTGCATGCAGCTATCGACCCTCTTCAGACATTCGCTGAGCTCGAGAAGGTGGCTGGACAATTGCAGCTTCAGACAGGACTCTTTCAGGGCATTGGACAGATCCTTTAGCTCCCTCGTGGATCCAGAAAGTTCAATTTTTATCTGGAAAATTAAATTCTACTATTAAATGACCGACGTAGATGACAAAAACCAACCAACGGAAGATTGGTTTTATTTTTAAACTCAACCTGATCTTGTACTAAATTACAAGAAGTAATCAATTTTTAAACCGTACCTGATCTTGTACTCTCTTCTGCAAAATCTTCATATCGTCCACGAGTTTCTCAGCTTTCAGCACCAGAGCCTGATCCTTCTTCAAGGTCGGCACAAACTCTATGTAATTGTCATCGATGAAGTCTTTGACGTCGTTCTTCAGTTTATTTATTTCCTTCTGTATGTCAGCGACTTTTTCGTTCAGATCGATTTTTTCCAATTGTCCTGCGAATCCGATAATAACAATTGAGCGAGTAGAGATCAATAGCGAGTATAGTACATTTTTTTTTTTCTTCAAGTAAACAATGATTGGTTGTCAAGCTGACAGAATTGCTGGGTAATTGGCGAATTTCTAACGAACGATGAATTGCGTTAATGTAAGAATCGTATTACGATTCTCACATTGTGTACGCAACAATTTTACATACCTGCTGTGACCAGCACATCAGTGACGAACGAGGTCATTATTGCACTTTTTCGAACAACAAAAAATTGCAAACAATTGCCTTATGACGTTCAAATATCCGGCTAACCTACAGCAATCTCCGGCTAACCTATAACCAGCTCATCGTGCGAGACGTACAGTGTGCGTGTGTGTGATGTGCTTGAAATTATGCTTAGCTTCCTGCCGCCACTGCGCGGAGCGCTTGCGTCGTAAACTCGGCCGAAAGATGCGATTTCCAAACCGGACGTGACTTATTTCCGATAAGATGTCGCTTCCTGTAAAAAAAAATTCTCAAATCGGACGTAACGTTTCTCCCTAAAACTGATTTCCGATTGAAAAAATGAGATTTTCCGGTATGACGTTACCTCCGGTCGAACAATGAGATTTTCAAACCGGAAGTGACATATTTCCGGTATGACGTTACCTCCGGTCGAACAATGAGATTTTCAAATCGGAAGTGACGCATTTCTCGTATGACGTCACTTCCGGTAGAAAAATGAGAAAAAGCGAGGGGGAACGGGATCGCTTGGGCGATCAATCAGTACAAGAGTGACCGTGGATGTTCAGTTCTCGTGGTGTCCACTTTTTCGATGATTTTTGATGTACTGATATTTATTGAATTTACCATCAGTAAATATAGATATCTGCGATACCGACGGCCACTTTACGCTTGTGCTGTAGATAACCTCTCTGTCTTATCATAACGCAATTTAGTGATGTTTTCTCGAAGACTCTGCAGACATTTTAGCTATTGAGCCTTACTTTTTAGTCAGAGCAGTACCCTTTCTGTACAAGTAAAAATTATTGTCATGAAGACACGTGATTGCATTTGTGTCTTTCGGTTTCAAGTTACAGTAAGCCTAGGGATTTCGGATATAGTGAGGTGGCAGGTTAGATGGGGTTTGTCTTGGGACACCTATCCGTCACCCACCATGGACACGGCGCGACCAATCCGCGAACCCGTTACCACGGTTACCTGGTTGCGCGCAGGTAGTAATTCTATGGGGCAAGACGGAACAGTGTGGGGCAGAACGAACGAGGTTTATTCATACTTATTACCATGAAACTGCCGGTCGTGTATACTTGCGAATTCGCCAAAATTCAGAATAAATATAAATTATCACCTAGAAATAACCGAATCTAGATCGTTTATATGAATTGAGTATGACGTCAATTAATGCTTCGCGAAAATTTGTGTAGCATCGATCCTTTGCAGCAATTAATTCTAATATCCCATCAACATAAATTTATTCCATTCTGCCCCCTTCCTTCCGCCCAATGTATCGGGCCCCCTGGCGAACACTCAGGTGAGTACAGTCTCGTTGGCCGTAGCATTTACTCGCGGACAACACAAAACAATTCACATATGTGTGTACGTGAGCTTCGGTGAACTCACCTGTTTCACAACCTGTGTCGCGTACTAGCGGGGGTCACGTGACCAGGTTTGTACGTTTTTCGAAAGGTATCTATAGTGTAGAGGTACGGTGTGAGGCAAGCTCGAGAGTGCCTCGGCATCAGGGGGAAACAGAGACCGGGGACCAGTCAAACCGCACCCAATGTAACGCCAGGAGGTTGTTCAAGCGCCGCAGCGAAAGCCCGTGGCAGCTCTTCTCCTCGGCGATTCACAGTTCTCACTGACGTCTCGCTGTGTACGGTTCGCGATATATATCCGCTCGAACGTCCTCCGATCGCGGACAAGATACAAATTTAACAGGTTATCGGAATGGAAAAATTATCTAGTGAAAGGGCAACGATAGCTTGAGCGTTGTACACACGAGAATCCGCGATTTTATTCAACGATTGAACTTCGTACGGTGGAGATTCGATCGGCAGTCGGTGGAAGCGCCCGATCGGACAAACGTAAAGTATCGGCCGATCGTCGAACATCTTCGTAAAACATAATAATAATATATATAAAAAACGATGGAATTCCAGCTCGATACTCCCTTGAAAGTGAATCGGCGGACGATTATCGTAGTAGGGTCGCGCAACGTACGTGCTTCGATCTCTGGAGCGTAAAAAGATACGTGCGTCTGGTTGCGTGATGTGCTTCGGTGTACCATCGTTGGTTAGTTCTCGATCTCGCGTATCCGCTGTTCTCTTCTGTGCTGCCGCTGATCGCGGCGTCGATGCTGTTACGTCGAGGAAAATCGAAAGGGTTCAACAAGGTCGCTCGGTACAAGTGCGCTGTTTTTTTTTCTTTGCGCAAAGTAATTTAATCTAATGTAAAACACGGAAGCAAAAAAAGAACACGTTCGCGCTCGTCCTCGGTTTGCACGGTGCTACGGAACGGAAATGTTTCCGTTCTACAGCGTGGTCGTAACAAAGGACCAACACCATTGGATCTCCATCAAAAATCTACGCTGCACCGTTTTGTAGCTATTTTCACTTGGTAAAAAACTTCGCAAAAAAAACAACTAGAGATTCGTCCAATCCCGCCAGTGGTTTTTATTGTGGTATGACGCTCGAGAGGATTGTGTAATTTTTTGTATCGCCAAGTATCCTAGGAACTTTTTGCCTGCGCGTGTGTGTGTGCGTGTGTGAATATTCGTGCGCCAAAGTCGTGTGTATTATTAATATAATAAAATGCGTGCGGTATGGCTGTTCGTGGGGATCTTTGGTCTCGCGAAAGGACAAATAGTGGACGTGGCGACGGATGCACCGTCGATTTACTACACGGAACCATCCAACACCGATAGAAATGATTTGAGAGATTTAACGGAAATGCCCGGTGGCAGAATCACCGGGGGACAAAAAATTCTTGAGAGATCGAAGAGTCCTTACATCGTTAGGGAGGATCTTTTCGTCGAGCGCGGCGGGGAACTCGTTGTCGAGCCTGGCGTCGAGATCCGGTTTGCTCCCATGATCGGACTCACCGTTCGGGGCATCATAACAGCTCAGGTAATTACCATAAGACTTCAAACGCCCCCGCAAACTCGCTGCTTATCTCGGTATAACGATTTCTTCGATTGCATTGCTTTGTATGAAAAACAAGGGAAAGAAAATAAACAAATGTTTTACTGATTTTATTGATTAATGGAAAGACTGACGAATAATAGAGCTCAAATAAAATCGAAAAAAAGGACTGAAACTGTTCGTTAGCTACGTTTTCCGCTAAAGGGGAAGTGAATAATAGACAAACACAGGAAAATAAAAGTAGATAGCAAGATTTTAGCGACCTTTATATTTTTCATATTTTTATAACAGTTATGAAAAAATCAGATTATTCACCGATCTAAATACAAATAGCTGATATAAAACTACTTATAATCCACAGATCACTGGAATCTTACTATCTATTTTTCTCCGTGTGCGATTATTGCAAAAAATAATTTTTTCATCGCCCGTTGACGCGCGAAGATGCTCACATTTTATAGCGAAAGCCGAATAGAAGAATGTTCTTTGTTCACTGCGATGCGGCGAGTACGCACGCTCCTAGAGACTCCTGTCTCGTCGGGACAGAGCTCGCGAGAAAGTGCAACGCTGCGAGCTGAGTGAAAGGGTTGTAAGCCAAGGGCTACAGAAGATTTAGCGTCGTAATATAACCGAACGTAGCGAATCAGGTATGAAAAAAACGTGCCGTTTGGCCGTCGAGAAATTACCGAAAAATCCGTGTAATTCGTCGACGCTTCTCGGGGTTCACTTGTGTTTTTTTTCTTCGACGACTTTTCCATGGGATGACACAGCTGCGTGAACCGCGCAGGTATAAGAAAAATAGGAAAACCTGTTTCCTGTATAGGGCGTTCGGTGTCGCAGTTGGGCTTCGTGACTTTTCGGCAGCTTGACACCCTCGTATTGTGTACGGGTTTGTGAGAAAAACTTGCGTGTCCGTTCAGACGAGACGAAGTTGTCTTTCTCCACCTGCCACCTGTACGCTTCTCTTTTTCTCGCAAACACGCGCCGACGTTCCCGGGAACATGGTCTAATATTTCTCACCTTCCGACGGGTCTGTGTAAACGAAAAGAAATTGAGGAAAGCCGATAAGCATTATCGATCGTACAAAATGAAGTAATAAATCAATGAATTAATAAATCAACAAATTAATTAAAAAATCCCCATGACGAATGCACCGGAAGTCTTAGGGATAATGTTTCGAAAGGCATTTCAATGGCAATCTTCACTGATGTTGATTCATCGTTTGCGACGAACCGCAATAGAGGTATGCGTGGTAGCCGTCAACCTGTACGGAAGTATCACGCGTGTGTATGCAACTCTACACGTTTCTTATCTAAATTCGTTTATCTTATCAACGTGACACGAGCCCGGGTTACAGAACCTGTGATGAGTTTCGAGCGGATGGGGCAACCGTCGAGCATTGTCGCTCTGCGCTATAGATAATACATTGTGAATTAGTGTGCGCGAACCGAGTGCTACGATTATTATATCGATGTGACACACTTTCGAGATTCTTCCATGTTTACCGAAAGTGATTCACGCGATAGTGAAGGGCTTGGGCTCGACGAAGAATCATTTGCTTCGTAACTTTCCGTTGAAACTTCACACCGGAATCGACCAGTTTAAGATCAATGACATCGACGTTATTGGCGATTTTAACCCTTCCAGCCCGAAGCCTTTTTCCTGTTGAAATTTGTTTTCTTTAGACTTTCTTTAAAACACGAAATTTTTCCCGAATAAAAAAGAAAAAAAAAATCATAGAAGATACTTGACAAAACAGCTGTTTTACCGACGTGACAAACTTAGTACAGCATTGAGCCTTGAAGAGTTAAAAAAAATGCAATAAAAATACTAGTTCTTCGATAGCGGTAAGAAATATGAAAAGAAAATCACAAATTCGCTGAAAGATCGAACGATTACCTAGCTATACGGACAAAAATCCTTTTGTTTCTCTAACAAAATGCCGATCGTTGATAATTTATTCTTACGGTACAAATAGAAAAAAAATGTTGCTGCCACAGCAAGATAGTTTGCCTATGTAAAGTCGATACATTAATTATTACGGTAACAATTTTCTTTCCGTCCAAAATAATGTTTTTCTTCCTCCGTAAAGTAGCTCCTGGCGCGTGGCTTTTCCTCGCGGCAATGTCAAACGATTGTGAAATCGCTGACGCGCGTGAATGCCGCGATGACTTACGCCGAAAGTGAATCATCGTCATCGTGCAGCGATCGGAGCTACAGAAGCGGTGCTCGATGCGACTTGAGTCATTCACGAAACTAAACGCTACCGTACGATTTTTCTTTGATACGTCCGTTCGCATAGTCCGCGGCCTGCTATTAGCCGGCATTGAATAACCTACGTGCATTCGCAGAATTTCACGAGGTTTCTCGGAAGAAAATCGTGTTCATTAACGATCCGGAGTGGGGAAGAATCCCGTTCGCAGACTAATTATCTCACGATCTCCCGTAACGGATCCCCGTGGCTTCGCTATGGAAACACCGAAACGAGCGTAACTCACCGAGAGTGATCGGATCGCTCGATAACGCTCTAACCCAGTTTTCTTCGGTTATAGCTATAACGTAACGTAGGAGTGCAAGACCCGCTGATTCGAGTCCGCATGGCTCACCGATGCAACGCTCTGACGTATAAACTCTTCGCTCTATACTACGCGCACTGTTTCTCTCCGAGGTCGATGTCCCAGTCGCGTTGAGCGCGAAATTCCCCTGGACGAAAGTTTCCGTGCGTCGGTAACAAAAACTGTACGGAATGTTGTTTTGAGATCGCAGTCCGCCGAGGAAAATAGTACATTACGATACTTGTGCGAAAAAACTTTTTCCCTAACGCATGGACGTAAAATCCCGCTTTTCGTTCTTGCGAAGTGTGCGCAGAAAGGCACTTTTTGGCATCGCGTGCGAGAAAAATACTGCGTACGCGTACAGACGCGAAATACCATTTTTTTCCCGCACTAGTGCGGAGAAGTGCCTTTTTGCGCACACTTCCCAAAAACGAAAAGCGTGATTGTCGTGAATTTGTTAGGAACAATTATGTGACGAGTCATGACACGTGTAAATGCCGCACTCGTCTTCGGCTCGTGCAGCATTTTTCACACTCCTCAAGAACTCTACGCCCTGGCCGGGGGAATAATAGACAGACGCAGGGAAATACAATTTTCTTTTTCCTCGGCGATCCGCGGTCTCGAAACGGCATTCAGTACAGTTTTTTTGTTACCAACTGGCCAGGAGACAGGTAGGCGAGGGGTTATAACACATCACCTTAAGATTTAAGTTGAACGCTACCGTCGGTAACGAAATCTGCAACGAACGCCGTTTTGCGTTCGTAAAGAGCTGGGGAAAAAAGAAAATTGTCCCTTCCCGTCACAGAACATTTTTTTTTTAGAAACCTTTCGCGCGCAAGACAGACAAAGTGACAAATTCCTGTTGTCTCCACGTTAATTAAAGCAACCGGTTATTTAGCTGCTTGCCTCTCGGTATAGCTTCGCCTACGGTGTACGCGCAGCCTTTGAGCTGTGCGTAAGTCTCTCGCACGCATGCGCACTGGTTATTCGCGCGAGAAACTCTACGCGCGTTTTACACCAGCGTTGCATTTGCGCGTTAATTCGCATTACCCGTATTTTTCTCGGGATCGTCGGTGAAAGAAACGGAGGCCAGACCGAGGGGGACTCCGCATAGCTATAATAACAGCGTACACTGTAGACAACGCTGAAAGACACATCGACCGTCTGGCGATGCACTGGAACGTGCGCGGCGCACCGTCCGGATCCTCGATAAACACTTCGTGTTACGTTGCAAAGACGCTTCTGTACTTTTACAGTCGTCCCAGGGTTTTATAGAGAGTACACACTGGGCCGAAGCACGAGAGCGCCGCCTACGCGATAATCTTCTCGATTGCCGTGAAGGAATGCCGCTTTTGCCCCGAGGCCTAAAAGTCGTCGACTTTAAGGCACTAGCATAAGGATTTGGTCTGAAGCATCTTTGATTACACCCAGAAAAAAATTTATTTGACGGCCACCGTTTATTAAGATTAAGTAAAATATTTATTTGATTTAAATAAATATTTGTTTCATTTGAGTAACTATTTACTTAATTTAAATAAATATTTTACTTAATCTTAATAAACGGTGGCCGTCAAATAAATGTTTTTCTGGGCGTATACAGTCATATTATACAAATCCGAGGATTATCAACAAATAAATGAATATTTATTTAAATCATCCAGTCATTAGATAAAAAAATGCTATAATCAAAGATCTGTCCAAATTTCAACTAAAAGGAACGAATAGATTGAGATACGATGTCCGTCGTTAATTGTTATTTGTTAATCATCAATGGTCAATAAGTCCGTTGTTAATTGATATATATATATTTTTTTAAACTTAAGCACCTTGTACTAACTGTGTGAAAAAACCGACCTTGTCCTTCTGATACTTGCGTTAAGAGATGTTGAAAATCAACCTGTTTTTCGGAACAAATCCTTACACTAGGGTCTTAAAGTGATATTTCTGTTTTTTTTTTAAATTTAAATGCTGAGTGTCAAGTATTTACCGTGCACCGATTTCTCGCTACCGAGTTAAGCTATGGCCGCGAGTCTGCAACCCCGTTAATTCCGGGTTCTTGCATAGATCAGGGAAGTATTATTTATATAGCACAGGTATTGTGTTCTATGCCATACAGGTGTACGCAGAGAAAATCTCATTGACTACGGAGCTCGGACAAATCTTTTACACGAGCTTCCAATACGGTAACGCTATATCCTCTCGTTTCACGCATCTAATGGATTAACCCGTGTTGCATGTAACTCGGCTCGCGGACTTTCGTGACACGTGCGAAATGTGTACGACGCCGCTTCAACGTCTAATCCGATAATTTCTGTGTCGGGTTGAACGAACCCGAGAATTTAATTACTTCCTGCTGAACGGTATTTGAAATCCGACTATCAGTGGACGAAAAAAAGGACAATGGCACCTCGATGGACCTTAAGTTATTTTCAATCGCAATCAATTATCCTCGTCTGAATGTTGTGGCGAAAGAAGAATAGTAATAATAATAATCATTGTATGTTAATTTGCATGAAAATAATGTACATTTTTTAACACCTCGCATTTTTTTTTTATATGTTTGGTAGCGTTTTGCAACCGTGAAGTATATCGGCCGTCTTCCCATGCTGAAATTATGCGGCCATGATTTTTTTAAAAAGGGTCATTAGGCGGGTTCAAAGAAAGCGGATGGATAGACTGTGAGCAGGTTTAAGCAGTGAGATTTTCCGGCAAGGGCCGCATCGCCGTGGGAGATCTCGATCGATAGTTCCCCGGGTCCGTTCACACCGCGAATACAATGCTTCCTGTCCTGTGCAAACTTAAACCACTGTTTACTCGAAAGGGGAACGGGAGACGCAATCTTCTTTCCGGATGAAAACGTGTAAGCCTGCGGAGCATCCGCCGCACTGAGAATCTTGACGCTACGTGAAACGGACTCAGTCGGTAACTGAATCTGTAATCAATCTTTTTTTTTTAAAGTATCTTGGACTTTAAATTTTTTGACTAAAGGCAATTTATTAGTTTTCCCATTAAACAGTTGAGCATACAAAGTAAAAAAGAGTTCGTACTTTTCACAATTCATTGTCCACAAACGCGCCCAATTTTTCATTTGTTAATTTTCCGATCGCATAATCTGGCTCTAGTTTTACAAACAAAAGTACAAACTAAAATTGTTAATGACACAGGAAATAAAAGGACAGGTTTGTATATTCGAACCTGCACAAAGGACTCTGTTATTTATTTCACAAAATTGTTTTTACGAAACTTCGTATTCTAATTTTACGAAACAATTTATTACTCTGTAAGCTGATAATTTGATTTTCTTCAACAAAGCTTAAACTCCTAAAAACAAAAAGACGGTTTATAGCTGTGTTACCGAGTCCTGGTTAACCGGAGCATTTCACATGGCCTTAATTTTTGTTTATCCGCATCGTTCAACGTTGCGCATGGTATAATATATTATTTGATCCGCAAAATTATGTATATTACTCACTCACAGCTGCAACAATATTGACACAATTGTTTCATGTGAGAGGGATTCGACCTCTCGACGATTGAAGACAGTATTCACGTGAAGTAATAAATATCATTCGAAGTTACTTTCCTTTACTAGGTCGAAAATTACTCATCCAAACGAACAACCGTTATCTCACTCGTCTCCGTACTACGCTTCGTTCGTCGGAGATTTAAAACTATGTTTCTGAAATACAGTATCGTTTCACTCGACCCACTTGACTGTGCCCTTGATCTTACCGTAGATTCTCACTCGCACGGAACTACGGATATTAATTTCGTGGAATATTCATGCGTGGATGACGAATTGTTCATTCCAGTAAATGTTTTTGTTTTCGCACAAACGAATAAGTGAGATAATATTGGGAGAGCGAACAATGTTGGAAGGTAGTTATGAATGCCATAGCTGAACGATGGTTTGCCATTCCGTATCACATGGGGACAGGTGGTGCGGATGGTCGCATGCACCGTGTCAAATTATACGGCCGGGGGTACGTACGAGCAGCCACGCCGGAAATACCAGAAAAAACGTGAATAGGGTACTTTATATACCATTCGTGATGCATAACGGATGTGCGCGAGTGAGATATTCCTATAGCGAATCGTGGGTGTGTTTCAACTTTTTTTTTTTTTTTTTTCTTTTTCATACTCGTACTCCAACGAACGTCACAGGCACGGGAATTGATTTCACGACTCTCGCCGTTCACCATCCTCGCGTACTTTCGTCGATTCATTTTATATGGGACATCAAAGCTCAGCCTTAGGATGAAAAAAAATTATTAAAAAATCTCGCGTCGAAACTACTTGTCGATCGAATGTGAACGCTGTAAAAGGTTGATACATTTCACAAACTTTTATTGAAATGGACAAAAAGTACTGTAGATCCTTCGTCTGCCGTGCAGTTCCTATGGCGAATCGTGGGTGTGTTGGAACTTTTTTTTTCATACTCGTACGCCGTCGAACGTTACAGGCACACGAATTGATTTCACGACTTTCGCCGTTCACCATGCTTGTGTACTTTCATCGATTCATTTTACAGGGGACATCAGAGCCCTGCCCTGCCTTGGGATAAAAAAAAAATCATTTAAAAATTTCACGTCTAAGCTACTTGTCGATCCAATGTGAACGCTGGGAAAAGAGGCACATTTACGTCTCTATCACATAACAACTCCACCAGAAAACATCTCTACCGTATTACAACTTTGTATTAGAACTCTACCAAAATCTCTACCACTAAAGAAAAAAACTCTCCCGGAATTTAAATAAAACTCTCCCCGAATTTATATAAAACTCTACCGGAATTAAAATAAAACTCTCCCGGAATAAAAATAAAAATTCGGCGAGAGTTTCATTTAAATTCGGGGCGACTTTCATTTAAATTCGGGGAGAGTTTTATTTAAATGCCGGGAGAGTTTTATTTAAATGCCGGGAGAGTTTTTTTCTTTACCGGTAGAGATATAAATGTGCCATATTTACGACCTTTCATCGAAATGGACAAAAAGATTCATAGATCCTTCTCCTGCCGTGTAGTTCCAGTACGATTACCGGAAGCTCGTAAATGCGAAAAGCTTCGACGATCGCTCGCGGGATTACCGGGAGTGTATCGCAGGTCGAAGTTTCTGCAGGAACGATCGAGTTCACGAGTTTGCGCGGGCGGAAAAGTAGTATCGGGACCGGCCCGCGAGTGTAGAGTCCGCGGTCGCGCGGTTTCGACCGTAAAGATCAGTGGCCCGAATCTCGCTTCTCACTGTCCGAACTGTACCGAGCATACTCCACTTGCACACCGACTGCTGGCAGACACTGCTGTTGTGTCGTTATACGCGATAGAGCTTGGCCGGAAGCAAAGGATGTTCCTAGCCGTGACGCGGACGAGAGTCTCGCCGCGTGAATCCGCAGATTGTACCGGCTCCCCGACAATCTGTATGCTCGCGGCCGAAGATGTAGGGGAGAGCGGGGCAAAATGGGACGGTGGGGCAAAACGGGACAGCAGGGGTAAAACTCAATTTTCCCATAATTTTTGGATGTCCCATTTCGTCCTAACGATACATCCGGATTTTCAACGTCGTTTTGCCCCACTCACCTTCACCGCCACCATCCAAAAGTTATTGGAAAATTGCGTTTTGCCTCATTATCCCGTTTTGCCCCGCTATGCCACTTTGCCCCGCTCTCCCCTATTCGCGTATAAACACAACACGAATACAGGAGGATACTTCGGGTTATGACGCTCTGTTGCACCGCGGGTTCCCGGTAGCGATCCTCCGGACAACGGTACTTTCCACAGGTGTACGAAGCGTTTGCCGACCGTCCGAGAGTCTATTATATTTCTTCTTCTTTTTTTTTGGGTTTTTTTTTTTTTGCATCACAACTGTCGAACGACGTTAGCGGATGGCTTCTTGGAAGTTTAGTATCGATTTTCCGTCTCCGTGTTTATAAATAGAATACGGTTCGTTAAATTAGGCTTGGGCTAGAGGAAGAGCGTCTTGCCGCACTTCCGGTCGCGCGACGCCCCTAGTCGATACGCTCTGACGGAAAATCATTATAATTTTTTTTTCTTCACGAGGAGCGAGGAAGTTCCGAAGCCTTATGGTATTTTAGGAAAAATATTGGATTACACTCGAGGCAGGCTTGTGAAGGGTCCGTACGGATAATATGGATGCGCTACTGCGGTGTCTTCGTTACCGATACGGAGATGAAAAATAAAACTAATTAGACGGGGAGAGTCGAATTGTAACTCATTAATTAACTTCTATAGTCATATTGTTTTGGATTGATTTCTAATTTAGTTAATTTTTTTTAGGATATGTGCCTAGTGCACATAAATTAACGGTTGTGTTGTCTTTTTGTTGCAATTTCGGTAACAAAAACTGTAATTGATTTTTTTACGTTCGCCAATCGTTTCCGGTCAAGAGCAAATTCTTAAACGACGCGGATATTAATTAAGATTCGTGTAAGAATTTGCTTTCGAGCGCGAATGCTCAGCGTGGTTAAAAAAAAAAATGTATTGCAGTTTTGTTACCGACCGCGGTATTTCAGCATGGTCTTAAACTTACGACGAACGAAATTCGCGTAGCCGCTTGCAAGGATCTCAAACCCTTCTACGAGACTCTGGTCAATGATCTTCGTAACGCTTCCTTCCGGTCGGAAGCGTTGGATCTCCTGAGAACCTGCCGCGCATGCGCCTCCCTGCGTCTCGATGCAAGAAGAGCCACAAGGCATTGAAGTCGCAATTAATCAATTAATCTCCGGCATCAGGACGGAAGATCCAACTCCGTATGATTCGCTAATTGTGAATGGGAAACGGAGACAACGTGAATGGGTGATTCAACTCGGCCGCCTCCGTGATACGGTTCGGGTCATGGTTCAATTAGTAGTTCTTGACCGGCGTTAACCCATGACCTCCGGGCTAATCCGCCGACGCGTCCAAGACGAAAGACGAAATCCCTCTTATAGCACCGAACACTTTTTCACTCGTGTAATCGTCCGCCACATCTCTCGGTGTCCTATATTTTTTTTTCGACAGACCCGAGAGTGTATCTTGCAGCTATTATTATAATTTGGTACACGAGCTGCGTTGGCGTGTGAGAGATTTGTCGCGGGCGATGAGGGTAGATACGTTTCAACGCTCGGGGTAACCCTTTCGGATGATCTTTCGCATACCATAAATCTTATTTTATCTTGGGTGCATCCTTTTCCGTCGACCAGGTAATTTTTTTTATTACCCTCGGGCGTTTTCGTCATTTACATAGATGCGTATCCGTATGGATTCTCCGTGTAACGGTAGAGTATCACTGAATAAATGTATATTCGGGGTTGCCCGTTCTTTCTTTCGGCTGCTTTTTTTAAAAATGCTGATTATGGGTGCGCGTTCCTATTAGCTGCAATAGTTTGGGAGATGGTTGTAGATCGGAGCTGGTCAAATACACTAAGTGCTTGAAGTACTTATTGAAGTATCAAGTTCTGAGTCAGTGCCAAGTACTCAGAATTTTAGTACTCGAACGTCAGTAGTCAAGAATTATCCAGCGCTGAGTAGTGCAAGTAGGGGAAACCGGGGCAAGATGGGCTAGTGAAAAATCGGGCCAACCCGGGGCGTAATGGGCCACCCGAAAATGATTTAAAAACATATGAAAACCTGGAAGGAAAAAATAAAAACCTTTCGTGGACAATGACAGAAGCAGAAAAAACGCAAAATAGGGAAGCGGGGCAAAACGAGGTACCCAAAAAAAAAAAAAAAAATAATTGAAAAATTTACGGGTAGTCCGTTTTGCCCCAGAAAATTTTCTTTTTTGGACGGGTTATAAAACCTATGAAAATATCATTGTTGGGTGACAAATGGTAGATTATACTTTCAGCAGTGTTGTAGCCGCGTTATTTGTTTAGGGGGCCCATCACGCCCCGGTCTCCCCTACTTGATAGTTCAATACGTACTTCTTCCAGTACTTAGGGCATTTGCCTAGCTCTGTTATAGATTATATGCGAATCGTTCGAATCAGCTCGTCGGCTGTGAGTCAATAGAAACCCGAAAGCCTTCGCATGTATTGGTTGAATTTCGTATTTCGATACAACGTGCGATATAACACACGAGGGCTCGGACGAATACGAGAAATTCTCACATGTGACCAATAAGAATGTACGTTTCAAGACCAAGATCGTCTACTAGTTTTTGCAAGGCTCGTCGAGTTTATATAAACTCTCGCGGACACTCACGCGTCTCTCCATTCACGCTCCATTCATGGACTAGGTAAGTTTTTCTCCGAGCCCTGTGTGGTTGATACGTCGATTTGTCTCGTTGATAAACTCAGTGATCTGGAAATACTCACTTTTACTCAATTTTTGCCGGTTTAATTTCACTTTTCTCTCCGTTAATGTGTCTTCTGAGTCCTTGCGGATAAATATTGCGCTGATATCGGAGGTGCGCTCTATAATCGATTATTAAATTGTAATAACATAATTAATTGTAATCATTCAGCCGAACAAAATAACGTGACACGAACACTAGAGATTGCAAAAACGATCACTCAGCTGCAGTAAAAAGTGTACCTGCAACTTCCGGTTTGGCTACACAATAAATAAAGGTTTGCACATTTTACAAATTTTTCTTGTTCATGAACGTTCGCCGCATTATTTTCTTCTCAATTTAACGATATTGTTCTTTCTGTTTCATGAAACGCATTTTTATCTTTGAACTAATGTTGAATCGGCGAGAAAATCGTTGGAGTTTGCGGACAAGAAATATTTGTAAAGTTGTACGTTTTTAAAACTCTGCATCCGAATCTTAACAGCTACTTAGAGACGTACAAAAATAGTTTGCAAAATATAATTATTTCAATGTTATTCAATATTCCTCGTAAATCTCCGTGTAATTTTGTTGGCCGAAAATCGATCGCTGTACACGAGTTCGCTTCGGTAAAGTGTGTGTGTCGTCGATTTTAGTAAACACATCGACGGTCGAATAACAGTCGATCTGGTCATTGAGGATTAGCGTTTCTGTGTTCATTCGGCCGAAACACTTTTGTCGTACACCGGTACGCGGGATACAATTCTGTTTACTACGACCATAATAATACAACAGTGACAATGATAATTAAACGTATACACATCCTCTGGGCCCATTGAACAATTTTTCGTGTCTGTTCTACGGCTTCCCCGGGGATTCTCTATACCTCGTTTCCTTCGGCTCCATTACTGGTAGATTAATTAGCCAATTATTTTCAGGGAGAGCAGGAAGTGCCGATCGTGCTGACGAGTGCGGAGACGCCGTCCGGTGAACCGGAGCCGCGATCAATTCGTCTGGTCGATGGCCCGAGTCCTCTCGAGGGTCGCATTCAGCTCCTTCATCAGGGCGAGTGGCGATCGGTCTGCACCAATTCCCGAAAGTAAGTTCGAATTATATCATTTTTTTATTGACTGTCTGACACTCCAAATTTTATTTTCGAACCCTCGACAATGCTTTCATGAAAGTCGATTTTTTTAGTCCCGGTACGAAGATAATATTTATTTTTTAATCGAATATTCGATATTCCAAATTTCTTTTTCGAATCCTCGACAATGCTTTCATGAAACTTGATCTTTTTTAGTGTCGGTATGAAGATTATATATTTTTTTCAATCGACTATTTAATACTCCAAACTTTTTTCGAAGCCTCGTTAATACTTTTATGAAACTCGATTTTTTGTATCTGTATATGAAGCTAATAAATTTTTTGTTTGCAGTTGGACGATAGCCGATTTCGAGACGGCTTGCCGAGAGTTGGGCCTTCAGGGTGGTAGATGGTCGAGCTGGATGGACCGTCAATGGCCGGCGAGGCCTCGGTTGCTTTACGAGCAGCCGCAATGCCGGGGCACTGAGTCATCCCTGCAGAATTGCGACCAGTGGTCTAACAGGCAGCTCGGTGCCGGTGTCTGTGGTAATTACGTGGACTTTCTTGTACTCAGTTACGCCAACGACGATTATTCCAATATAGTTTCCACGTAAAACAATAGTGGCAATTTTGTGAAACGTACAATGTACCTTCCACGTTCCTGAACAATGGGAGCAACGATACGGCCTACAAAGGCTCGCGCGATTTTCCGCAAAATCTCGTTACTTCTTATCGGCGTTGATCGTTCTCCTTTTTTTGGTTCTCAGATTACCATCCGGATCTTGGAATAGCGTGTACACCACGTCACGACGGCGCGACTCAGGCTATAAAGCATTGGCGCGGCATAAGGTTCGAGGGGGCTTTGTACGACAAGCCTCTCATACAGGAGAATACTTTCTACGTCAGGAGATCCAAGTCTATCCTCAGACACGTCGACATCAAGTGGGTGAACCATCGTCACGAAAGATTTTTTTTTTAAAATTATTTATTGAATATCTAAAAAATAATTGCTTAATTTTGTGCATAGATATGCTGGCACCGGACGAGAATTCAACGTCACCGCGGCTCTACACGTCGAAGGCGTACCGCCACAAATGGAATTTATTTCGGTTCTACATTCGGCCTTTACGGGTATCAATATAACATCGCCGAACGCACCGATCGTAATCACGAATTGCACCGTACGCGGTAACAGAGGTAAGACTGGCAAAATAGAATCTTGTGTTTTTTTTTCATCTGAAAATATATCAATGATTCGTTTGTTTGATTCGACTGCTTTCATTTACGGCAGAAGCGATAGTAACGTTTCTGTGCAATTCGGTTACAAACGTTTGCTATTCAATTTTATTTTGGGCTCCGATCTGTAGAAGAATATTATTTTTGGATATTACTTGAAGAATTCAGTTTTGGGGCGTTGAGATTTTCGATTCAATTTTGCGCTCTTATGTCGTCGTAGATTGTCGAAACTAACTTTATAATCCTATTGATACGTTTCAGGCTACGGAATTTACGTCAACAGTTCATCGGGATTGGCGCACATCGACAACTGTGTCGTCCTCGATAACGGGGCTGACGGTATAAAGTACGTCCACCATGACGAAAGACCCGATGACAAGCTTCACCGGACGGACGTCTTCGATCTCTGCACATTTCCCCAAACGGCCAGTCAAACTTTTCCCATTACGATATCCATGGAGCAGACCAAGTATTCTCTGAATTCGAAAGGATGTCCGCAGGTGAGACACGAAAAGATAGTACATTTCCATCCATCTCCGGCTTTCATAAAAAAAGGATCATTATTAATCACATTCTCTTCGTCCCTCTGTTGCAGCACATCTTCACGAGACCGGGCCACGTGTTGACTCTTCAATTTTTACAAATGAAAACCGATCGTAACGACAGCGCAACGATCGAGGTTTACGACGGTATAAGCGCCAGTGAAAGATTGCTCGCAAAAGTAAAAGTCAGAAATGGAACTTTGCCTCAGAGCGTCACTACGACTATGCAAAATTTGTACATCAGATTTGTTGCCGAACCGCGCACTCAGATGATCGCGTTTATACGAATCTCGTCCGGCTACAGTGAGTATTTTTCGATACTCAATTGCCATTTGCCATCAATGTATTAACCTAATTATTCGTTTTTTTTTTAAATAATTTTTTAGGAAAAATGTACGATCTGAATGTAACCGGAAGCGTGATTGCCGACAACAACGGTCGCGGTATCGCCGCGGAGAGGCTTCGTTCCGCACTGCACGTTCACGACACATCGGTATCGAACAGCAATCACGTGGCCGGAATTCATGTTCTCGGAGGTGCCGCGGACGTAAATATAACGAGCAGCCGTATATCGTTCAATCACGGCGATGGAATAAACGTTACTGTTACGGGAGGTAATAGAAACGTCTCTCGTACGAGTATATCTTCGAATCAAGGATACGGTTTCGCCGTGTGGCTAAACGACAGTTTGTCATCCGAGTACGTGCCATTCAATCAAACGACAGTGGTCGAATATTCGGAGATTTTCCGCAACAAAGACGTGGGCGTATTGGTAAGTTTCGTGTCATTAATTCAGCTTCGTGTTCACGTGGAGAAACTGCAGAACAAAAGAAAAAAAAAAAAATGTTTTATTTTTATTCTCTAGATCGGCAACTCAACGGGACTGTCTTACGTAAACGTGACCGGAAATTGGTTCAACAGTAGCTCGGAGACCGCGGTGCAAGTGGAATCGAGCTGGAGGTATAATCGTGGAATGTTAAAGTTGCAAATCGGTCACAACGTTTTCGTGCAAAACGCGAAGCTCGGTATTAAGCTGAGTCCGGCGTTGAACATGGAGGCTCGGATTGAGTACAATCACTTCAGGGATCACACGTACGGCGGTATCTTGGTGCGAAATCCTCTCTACGAGGAGTTCAACGTTCTACCGGCCGACGTAACGATTCAGCACAACGAGTTCTACGACAATCGTGGGGTATTCGTCGTCAGCATCGGTCTCTCGCCGTACAGCGACGTCCAGAGGCTGCTCTTCACTCGTAACTTTTTGCGAGACAATCGCGTACGCGAACCTTTCGACAACAGCGACTATCAGGGCTCGAGACTGATACCGCGATCGCGTGTGGCCGCGGTCGTTGTAATTTCATCGAGCAACGTCAACGTTTTTCGTAATATTCTTCACAATCTCGATTCGCAGTACGAGATCGGCTCGCACTTGGAGGATCAGAGCAAGACAATTAATTGCACGTACAATTGGCTCGGATATCCCGAGGAGCAGAAGATTCTCGATCGACTGTTTCACAGGTGAGTCGTTGCTAATAGCCATAAACAAAAAAAAAGCATTCGGTTTATCAGTACTTTGTCCCACGAATTTCCTGTTAAAAAAAAATCGAGGCAGTTTATATCAGGTACACTTGTAACAATCGAGGCAGCTAGTATCTTATTCGACTAACGTCTACGATAATTTGTTCAACAGGAAAGACCGTTACAATCTGGCGAAAATCGAGTATCTGCCGTACCTGTTGCACAGCAGCAATCCAGCGGCGAACACGATAATATCGCATCCGACATTCGTGCCGCAATTCTTGCGTCCCGGAACGAACCTGGTGGGCGGCGAAGTAGACGGACAGGAGATGTTACCAGCGGGTGAATACATCGTCGAGCGTGACATAAACGTGAGACCCGGCGGCAAGCTGATACTTCAACCGGGCGTGACACTCAGATTTCCACCAGCTGTTGGAATGATGGTAGCCGGTAGATTGGACGCGAAGGGCAAAGGACCCGGCAACATACTGCTCACCCTCAAGGAGGAGATAGTGTTCGAGCCGGATAACAACGATACTGTGATAGACGATATGACGATGTCAGACGCGATGGGAGTCGCGCATCTGCCTGAACCGATGAAAACTAATGACGATTCCGAGTCGGCTGTACCGGTCAGATTGCTCGGAGGAAAGACGACGATGGAGGGCAGACTTCAGGTCCGAATAGGCGAAAAATGGGGGACTGTGTGCAATTACGGTTGGAACATACGAGACGCCGCTCTGGTCTGTCATCAACTCGGCTTGACGCTAAATCCGGACGATTGGTATCTCGAGAGATCCCAGATACCAAATGCCGGAACGAACGAGGACATTATTCTCAGCAACGTTCGCTGCACCGAGGACGACGTCGACGTTTCCAAGTGCAAAGCCGAGGCCATGGACGAATTCGTTAATTCGTGCACTCACGAGAACGACGTGGGCGTCAGATGCTCCGAGGCTGCGTGGGCGGGACTCAGACTGGGACCTCTCGCGGAACGGAGCGATTTGCAGTACATCACGATCGAGAGAGCTGGTTTGCTAGATTACATGACGAACACTTTCAAACCGGCGCTCCAGATCGACTTCGCCCGGCATTCGCTCGACAGCGTCAAGGTCGTTAACAATCTGCAGGACGGTCTCGGTGTTCTTTACTCCGACATTTATTCGGCCGACGCCGTCAACACCGTTAAGAACAGCGATTTCTCCGGAAATCGTGGAAGCGGTATAAGCTTCAAGCAGCTGGGTCTGAGAATCGCCAATTCGCGTATAGAGAACAACAAGATCGCCGGTATCAGACACAATCCTGCGCTCTCTGCGGTTCAGCAGAGAGAATTCGCAGGATGGTTCATGCAGTCGCCGGGAATGACTGTTGACACACCGTACAATCCGATAGTCGTGCCGCATCTCAAGGGAAACTTGATACAACTTGCGATCGGCGAAACAAAGTACATCGTGACCGCAAGAGTGAGCGGTGATAACGTCGAGCGTTCGTTGCAGATTCGCAGCACACCGGGTTACGTAGTAGGAATACAACTTTTGAATCCGATACAAAATCGCAGCACCGAACAGATAGTTCTCTACGATTCGCAGCAGACCAATCGCAAGGGCAATGTCTGGCACGTCAAGAGAGATCTCTCGGTATTCCCGCTGTCGACCAGCTCTTTCACCGTCGTCCTCGAGTACAGCAGCGGTGACAACGCCATCGGCGGCGCGGTACTGGTCGTAACGACACTTCCGGCGCCGATTCAAGATATTCGCAACAGAATCGTCAAGGGTCCGATTCCTACGCTGACGATAACGAACACGAAGATAAAGGGCAACAAGATCGGAATACTGGCCTCTTACTACAATCGCTATCTCGACGAGCTCGGCGATCATTATTTGCGGAAAGCCAACGAATCGATTCGCGTGATTAACTGCGAAATTTCGCACAATCAGCAGGAAGCTATATACGTGCACTCGCCTCACTGGAACGTTTTCAGTTCGAACATAACGGAAATTTCCATCCACGTTAACAACACGCTCATAACCGACAACGGCAAGGGGATACTCCAATTCTCGCGCGACCTCAGACACTCGAACAATCTCTTTCACTGGGTAATGCAGGACAGCACGATCGAGAGAAACGAGGGAGGCGGCTTCGAGGTATCGCTTCCCTACGTTTGGCAGTACAACGAAAACTTCACTCACTCCCTGTACTTTGGCAACAACACGTGGCGGAACAACAACATGTTCGCATTCATCGTCGACGGTCATTACGCAAACTTGAACATGACGCATAATCGTTTCGACGGCAACAACTGCAAGAACGGCCTTATATCGATAAGGGGAATGGAGAAGAGAATGAAAATCGACAACAATCGTATAGAGAGGAACAGCGGTTCTTACATGGTGGAATTCAAAGCCGACAGCCAGTCGGAAATATTGGGCGAGATAAACGCTCGTTTCATCCTCAACGAGGTCAAGCAGAATTACTACTCGGGCACGAGTCGCGGCTTTCATCAGATGTACAACACGCAGACCTACGTAGTCGGCTTTCACGGTATACAGAAAGTCGCGGTCAATCGTAATTTGTTCGGTGAAAATTCGTTGGATTACGAGCTGCTCGCCGGCATAAGAACAGCGAAGATAAACAATATAGTTGACGTAACGGAGAACTGGTGGGGCTCGGCCGACGACGCGACGATAAAACGAAGAATATTCGACTTCGACGACTGGAACGATCACGCCGTGGCGAATTTCAGGCCGTATCTCACGACCGACACTATCGACTCTTCGCTGTCGCCCTCGTGGGAGTTGCGGCCTATCGTCGACCTCGATCGCTTGAGCGGTCGTATGACCGAAAATCTTTCGCTCTATCGTCGGGATAATCCTTACGTAATACGCTCGGACATCACGGTGATGCCGGAAGCTACCCTGAACATACATCCTGACGTAGTCATGGAGTTCGCGCCAAACGTGGGTATCCTCGTTCTCGGTACTCTCAAGGCCGTCGGCGCGGCTGGTCACGAGATAATAATGAGACCCATCAAGCGCGAAGATTCGTCATTGCCGAAGCCGGTATCGAAACGCGCTACGGATAATGATCCAACGGAGAGTATAAGACTGTGCAAAGAGGGCAAATGCTCGAATGCATTCAAAGAAGGTTTCGTCGAGTACTTCAATCGCACGACCCTTCAGTGGACTCCTCTGTGCGACATGAGATTCACCGAGAGAAACGGTCAGGTTGTTTGTCGACAGTTGGGACACGATCCCCTGAACGTCTACGTGTCCCACGATCGGCGATACGAACTTCATCCGGGCTCGATGACGAGGATCTGGTCGTGGCCAGAACCGCTCCAATGCTCCGGCGGCGAAGCTCGGTTGGAGGAATGCCAGATAAGACTGAACGGACAGCTCTTCGGCCACAAGTACGACTGCCCCTGGGACGGAGAATTCGTCTTCGTTCACTGCGGCGAGAGAAATCTCGATAGCTCTTACGACTACTGGGGCGGAATACGGATCGCCAACAGCGAATTCGAGCATCATCTGTACGAGCATCGTATACACGACGTTATAACGCACGAAACCGTGCGGAGAGTCGAGTCTGTGCTGCAGTACATAAACATAACCGGAGCTGGTATTCTTCACAACGAAAAATCCGCGGCTATACAATCGGTTATGAAGAGTCCTGTCGTCACGCACGTTAATATCAATAAGAGCGCTTATCACGGTATAAATATTGTATCACCGACTCATACCGTCGAACTTCTGCTGAACGAGATCGACGATGTGCTCGGCAACGGAGTCAACGTCCTCTCGCTGACCGGCGAGGGAAGAGAAGCCGAGGAGAGTTCCTTCACGCCGATAAAGGATCTCAATATTCCTTATCATCTCTTCAGCATGGTTGATATTTGCGATACCACGAAGGAAGTAACTATCGAGGAGAGAGTACTCGTTTACTACAAGTACGACAATAATCCGGTTAACTGCGTGAAGATATTTCGGAGCTCTTACCGAGCGAAGCCATTCGGATTCAGGCTTTTGCAATTCAATTTGTACAACTCGACCGGCAAGCCCGGACGCGCTGATGGAATCACCCTCTACGACGGCGACGTATACAACGTCACCGCCAAGGAAATTGGACATCTGGAGTTCGACAGTCCGCATGAGAAGAAATTGTTTCGAACTCTTGGACCCAGTCTGAGCGTGAAACTTTTCGCCAATGGCGCGAGCAACGTTCACGGTTTCGTTGCCGAAGTCGTGACACTGCCGATCTCGGCGATCGGTTTTAATCGCGACGTTCAACACAATATCTCCTACTCGGTGATATCGAATTGCCGAGAGGGAGCTGTCAAGTACGCGAGCGCTGGTGAAGTAAACGCTGTGATGACCCTGGAGAAGAATCAATTCGTCAACAATTGCGACAAGCTGTATGGAAATTTTTCGACGTGCAAGTCGTCGGTATGGCTTGACGTGCAGAACACTCAGTCGCTGTACTTCAGGAACAATCTCGTCAAGGGCAATCAAGGCGGCCTATCGATTCGCGCGGACTCGAGGGGTTCAGCGACTTCGCTCAAGGGATGGATACACAATAATCTGTTCACCGATAATGTTAACAAACCGGCCCTGTACGTCGAGGGACGACAGAGCAGTCCCTATCAGGAAGTCACGATATTTAGAAACTATTTCACCAAGAACAGAGCTCCTTACGACAACAACATCGTGCTCAAACAAGTCGTCAGTAACTTCACTCTGAATTATTTGCACGGAAATCTTGCGCTTCATCTTCTCGAGATATCGGGATTCGAGAGAGTTCGTCTTCCCATTTATCAGAGCACGTCGCACAATGGGTTCTACAAGTGAGTTAATTTTTTGTTTGTTTTAGGATTTGTGAAAAAAATATGTCGTTGGAAAAATGAGATTGTTTTAATGGTGTTTTTTTTTCCTATCAGAAATTACGCTGTTGATCGCAACGGTCGCAGCACGATTGTCGCTGGCACACCGGGCCAGCAATACGTTGACAATGTATTCTTCAATCCGGACAACGATTACGAAATTCTGACGATGAATCGATCTTTGTGAGTAACCCGGCATCGATTTTCTTTTTTTCGCTGGTTGTTTAATCGACGTCTATAATTTATCCTGTTGTATTTTAATTTCATAAAACGAACTCGCATGTGCATGATTAATCTATCCAGGGTGATCAGCATGGAATGGTACAATAAGTAAGTAAAATGTGTATTGAGAATTGTAATTGTATAATTTCTTTCGTACAGTAGCTTGAGTCTTCACTTGCGGAAAAATACCGACAATTAAAAATGTCTTTCGTAAATATTTTATTGTAGGGTTTTTCTGCAAGTGTTTGGATCGGTAATTTTGTGCACTAACAACACTAAAAGTTATTAAATAAAAAAGTATCGTAGATTGCACGTATCCAATTAACAGACCATTTGTATAGTATTTTTCCAATATTGTTATTAGTCAATTGTACAAGACTTGGAACGATTTTACTGATATTTTTTTTAATCGTACAGTCAACTGGAAATGTGGAGATCCCACGTGGATGCGAGACACAATTGGTGGGGATACAACGAGACACTGGCCGTAGCAGGAAGGATTCGCGATCGTGGCGATTCTCCGGAATTACTGCAAGTCGATTATCAACCATACCACATGAACAACAAGTCCGTGCTGAACGGAAAGTGCCCACCCGCGTGGGACCTCGTAGGCGACACGTGTTACATTTACATCGGCGCCCCGATGAACTTCTACGAGGCTCGAGATTTTTGCCGAGTAATTACATTCTTCAGATTTTTTAAAATCGTTTCTCTTCGATAGTCGTAAAGACGAACTGTAATGTTCTATTTTTTCTGCTTCACAGTCGGCCAATGCATCGATGCCCTTCATCATGGGGGAGTACATAGAATTGTGGAAATTCTTGAGAAAACAACAAGATCGTTTTGACTACTCCGAGAGAGTGTGGGTGCAACAATTGGAACGCGTCGATCAGTGCACGATTTTCACGTATCAGACTATTGAGATTGACCATTGCAGTCAGCCGAGCCCCTTCATTTGTGAGATAGGTGAGAATTCGCGGATATATATTGTGATTTATGTACGGAAGAAACAGTTATTTGGGATGTTGTTAATTTGTTTTTTTTTTATTTTTTATTGTGTTTGCAGATCCTAGAATCTACATAGATCCTCTATCATGGAGAAAAGACATAGTTGCTGTTGGTGTACTAGGAGCAATTGCGGCGGCTCTCGCTCTTTTGGCTGCTGCTATTGGTTTCTGGATCTCAAAATCGAAAAGGCGAAAATTGGAAAGGCTCGAGAGGCGAAATTCTATACGACAATCGTTACATTCGTTGAGATCGGTCGGTTCAACGTCCGGCTTTACCGAACTTAATTATCGACGAAAACCCATTGCGGTGAGTATTTCTCAATAAAAAAAAAAAAAACTAAATAGAAATGAATAGCCAGATATCACAACGCGCATAAACATACCTATATCGCCGACCACTTGCCTCCGCGCAATTGTTCTCTTCAAAATTGCATCTAACCGACCATTGGCGTTAAAACTAATTCTTACAAAATTCTATGAACAGCAAAAACGGGAAGAACGAGTTCTTTTGCCACCGCCGCAGGTCAGAATGTCTACAATGTTTAAAAAAAACATCCATGTACGCTTTCGTTTATTACTATCATGTTGTTGTTGCTCGCTGTTGACTATGGAATTTATAAACGGGAAATTTAGATTTTTGAAGATTTACCGGAAATACGTCACTTCCGGTTTGAAAATCCAATTTTTCGACCAGAACTGGCGTATTTCCGGTACAACATCACTTCCGTTCGAAAAATGAGATGTGAGGTATCCATGGGAGTGTCTGTGAAAGTCTACAGTTGTATTGTACTTTATTATTAAGCAGATTGTCGCAACGTCTATGCCAAAGCTTACCGTCCGTCTTTGGTTGATCTTCCGACGAAGATTAACGCAGGCCATTGTTTTCTTAACATTTTACAATGATCCTAAAAAATAATAAAAAACTTCAGAATTAAAAACTTCTTTTTCCCCGTTGCAGACGAAGCAATCGACGGACACTTTGAACTCGAGATCCCTAGACTACAAGAAGATGATGAACGGCGGAAGTATAGATTCGATGGACAAGTCCCAGTTAAATTCATCCATGGAGGACAATCAGAGTTACGACGTTTACGAGGCTCACAATCCACGTTACTCGCCGAGCACGAGTGACTTCAAGGGAGCGGCCAGTCAGAAGTACCCGGTGACACACGCGGACAATCCCGTCTTCGATCTGGCTTATCGAAACGAGGGTTTTCGCAATCATTCGACTTTCACATCACGCGCCGGTAGCAATTGGCCATCGGGTGCTAACAGTGAAGCCGCACCGAACGAGAGTCCGACCGAGCCAATAAACGAGTCCGAATATATGAACAATGCCTCGACACTGCCATTGAACTCGAGTCTGGCGATGACCGACTCGATAACGGAGCTCAAGAGGGACATAGACGCGACGCCGACGTACTCGCCGCTGGAATACGGCACGTACGACGCTCCCCCGGCGACACCCGGTTCCGAACCGGTTCCGGAGTACTTCAGTCCACCCCCGCCGCAGCCTTACTACTACGAGGAACGTCCGCGAAGCGGCACCCTTCTCGAAACAAATTTAGATAGCGGTGAAGAAAAACCCCTGCGCTCGAAGAGCGAGGCTCTGCTCGAGACCAATTTCGACGTTTTCTTGCCAAACGAACCGACGGAATTGACCCAACTATCCGCCGACTCGAGAAGCAAGAGCCAACCACTAGAGACGGCGATGTGAAAAAAGTACAAAAACTACGTAGGTAAAATATTATAGATAAAATATGATTGTTTTGTTTTCTACACTTGGAAAGGTCAGACTTTGAAAATTTGTAGAATATTCGCGTTTAACGTTTGCGTCTGTATATATTCAAACTGCATGTACACACACGTGTAAATGCAATGATGAGCGTGCGAACGCTATATAATATCGAATGCACAAAGAGAGGGTGCAGACTAATTGTGTCATCGCGTCAGCATGTGTGAATCGGTCTATAAGCCGATTTCCACCATACATACCATGACCAAAACAGTCTCTTCTAAAGACTTCGAGAAATTTTTTTCTTATCGCATTCGTTACGAGAAAAAAAATCATATAGCGTTTTCATCGCGTGTATTTAAAAAAAATGTTGTTCCGTACCTTATACCGAATGAGATTCGGAGTATGATTGCGCGTGCATGATGAATTTGTACATAAGTTGGGTTGACGACACGCTTTATAAGCTGAATGGATTTAGTTTGTTTGATATAGGGAAATAAATGTTTAATTCTTAATGGTAAGCGGACACGCTTCCTCGATCGCGTTAACTCGGGTCATTGAGTATCTCTTTAGTGTTTTCTTTCGTTTTAAAGAGATTTAGGTATAAGTGCTCCTCGTAGATGTTAGTGAAATTTATTATCTTTTGCATATAAAGCGTGAAAGATTCGTTTAACAATTGATAATAGTTCAACAACAATGGGAAATCGTACTAATATTAGATCGTAGTTTTAAGTTCGATTTAACGATCGATGAAAGAAAAAGTTCGTGTATTTTCTTAAGGCTATTTGCACTGCCAAAACACGATTATCTTCTCGCGGGTGAGAGAGGTGGGTAATTATTATTTCAGAAGTCTTTTTTCGATTTGTGATATATAACTCGCGTTAAAATGCATGCTCTGCGAGTATAACTATATATTATTATACAAAGCTACGGTAATATTTGTCTGAGGACTTTTGTATTCTTCTTACCATGATGCGTTTTATCTCGTACGAATTATTAGTATTTTCTTCGTCGACGCATCTACATCCACCGCGGTCCTCTGGAAACTTCCAATGTATTCTCGTTTACTACATTTCACGACGTCGTTTATAGTTCGTACGAGTTCACGACGCGTTGTCCGTCCATAATTGTAATGAGATATATTAGCTTGTAATAATGACTCGTTAGGCAATATCGTAATATCGTCGCACCACCACCAATTCGCGCTACTATTTCGATGTCACCGGAAACCAATACTCGGTGTCAACATTTGTAAGATATATTTTTTTCATTAGATTTTAAGAATTACGCTTAAGGGACGAATTTCGTTATCACTCTCGGGTACAAGCCTTAGCGCTCCATTATTAACGAACGTCGAAAGTTGCACAATTGCCTTTCGATGCTTCTATTATCTAGATCTCGGAAGATGACGTTGTTCTACGTGTATACTTAATGTACATCTCGTATCGTATTGATCCATCTAGGCTGTAAGACACTCCCGTTTTTCATTATTCATACGCGGTACGTTAAGATTAACATTGTAATAAATTCGTTCGTTAATAAAGAATTTGATACATACTTTGCGATTAATCGTTTTCTTCTTTTGTAAACTTGATCTTCGACGAAGGCGGACCGGGGTATGGAGTGTAGGATCGTGCGCGTTGTTGAATTAAATGGAAAACGGAAAATCGTTTTTTTTTTTAAACAGTATTTAATATATTAATAATTATATTCATATTCATATAACATTACGATTTCTAGTCGTAGACAGCAGCAACAGAAGCGGTAGTCCCGGCGAGCGAGGAACAGCGTAAAACGCGATCGCCGCATCGCAAGGAAATTTGTCGAACGATCGTACCCTCAATAAGTCGCCAGTTTCTTGCATTTTTTTTATTGTAGGAATTAAGGGTCACTGAAGACAGAGTTGAAGTGTGCTTTATTGGACCGGAGGTTCCAATAATCCGATCCCGCTGCCGTGACTAAGCACACATCTCTCATGCACATATTCTCATTGAGATTTCACTCTCTTCTGTTAAAACATCTATACACTCTCTCTCTCTCTCTCTCTCTCTCTCTCTCTCTCTCTCTCTCTCTTTCTCTCGCTCCCTTTCTCTTTCACTTAATTGTTCGTACTGTAAATTGTACGATACGATAATTCAATTGGAAAAGGAATACTTATTTCTTAACGAAAGAAAAAAGATTGTCTTACATCTAAAAACATTATAGTTGAGGCCCATAGGAATTTGGGCTTAGGACATCGGGCCTGCAAGAAAGACCTCCGCGACGAGTGTGTGCGAAAACGGCGCTTAAAAATAGAAATTAGCTTTCTCCTAGATATCATGTCTTTTAACAAATTTGTGTTTTTTTTTTTTTTTTTTTTTTCAACGTTCTGTAACGTGGATAAAAATCTAAAATTGATAAAAATTCTTCGAAAATAAATCTTCTAATAACATTCCTTACGATAGTGTCATTGCAATGCAATATTACGTACGCGTTTATCGCATAAAATAGAATATATATATAAATATATATATATGATTTTTAAAGAACAAGATATATCGTAAATATATTAACGACTATGTTAAACAATCATCGTTGCATCAACCGTTCACACCGCAAGTACCATGGACATCGCAGTGCGAAGGCTGCAGAATTTGTCATTTCATTTGACTATTTTCGCTAGGAAATATATTAATATTGTATAATTTGTATATCTACTATTACACGATAAATAGTTTATAGCTATATATTTTAGGCCGGCGACGAAATAATAAAACAAAACAAGAAAAAAAAACATTGTAATTTCGAATTTCCACAAAACTTCGCTAGTAGATAATTCGAAAGTTGCACCGGCCGGATCTACATGTATATAAATATATATAGTGTATTGCACGTTGAGTCATATTGCACCGAATTGGCTACAATTTCTCGATTATAGATTAATATGTAAATAAAACAGCGCGATACCGATTGCAATTCGTTGATTGTTCCTTCGTGATAAAGTCGTAATTATAATATGCTTCAGATGCGTATACGATTTGACGCAGATACGCATAAAAAAAAATCTATCGTAGATATTACCTATCGCTATAAATCACGGATGCTTAAACGAGTGTGTCTCTCAGACACTTTTGTAACTATCGTGTATTATTTTTATTTTATTTCAATCTTCGTCACGTTGAAGGGAACTAAAATAAAAGAGCTCTAGTATCAGCATCATTGTTAATTGCACTTCGGTAGGGCATTGTGAGAAGCAAAAAAAAAGTATAATCGAAAAAATGGCCATAGCATTAATTATTTACACGTGTCGTACCGCCGAGGGCCGTAGTTTTTCTATTGCCGATTGTTGTCGCGAACAGCAGCGCTTTTATAAGACCAAGTGAAAAAATATCTACAAACTATTTATCGATGACTGGAGCCTTTGAAAATTCGTGTTGCATGCATAAAAAGAACCTTTTCCGACACGAGAAACAACATGCAGAGCAATGGCATAACATTCGGTGTGGCATCGCCATAAAACATATTTTACTTTTATTCTACGGACGCGATATTCTACGGAAATTGCGTTGGAAAAAGACTCGAACAAACATACGAACTCTGTGAACGGGACATAACAGTTTTAAAATACTTCGTTAAACTTTTAAAATGAAACAGTATTTTTTTTCGTTATAGCCGATATACTGTGCGTCAAAGGCTCAAAACACACAAAAAATGTGTCCACTGTTTGTTCGCGAAGACGACACATCTTTTTAATTTTCGATTTCGGATCATCGATGAATAGCTGATACAGTTCCAAATTTCTATACGATAAAAAAACATTAAATTTTTTTTTCACTTGTATGTTCTCTCTGTCAGGTACCAAAAATTGCGCTCGATCTTGTATACGTTTCGTCTCGATAACTCAACCATTTAATTTGCGCAACAATTAATTCAAACACGACGATCGCGATATTATACAATAGTAAACGGCAGTTCAGACGTTCCTGACGATATCAACGGGATATTTATTTTTCTCTTTAGACTCGGAATAGCAGTCTCATCACTCGGACTTGTACGTGAACTTGAATTTGTATACGCGAGACGTATTCGCGATTGAATAATTCAAGAGACTGTGGCCAAGGCATGTGATAATTACTTGCACCTTACCTCGTCGTGTCATTGGCTAAAACGCGATATTATTTCTAGTAATTATATATTAATAAGTTAACAATGATAATCTTACAAGAAAAAAAAACAGTTTTTTTAGACGGAAGACTGTTGTAATATTTGCTGTCGTCTTATATTCATTCTTAATGAATACTATATATATATTTGTATGTATATAAGTAGTTTTATACTGCGCTATATCGGACAGCTGAACTATCGCAGAATAGCTCGATCGCAGACCGGCAGGATCGATAACAATCTTGCGACAATCTTGATCCCTCACGCTCCTAAATGTGTTCGGCAGGGTCTCGACTAAAAATGGCCGTAAAAGCCATCTTCGTATGCAGATGAAAAAAAAAATTAAAAACGGAGACGTTTAAAATTCTCTACGAGATACAGACACTTCAAGCCTGTAAATCGTTCAATTATTCAGCTGCCAACTGCGATAGGAAATTCTATTGATTAAAAAAAATCAATCGTTCCTTCCAGCTGAAGTTCTGAGCAAGTTAAATACAAACAACAACTGAAGACGATTTTCTCGTAAAAGCACAATGCGGAGTGGGTAGTGTCGATTGTAGGGCAGCGGTTGTCAATTCTAATTTGCGAAAAAAAAATACTCAATAAAAAAAAAAGAGTCAACCGTAAGAAACAAACTCGCCATTGAGCTTTCGTCGCCTAGCAGGTAAGCTGTGAAGTAAGTGCGACCGTTTGGCTTCGTCTCTAGACTAGAAAGAGCGTGTCTCTGTTGTCAGTGAGTCGTGTTATAAACAACGACTGTTTTCTCCGTCCGTTCGACTGCCCTTTTGCAAAGGGACACGTCCCTCGAAGCGAGAGCAAAAAAAAATACGAAAGAGAGAGACACATAGATTCAGAGGGAGAGAGAGAGAGAGAAAGATGGTGAACGCATGAAAAGTGTGCAAGGAGGAGTAAGTATCACGTGAGTTTTCGTTGTAGCGAGGTAAAAAGACTTTAACGAGAGTACTCGTGGCCATGGCCAGTCGATCTCGATCAAGCCGCAAAAACTATAGGAAATAAAAAAAATGTATCTAATTGTTCGCCGCTTGAAGAGGAAGCATCTGCAGGCTCTTTTCTGCCTCTGTTCGGGGATCCAGCTGACCCAAGTGCATACACTCTGGTGCTGCGATTTGTAACGTCACGTAACACGATGTTCCTTGATTGATCGTGTTATCGTGAATGAAATCGTATTTCGTTTGATTGTTCCCCGTTGGGTCCAGCTTGGAAAGACCGACCAAGGCGGCTTGCTGAGCCATCGGTGATATGCCACCCACGCTCGTAGGGCTATAGTAACTTGTCGGGCTGACCGGCGGCGAGGGATAGGGCCAGTAGAACGCCGGCGAGTAAGCCGGGGCGTATTGCGGTATCGCACGTGCCAGAAGTGCATTTTGCGGTATGAATATACCTCCAGGTCGGAACGGCGGCGGTGGTGGCATCATGGTACCTCCTGCGATTAAAGGAAAAAAAAACAATTATAACGTAAACGAACGAATTATTCAATTATATCTACGATATAAATTTTATATTTTCTAAGGGTATGAAGAGAAAAAAAAACACACAAAAAAAACCATTGTTCGAGGTCCCTCTGGTTGCGCAAAAGAACTTTTTTTTGGGTGCAAAGAAAGACAGTTCCCGATAAATATATATATGTATATATATAAAAATAAAGATAAAAGTAGCATTTTTTAGTTCCTGATTCTTCGAGCTTTAAAATCGCACTATATGTGTGACCCGGATGTATAGAAAGTTAACATTGCATACATGAATAAAAAAAAACACCAACAACCGATTGACCGATGGACCCATGATCTCTATATACAATACAAATATAAATAAATAAAAGATTCTACTCTAAGCCAGTGTGGCTCGACATCGTGCAGAAATCTAACTTGAGTATTTGAGTATTAATGGGTTGTTATATATATTTTTTTTTTGTTTGCTGCACGATGCCGTATTTTGGGTCGATAATGTACGGGCTTCGATGTCGGGATATTACATATTTAATTGTCGAAACTAATTGATTTTTTTTTTTTTTTGTTAAATAAATTTATTGACGTAAAATCCCGTACATTAACGATTGAGGAATAATGAATGGACTTGGCCTACCTGGAAGCACAGAAGTTAGTATTGTACGTAGGTCCCCGCTACCATACCATGATCGACACTGCACCATTGTAAACATAATATATACGTAGATGTGTATGTAGGCTGCACACACCACTTGCGATATTTCTGCCCCCTCTGCCAAATCACCAATAATAAATAAATCCATCCCCCGCACACGCACACAGCTATCTTGTCTTCGATATTCAAACCCCCCACCCTTTTTTATATTTCCTTCAAATTACGATATAAACATAAATAGTATTTATAAATCTCCAACGAGTTTTTTCGTCCCGCTACAACCACAGTAAGCATTTTCCAAAGAACCCGCACATACACGTACACCACGAGTATTTTTTTTTTTTTTTTCATAGACTCATTCATAATTTTTTGTATTTTTTGTATATATATATTTTTTAAAATAAACGATCGTCAACCCACGATCGCAGCCCCTGCATCGTCGCTGAAACGTATAGAGAATTAATCTGCAAGAAAAAGTGTAATGAGGAAAGAAGAAAGCACAGGATAGAGCCAAAGAATAGTAAAAAAAAAAAATGAATAAAAAAATAAAATAAAGAAAAAGAGACCACGAAGTCTCGGTAACTTTAGTTTCGTAACACCGA
Organism: Exephanes ischioxanthus; assembly: GCA_958510785.1. Classification (NCBI taxonomy): domain Eukaryota; kingdom Metazoa; phylum Arthropoda; class Insecta; order Hymenoptera; family Ichneumonidae; genus Exephanes; species Exephanes ischioxanthus. Next base: position 1,199,861 of record OY294015.1, on the reverse strand, counting down.
GCTTTATGTATAAGTAACAGTAGCTGAATCGCTCTTCTGACAAGAGCGGCGAATGCAATAATTAATTATGGTTGTCTCGAAGCTAACGGCCCACTCTTAGTCTCGATATCAACAGACCCGGAGCTCAAGAGCTCGCATACGCCTCAAAAACCGAGGTCGGGCTTATCCAAGATTCTAAATGTCCCGATGTTAATGACTTCCCATCAATAAACGTCTTTATCGCTTTACATGCACTTAGATGGTAAATTAGGACGCGAGGCTTTAATTCGAGGTAACAAATTATCGAAAGTTTCACGAAGTTGTGAACGAAAAAAAGTGTTTTTTTTTTTTTATACCGCAGTAGATCCACTTGTTTTTTTCTTTCTCTTAAACTTCTCCGCAGTCTGACTGAATCCGTCGGACGATAAGCTGCGCTAGATAGAAGCAGGCGGCACATGGTAGAAGTCGTAGTGAAGGTAAAATTATGTAAGATAATGATCGATGATCGATACGGTGAGAGGTTTCGAGATAATAATATAGATCATTTGAAAGGATCTGCAGAGATGGTAGGGGAGGAACAGGAACAACAGTTGAGATCGAGTGGTGTGAGAAAAAAAAGGGGGAAAATGAAGAGATGGAATAAAAAATAATAAAAAATAGTGTTACGACACAAATCTCTTCAACTCCAAAGATACCTGTGAACCCCATTATAGAATACCTTAGAAAACGTGGCAGGAATTCTTGGACGTACTTTTCTGTGTTTTACCGATGAACGCGTAAATAATGGAAAAAAAATAGAAAGAAACTAACTTTGCGCTTCACCATTTGGCAAAACGCTCAGCGAACAAAAATTCGGGTTATGATAAACCATGCCCTACGATATATATTGAGAAAAACATTTTATTCTTTGTTGAAAAAAAATAAAAAATTAAATCGCAAAAAGCACGTCCACGGCACGAGGTAATCAGGATATAAGAGTCCACCAACCCATCAAGCGCAAAGATATCCACGAGACACGAGTACATTTATTTAACATGATTATTGAATATTAATATAATCTTCGATATACAGAAAAAAGTATACAGATTAAAAAAAAAACTGTATGTAGTGTAAATGTTTTATGTGCTTTTTGTGTTCAAGTGTTGAACGTGTACGATAGAATCCTATGTCCCATAAGGCTATATAATGAGTCGCATAACAAAAAAAAAAAACAAAAAAAAATGTAAAAAATAAATAAATAAAGACACGCCGCACAGTCAAGATATTAATCCCATCCGTGAACGCTAGACTGCGACTGGTTAGCTTTCGCTAGGGCGAAGGCAGAATAAGCTTCCAAAGGACACACTTTTTACGCCCGGATAATAAATACTATTCGATAATCCGTGAAATACTGTCAAGCGAATATCGTCAAGGCGTCGTGAATCGCTCATTGTTTTAAATCAGATTATCATCCAAAGATCCGAAAGTACCCTGCTCTAGTAATTATTGCAATATTTGTTGTTAAATATTTATAGAATGTATGCATAATTATTATACTAAATATTTATGGAAATTTGTGCACATAGCCTTTTTTGGTTCGGTAATTGAGAAGTCTGCACGAGGGAATGTATTTTGTAATGAAGCAAATATAAATCTTACCGCACAGCCAGGGCACTCCCTTATCAACTAAAATATCCCGTGTCGACGTGTCGCCGAAATTAATAAACAACAAAAAAAAGTAAAGTGAAAAAAAAAAACGACACTGTCAGTCACCAAATGTTAGCCATCCACAACACCAGACAAATAATCCAACACAGCATTTCACGGTCTAAATGCGATGAGCTTCGAGTTAGTACGATAGTAAAAAAAAAAGAAAAAAATTGTGAAATAGAGAAGTATTGTTTCACAACAAATAAATTTGCCCATGAACTTCGCGGTGAAATTTCCAGCGAAAGCCAACAACAGTATAATTCAATTTCTTTTTCTTGCCTGTTTTTTTTATGTATAAATTTATATGTAGTGCACGCAAATATAGTTTTCGGGGCGCATCTTACCACCGGCAACACACCCTTATGTAATTCATTATAAATAATAAAGTAGATTAAAAAAACGAACGACAGATGCCACACTATGATTTCGAAATGTTTCCACGAAGCGCTCTCGTGTTCGCTCTCGTTAATTTTACGATTTTTTTTTTCTCTACTCCGCAAAAACATTTCGATACCCTCGATAACACCCCTACGGAAAATTCCAAGATGCACCCCTGCAGAGTTTTGAGCTGGTAGATATTCACGAAGAATGTTTTTTTTTCTCGAACTACTGTCACATGTGGTTTTGTACTCTGGAAAAAAGGCAATAAGAACTCTGTCCACCTGCTCACAACCTCTGTTTAGATCTATAATGCCTACATGCTATAATAAAGCGGGACCGAAGAGTAGATCTCCGCGTCGGAAGCTGACCTCAGCGAACGTCGAATTTTGTTGGATCGTACTTTTTATAATCCCATAACAAACAACAAAGTTTGCAATGGAAGACGTTAATTAGTGAGAGTTTTTTTTTTTACTCATAGGATCGTCTCGAATTATCGCTACGACTTGGGAAAGGAATTCTCGTCGCGCACAAGTTAATCGTACAGTCATGAGAAATTATCATTCGCCAATTTTCGAAGTCAATTCAAAAAAGTGAACTTCCCTCCACAGAACAACTCCATGCAAACGATAGTTCGAACCGCTTTCTCTCGTCTCACCGCAATGTCTCGATTGTCCGGTGACTGTGAACTCTTTTTAAAAAAATCTCTTAAGAGAACAAAAATGTTATTGGCAAGATTTGAGACTATTTGGCTCTCGATTAAATCTCGGCTTTGCCTCGAGATCGAGAGAATAGCAGATGAGTTTGCAGAAAAATCATTTTCATGAAAATTGTTTCATCGCTCATGAGACTAAAGAGGCTGTAAGACTGACGGTCATGTTTTTAAAAATCATATTCAATTTCCCTCAAGCTTTGAGACTCAGGCGCGACGGATTCGTTGCCCGTATTAAGAACAGTGACTTCGAGAAGATTTTGACGAGAATAAACCGCCGACACCGAGTTAAGTACGAGAGCCAGAGTATTTGATGTAGTTTCGACGTGACTGTCGACAAGAGACCGTCGAATATTCGGTCGTTAACTAACCCCGTTACTAATTAGTTTAGCCCTTTAGTACCAAGCAGCACGCTGCTCGATACACGCCCCTTGAACGACCAAAGGTTCAGGATTGTCGTAGGAATGTGCGCAGGATAATCGGGACGTTTTTTTGGGAAGAACTCTTAGCTGCACGAAAAAGTACCGAGTGTGTCTTTGTTTGTTTTTTTTCTTTTTTTATATATGAATCGAATTGTTTAAAGGACGGTCGCGTATTGAATTTTTAGCCGCGTGGAAAGTATATATACTATATATGTATATCTAATTACATTAGAGTTACGAAAACGATTGATAAATCCCGTTCTTCCTAATCCTAGCGAAGACATGGACCGTTATAAAAATGAGTCTAGCAAAATATATATTTGTATATATAATTGTGTATAAATCCTTCGCGATAGTATTCTTGAAAAATATTATGTACATCGTGTGAAATGGAGTTATGTGTGTGTGTGTTTTTTGTTTGTTTGTTATTCTTAGAATGAAGTCAAATTTGCTTTACCAAATCAGTTTCGTAAGGCACTTCCGGCTATTCTAGAACGTGCGATAATAGTTCGTAAGCTAAATGCTACTCGAAATTTATTCGCGATTCATTTAAGTTCCATCGATTTTCACGTTATTATCGTTAACAGTTACCGCGATATCGATCGGCCCTAAGTACTATTATTTTCTTTTTATCACCACAAGTAAGTTGAGTTTCGTTATTTTCGCGAATACTCGAAGGCACTTTCTCGGTGTTTTTAAAGATAGGAAAAATACAGATCGAAAAGATAGAAATTGTAATTGTAACGAGGAAAACAATCGTTGTCGATGTTTTCATACACGCCTGGAAAAAAAAACCATCCCGCGTAAACTTCGTTTACAGGTACGATTATTACTGTTTCGATTCTCGAAATGGCGTTGCTCTGATCATTGCAATTTGCGAACAGCAACGTGAATTATTGTCAATATAAAAAGTTCCTCGGCAAGTACGTAAGTACGAATGAAATCTGTATATAAATCTTAAAGACGACGGAAAAAAAAATCAATGTTACAAAAAAATTAACACCTCCATCTAAACTCTAATAGCTCGCGATAAATTTCTCAAAAAAAAAAAATTATTTAATCTAGCTGTCGATAAGTGATACGATGAAAGCCATCGATCGAGTCACGGTTCGGTCACGGCGTAGTTATGTTATTTGTGTTTGTTTGTTTGTGATATCCCAAATCAAATTTGAGGATAAAATTGAGCAGGATATGCCAATCCGGGATTGGCTGGTGGGCCGGGAGCAAAAGCACCGGCTGCTTGCCACGCGGCTCTTTTCGGCATGCCACCGACTGTTTCAGTGGGAAAAGCGTTGTCCCAAGATCTCTTTAAGCCCATGAATGCGGCCGGATTGAGCGGTGCGGATTGCATTATAGGAGGTAAGAGTCCGTGATGATGATTCGGAGGAGCTCGCAGAATCGGAATTCTCCCGGACGGCATGTTGAATAGTAAGAACGGAGCATGAGGATTTTGATGGTGAAGAGCGGAGGGATGATGATGGGGCGCCATAGAGTAGGTGGATAATTGGTGCTGCGATGGAGCGGGTAGAGCCAGAGCTTTACTCGTTGCAACGGCATTTGGCGATACCGCGGAGTTCGATGTCGGCGGGGGGTTCGAGGCGAGGGCCATCAGGAAGAAATCTTGATTTCTTATCGCTTGCGCCTGGGCTTGAGCCTGGGCCTGCGCTTGGACCTGGGCCTGGGCCTGGGCCTGAGCTTGGGCCTGAACGAGCGCGTGTATGTCCCACAGATGAGGCTGGCTATTTTGTACCGGTACTGTCGGTTGCGGGGGTGGGTGAGCTAGAGCCGCGGGTGTGTGTGTGGTCAACGTACCGGGTGACAGAAGTGACTTGGCCGGTGGCGGTTGAGCTCCTGTCAATACGACGTTCATGTCTTCGCCGCTGCACTGGAAAACCTCTATGTAACGCTGCTTCTTGCCGAATATCATGTAACGATGGTGACGCTGCGTTGCGCACGCGAACGCCGAACTCTCGCTGTCCATTTGGATGAATGCCTCGCCTGAGGGTTGTCCCTGTTTCAAAATTAGACAAGATAACAATGGTTTAAGTTGAAATTCCGAATTTTTATCAACGTTATGGAAAAAAAATAATATTCAATGAATAATAAATAATAAAGTACAAAGTCTCGATTTTTTAAACCGCAAGTGACGCTTTCCCGTATGACGTCATGTCCGATTGAGAACTGAGATTTCGAAACGGGAAGCGATGTTTCATAGCAGATGGGATGGAATTATATTAATTCCACGCACGTCTCTACATGAAAAAATTCGCCTATCGCATTCCTAGCTGCTGGCCATCCAAACCAAATTCCATTCCATATGCTACGAAAACCAACCTGGCGGAGGTCACGGATGACCTTCAAACTATATTATATAGAATAAACTTTTTTTTAAATTGATAGCTGAGTTTCTGTGCTATTTTCACCGATCCATTAGTTTTTTTCACAAGTGTTTTTTTAAAAATAATACATACTTGAGCATTGTACACCATGTGGACTCCTTGGTAGACGATGTTTTTCGAGTGTTCTCCCATGAACTCCAAAATATGCTCGACGAGCGCCTCGTAAGGAAGACCGCGTAATCGAACGCAATCTTTGCGGGTTCCCGACGTGATAATGTGTTGGGGAAGCAACGGAATTGGAAGTATCGGTGGTATGGGCTCGTACGTCTTTGGATCAATCGCCCTGTTCAAAACCTGCGGGAAACAAAAATTTCGCTGAGTATACGGAGCTTTTTTTGTCACTTTTCTATCCCACGCCTTTAATCGATCCGTTACTTATTTCGATAGGCTGAAAGCCCGTAGGATTTCAATTACGCGAGACCCTCACCTGTTGAACTTCCGCCGTCGTACTCCGGAACAATTCGATGTACCGCGTGCCGATCGACTCGCGATGTTTGCTCAGTGCTTTCGCTGCGTCCTCCTCTTTGGCGAACAAAACGAAAGCGTCGCCGGTTGCACGGCCGTCGGGTTTCTTCACAAACAGCACACCCTCCTCTCCGTCGAGAACGTGACACGGTTTTTGTCCCCCGAGAAAAAAGTCAATCTGAAAATATTCATAATTTCTTTTTAACTTCACAGTTTCTTTCGGTATTTCTTGTTGTAAAATCGTTCTCTTATTCACCACTTGTTTCGCGACGCAGTCGTACGGCAGACCTCTCATTCGCACAATAACTTGAGCTCCCCGCGAGAGAAAAGCGTGAGCTTCGCCACTCGCGCCGCCAGCGACACGAACGAATTCTTCCCCGGACGCTTTGTACACCTCGATGTAACGCGTACCGATGTGATGCTTATGCCTCTTCAACGCCATGTCTTTGTGTTCTTTGCTAACGAATCGCACCAATGCCTCGCCGTTACGTCGACCCTGGTGACTCAGACACAGGGCTACGCCACCCCTACGAAAAAGGTAAATTCAGATTAGTTTACACAAAACGATAAGAATTATCAGGACACCGATAAACAATTTTTCTTTTCACATTCGTTCGTCCAAAAATTAATGAGTCACAATAAAATTAATCGAACACTGAATAAACAATTTTTCATTTTCCTTTTCATTCGTTCATCCAAAAATTCCAATTGTCAAACGTTCGGTTGTGTCGAACGCTGAGAACCAAAAGGACCTAAGTCCGACGCTGAGGTATACGGTTTACGTCCTGTCGATTCTCAGCCGTCGACGTTTGCGTTGGTTTACCTTAGGTTTTTTTTCACAAATCCTAGAAGCTTGCGGACGAATTAAATTGCACACAGCCATTAGAAATTTATGAACCGAAATTGTTGCTGGTACGTTTAAATGCATTGGGTGTAACAAAAATCAACTCACTTGGCAACATTCAGTCCTCTGAAAAACTTGGCGGTGTCCTGATCGGACGACTGCCAAGGAAGTCCGCGTGCTCTGACCACACAATTATTGTCTACTTCCTCATCTTTCGAGCTGTGAAAAAAAAAAAAAAATGCATTACAGAACAAATAAATTTATCGATTAAACGGGAAAGATATATTCGAAAAATTAACATTAAAGAATGACGTAAGAATATTTTATTACCATATGCCAGGTTCCAAGACGAGGTTTATCACTTCGGGATCCTGGAACACGTGTCCTGTAACCAAAGATGTAAAGGGTTAAAAAAAAAGTGAGAAAGAAAAAAATAGTACATCGTGCGAAGAGATAAACGTGAGTATGAGAAATTTGCAGACACGAAAAAAGTTAATTATAAACGGGTTTTGTGAACGTTTCTCAGTAACTGTACACCCTCATCCTGTCTCCCGTTTCTCAAACATTCTCATTGTTCGCCTGTCGGGGAGTTTCTGTTGGCTCGATGCTCACCGTGAGCCATCGAGCACGTACCCGAAAAGTCAATGATAAGCAAAATACCGTTCGAACTGTCCACTCGGCGTAATTATCGCTATCGTGGCTCTAGCGCCGATCGGCTCCTGTCCGGTCGGTCGAATTCACTGGCCCCGGTCTAACGCTCGAGGTAAAAAACGAAATGATACTTCCTCGCGTTGCTATCGTCGCCGTACGGTCTTGCATACGACAGAATAGTCACGGACCATCATTTTTATAACGATCGTAGGTGGCTGGCTTTGATATCTCGTTTTCTCGCTCGAGATCCGAAGGTCATTAAAACTTCTCAAGGCCTCGCTCGCGTTACGCGTTCAGCTAGGAGGTACAGTTTATCACCTTTTGGATAAACCAATTTAACTGTCCTTAGATTCGACGTACACCCGATGAAATGTAATCTCGCTTTTTGCAAAAAAAAAAAAAAATACCATAGAAAATAAAAAAAATTCTAATCGTTACAACTCCAATAACGATTACTTGGCTTCTAATTGCTTTGCATTCGTTTTGAGGGCATGAAATGGCATTTTACAGATAACCGTTGCGATAAAAAAAAAACGTAATCGATTGCGAACTTTGCATAAATTCTCGATCGAACAAACTTGAATTCACTGGCAGGAGAATTGCGAGAAAGTCTCTCGATCGAACAACAAATATAACCGATCACAACTATAAACTTGGCGACTATCGAGGAGATCCCTCATCGTTGATGGTTCTGCACTGAGTTTCCCGATAAAAAATAAAATAAAAATAAGAGTTCAATCGGAAACGAATGACAATTGGTGGGAGGTTTGTCGATCGGCGAACGGGTTGGCTACCACTGTGATAAGGAGTGCAGTATGGCCGGCGTTGCTCATAATATTATACAGTCCGAGCCGTGCGCACTCGTAAACCAATACAGCAGTGTACGTAGAAGTATATCGAAGCTTTTTTTTTTGCCTTCTCGTCTCGCTAAAGTATGCGCACGACGAGCTTGTACCCATGAGTTTTTCCACGCACTCGAACATTTCGGGTTGAGAGCCTTGAGGTTTCCGTCAGTTGATACATAAATCTCTCGGCGGTGGAGCTCAGACACTCGGACTTAGTGGGGAGCCGCGTTCTCTTATCGACGAGCACTCAGGTATTGTCGCGTCTTTTTTTTTTTATTCTCGTTCTCGTCGCGAAGCTCGAGCGCTATCGGGGCACTGGTAGAGGCGATCCAAGCGAGCCGCAGAGTGGCGCGAACAGGAGATGAAAACTCGCAGAGCCGCACGCCAGGTGAATCGTCACGTCGTCGACAGCGCGAATTCGCAGGATCGCAATCATTCGTTAATTAGAGAAGGATTTAAAAAAAAACACAGAATAAAAGAAAAAAAATAATATGTGTGCGGAATTATAGGGAAGAAGAGTTTGTGAGCGGGCGAGAGGAAGGAAAGTCGGCGACGCCTGACGCCGAGTAGCGCTCACCATCCTTGATCATCCTTTGAACGACGTTGACCATGTCCTGAATCTCCTTTATGTGAAAGACATTGTCCGTGTCGGGCGGTAGGCCAAAGTCTAATTTTACCATCGTCAAGGATTCATATACATCGTGAATAACTTAATAGTAGATCGATCACAGCACAGTGATTCGCCATTCACGATAAAATATCAATGATTAAGAATCTTAAGACTAAGTGAAGCATCGCACCCCAGCCGATCCGCGCTCAATCGGTGTCAAAAACTGTACATGCCATCATCCGTGAAAAAAATTTATTATAATTTTTATTACCGACCGCGGTGTTTCAGATACTCTTAAGGCGAGATAAAACATGTACCACGTGACATATGAGTGCAAGAGAGATAGTTGCATTTTTCAATGCCATGTAAAAAATGGTTGACATTTGGGGTAAAAGCGAAGTATCATCGGACGCGGTATTGAATTCTACATCCGCTAATACTTTGCTTTTTCGCGCAATGTCTACGAATCTCCGAACGACATTCATCACATTTTTTGGTACCGACTGAGTCCGTTTCACCTCGCCTTAATGTGATTCGAAAATCCCGTCGAACTAAACATGAAGAACGGATTTCCGACGATATTTCGCCCGTATGTATTATTTTCTATGAAAATTTGTCGTCGGTTTGTTCCGAGAAAAAAAAAAATGTTAAGAGAGTAATTTAGATAGCTAGAAAGTTCGGAGAATCGAAATATTTGTTAGATAACAAATATTCTTTTCAACAACAATGTTTTACCGAGGAAAACTGAAACTATATAGATTGCGCAACAACTATGTCAATAGGCCACTCGTCGTAAGGGTGGTCAATCAACGATGCCCAAACTGATCGTGTATGCATTGGCAGATAATTATATCGAGAGCAAACGATCATTCGCGTCGAGCGTCCGAAGCCATGGATCAACAGCGTGATTACGAGGGTCCTTGATCTTATCGCGTTCCCAGCACATAGTTAACTATACATTCGTGTTACAAGTCACCCCTGGAGGCCAAACTTTCCGTTTGAAAAATTAACGTCGCCATCAACGCTATTTATTTCCAACACATAATTAATGCTGGAGTTCTTCGCATCGGGTTGCATAATGACGATATACCGACTACGTGTTCCTACTTTCTTCCCTTAAAAATAAAATAAAATAAATATAAACGCCACGGAAACGATTTAAAAAAATGTTCAAACAAGGAAACTGTTTCCCAGTCTGGAAAAACGCACAGAACACGCGGGAGTAGAGTACGCAAGAGTAAAACGGGTTGTCGATGGAATTGCTGTACCGACTTTCTGTTCCTGTTTTCTTTCCTTACTTTTATTTTTCACGCTACGGCAACGATTTTTATATTTTCGATCGAGCGAGGAAACGGTTTTCCAGTCTCGAAGAATGCACGGAGCACACAGGAATAACGTACGCAGGGGCGTGCAACGGGTTGTAGTCGGAATTGTAATCGTAATACATCGAAGCAAACCGCACGTTTCTAGTGTCGCATTCTTCGCGAGCCAACGTCGATTTCCTTGGAATTTTTTATTTAATTTTTTTTTACTCATCGAACACGTGACGGCAAAGAATCGAAATCAAAGATAAAAGCCGTGTAGATCGAAAGGGATTTCTTCGTTTTCGGACGAAAGGGACGAGTCAACCGATTGATAATTCGATTCACGAGGAGGCGACGGAGGAGCCCGGACGTAGGTTGCACTCACCGGAAGTTGTTCCTCCACCTCGGCTCCCGACGACACGAACAAACAAATATCGTGTGTAACCGAACAGTGTAGGATCGAACGATCGAAGCGTAACTGAATGTCGTATGGCGGTCGCCAGGCCGCTACTGCATAATCTTCACGGTGATGACCTTTAAACCGGCGACAGGCTGATAAGGACCGGGTCCAACCAACGTCTTCTCACGGAGGAAGTAACCAATGGAACATCGATACAATTTCATACCAGCGCACAAAACTAAGAAACCCGGCGCTCTACTATCCCCTCAATAAATTGTCTCGTGTTTCTTTTCGAAGAGATAATCCTTCGCTAAGCGAGAATCGTACTTTACGACGGTTACTCATTGCTTATTATTCATCGGAGCGCACGAAAACATAACTACTGCCCGGGTACGCCTTCTCAGAGAATCACACATTTACCGACGTATAGGCGACCATCGATAAAAGAAAATTACTTTAAAGTCTCTTATTCTCTTTAATAAAAGATAAAATAAAAATGAACTTGCAAAGATAAAAATAAACTAATGACATCTCATTGCTTGAATATAGCAGAGTGAAAAGTAAAATGTGGAAGGAATTCAAATGGAAGTCGGTAGGTAAATTATGGAAATTAACGCGCAATTTTTTTCTAACTGTCCAACTTTTTTTTTTCACTTCCCACAGCAATATTTGAACAATAATCGTCAATACGTTGTTTTTTGCCTCCAAGTCTTTTTTTAAGTTTATAGAATTAAAAAGAAAAATGTAAGTTTTCCACTAATTTCCACTAAGCGATTCTCAACGATCGGAGATTGGTATTTTATATTTTTGGTTCCCCAGTGCGCACGAAACTATTTCGGAGACGAATCAAGATAATCTAATGGAACAGTTTAGTTAGACCGGGTCGTAGCTGGTGTTGAATAGTTTCCTTTCTCGCGTTCTACACGCGCGTATCGATTCGACATCACCTGTAACAGGTGGTTTTTGTTTTATTAATCGCCCTCTCCCCCCACGCGGCGCGGCAAACGCTCAGGTACGGTAGACGAGTCGAAACTCTCCCGGTAGAAAATCAAGATACTGGCACAAGTATGGCGTATCAAAGTCGTAAGACGGTTCCAGCCACATAGATACAGCGCTCCGGAAAGAACTCTCGAGGATTGAACACAATGGTCGGACTGTGTTCGAACGGCCTTTCGGGACGAAGCCGATACCCATTTGTGAACGAACTTGGACGCTTCCCCTCTTTCCCCTCTCGTAGATTAACACGTGTTTGCCGTTCGGTCAGAAAACCCCGTCGCGGCCCTACGAGAGGGGAACTTCCCAAAGCCTACCGCATTCCAACCGAACTTTGTGCAGCTCTCGACGCCCTTGAAACAAAAAAGTAAAATAAAATTCACTTTCCAGTGAAGTTGCCGAGTCGCTCTTCCTGGATATCCCCAAGGCCAACGATTCGTACGTGACGATAAGGCACCAATCGGTAGAATGTGCTGATCGTCCTCGTTTTGTCACGAAATGTTTCAAGAACCGATATAAATCGGTTCTCAAACTCGATCGATATCAATCGGTTTGTTAATATTTTTTAAAACCGATATAAATTGGATCGGTATACTCGGTATGCCGATTGTAAACTCGGCATGCAGAAATCTACAACGGCACCGAACATTGCTCCGACCGAATCGCGCGTTTGTTCGACGAGACAGTTTACATCTCCGGGATCTTATCGATCATCGAAAGCGCAAGGACAAACACGACGACGATTGCGTCAAACTTTCGTTCCACGACCTTTACGATCTCTCGTGCGGGCTTGCGAGAAGCTATCGGAGTGCGGGTCGTTCGCATGAGTAAGAGGACCATGCGTGTACACACGAGTAAACATACCTCGAAGCTTTGTTTTTTTTTTTCCTTTTCTTTCTTTCCTCTTTTTTCTTGCGTACCCGATTTGTTACCGGGACAAGGCGCACGAGGCTTCGATGTGTATTGTAGTTCGGCTTCGCACACTGAACAGTTTTTTTTTTTACGATGACCGAACAAATTAAGTTCGTTATTATTCGTATAGACTTCTTTAATTGATTTTTGTTTTGTATTAACTTTGAAGATGTATGTTACGTTTAAGGACCATCCGTGTAGCGTTTCAACCGTTCCCCGCGCGTATACAGAGCACACTGTAAACGCTGCAACGTGGTATGCCCAACTGCGCGCCGTTTCGACGGTGTGTCGCTGTGGCTCGACGACTAAGACGATGGTGACGACGTCGGCACAGTAGGGACAGGAATTTGCATTTGTGTGAGTTCTACCCGGGCGCGCGCGTGTTGGTGCTCTCGTTTGTGAGCCCGTCAGCATAAAGCGTTGCTAGCCAAGACGACCGGCGCAACGGCGAAGCACAGAAGTACTCGAATCTCCAGAGCCAACACATGCAGGGATGTGTATATCACTTCACGAACCAATAGCTGCTGCGAGCCTTTCGCCCAACGGCGAATCTAAGAAACGCCGCTAATTCCAATCGTCGCAACGTGCACTTTTCTTTCTTTTCCAAAGATATGGTGATCAGCAAATATCGAAGTTGTTGCACGGGAACGAATGTTTAATTTAATTTTTTTACAACGCCAGCGGCAACGATTTTACGATGGATTATCAATTACCGACTGCAGCGGTGTTTGTGATTATTTCCGGAACTTCGACTTAAGTCGTCTCAAAATTTCGGTCGGGCGCTTTTAAAAACGTCGCTGATAAAAATGATCAGCGAACGTGTACGATTCTTTCTTTACACACGGATGAATATTATGTGTATTTTTTATTTTTGAAACAGGCAAAAGGCATTCTAATTTTAGCAAAAGATTGTATAGAATTTTTTAAAATTATTACCGCCGCATCGATTCAATGATGGATTATCAATTATCAACTATAGCGATGGTGATCCTTATTTTTTTTATCACGCGAATACATTTCTTCTTTAAGAACAAAGAAAACAGTACTTGTTTTTTTTTTGCTGCGGAATAAATGTTTGCAAAACATGGACATTTTTTTTGTTGGAGAAACAGTAGGTTCGATTAAACGATCGTCAACTGTAGCAATGAAAACGAATATTTATTAAAAATAATTTTTTTCGTGTAGCTATTCCGTGTCGTCGTGTACAGCAACAGGGCGAGAATCGTCGCGGTTAATAACCGGTGCAACGAATACCTGATAGCACAGGCAGCGACGTCGCGAGCGTTCGACGTTTTCATTATTCATGGAACGAACGGGGTACAGGGTCATGGGTTAGTTATCGGTCTCGGAGTTACGTAACGGCTTCTGTACCCGCCATTTATTGATAGTTCGATTGTCTGCGGACCTATTAAATAGACCAGCGTCGATTATCGAATTCGCTGTTAGATTAAAATATTAACAGTTACGCACAGCGAAGTTTCGAAGTGCCGTCGAAAAGTTGTCGTGTTTATGGAACCGAACGGACCGACAGACAGACGAAAGTAGGAAAATGCTTCTTTGCATTCTGGGAAATGAAAAACATGTTTCTAGATTATAATCTGACGGTTCAATTTTGTTTTTCGAGTGACACAGCATTCACTCCCGAAAATAGTAACAAAAGCGAAGTATTCATCGATTGCCGAGAAAATTTCGTTGTAGACACACGGTACCCCCCGCACCTACCCGTTTGACCGTGGGTCACGCCAACTGTAAATGGACCTTTCTCGTGTCCTGGCGTAACTCGAGATCGTGGTCTGGTGCAGTGATTCGCAATCGACGGCGTGTCTCGGGAGCTGACCGAAGGAACTCCGCGGGTTTGTTACGGAGAAAAGTTAGCGCGAGGCGAAGGGCCGGCCGACAGACGCCAGGAAGAACCGTTCCATGGGAACCACGCAGTCCCGACGGAGCGGTGACGAGGTATATACCGTAACACGAGACGTGGCACGGCAGTGGTTCCCAAACGCGTACCCAACACCCGCAGGCTCGAAGAGCCTCGAGTACCGACGGAAAGAAAAAATTATAAAAACAAACCACGAAGAGGTGAAAATATGACGAGGCGATTAATTTTCCCGACGCGGAGGTGACGAGAGCGACGTATCGACGCGACGACCGATCGTTGAGAAACACTGACATCGCTGACCCGCGCGTGTCTCTCGCCGTAACTCAAGAACACCGTCGACAGAAAGAACGCGTAAGAACAGTGGATGGAAAGAGACAAAGGCACGCTTAGAAGCTCAGCAACGAGCTACACCGCAGGAAACATTCCCGCAAGCGTCGACTAGAAATTATTATGAATCCCGATGCTAATCCTACCGTACCTACTCGCAATTCACCGTGTTGATGAAAGTACAACGAAAGAGGAACCGTCGTTCATAATTCAAGAGGCCAGGTGGCTTGTGAATCCACTAAAATTTAACGATTACCAATCTTTCAAAATTTTAAAGGTCGAGGTGAGATCTTCCCGTCCTGCCCGGCTTGGACCCGGACGTTATCAAAAACTGTTTTTTTTTTTTTTTTTTTTTTTTTGTAAAACACAAATGCGTTTCGGATTTGTATAAAAATTCCACAACCCGGCCGAATTCGCTTTTGACGACACGCATTTAAGCACCCTTGGAAAATTTCATTATAGTTTCCAACACCGACCGTGGTATTTCACTTCGTCATAAATGATATAAATAATAGCGGCAAAAGGATACATTCAATCATTTCTCGAACGCTGAGGCTCGACGGTTCCTCCTGCGACGAGTAGCAACTCGTGAATTCCTTCCTCAGGTCATGGAACAGCGTGTAGTGATCCGGCAGATCGAGGTACTTGTTGAAACTTTCGGGGTGCAGGCACTGCCTCAGGGGAGCTTGACCGTCGACGACGAAGCGCGGTGAACTTCCGGCGGATACGCAAGTGAGCGATGACCACCAGGTTTCGAACTGTAAATAATAAGAAATATAATATAAAATACAATATTATAATGTATTATGAATAATATAATATAAAAGAGCAATAATATAATATATTAGATTTGAACATTTATTACGTTCTGAGATATTCGCACAGACCCGTACGGGCCGGTGCGAATAAATTGTAATTGAGCTCTGCTTTTTCCATAACGCAGGTGTAGTTTTTTTTTAGAGTTAATTGACCGTTGCAATGGTTAAGTTAACTGCGGTCACGATCGTGCGCATTTTGTTGACGATGGGGGCGACGTCCGCAGAGGATAAAGCCCCCATTACACAATCGCCGATGTCTGCTTTGACATCGAAAACACATCGAAGTCGATGCACCTTGCTACCCGCATACCCTACCCAGTCGGAAACATGTCATGCATAAAATCATCGAACTCCTTTAATATATACATGTAAAGTCGACTTTATTTTACGGTCCATAATAAACTGTAAACGACTAAAAATCTGTTAATGCTTTTAAATATCTCGTTCAGTGGGACGAGAGTGAAAACAGCATTTGGCTATATCCACAAATAATTAGGCGTGTGGGGCAGAACAAATAATTTTTTTTTTTTAACTCTCATCTCAAATGAAGGACACGAGTCCGTCTTGCCTCGCCCTCCTCTACAATTTTTCAATTTTACACTCAGGAAGCTGTTCCCCTAAGACATAGCTTATCGAACACGTTGATTACCAAAAATTCGATAATAAACAAATGTGCATAAATTTGACCCCAAAAAAGAGGAATCCAAAAAAATCTGTTTAGCGAAAGGGAATTCTATTTAGTGTGCGAGAATTCTCCTTACCGCGCGTGGTCAACTTCACGCAAGGATCCTTTGGTAAAAAATATATTTTTATTAAATTTGCAGTGTTCAAATATTGAAACGATTTTTTTAGTGATACGAGCTAAATTCGATTGGTCGTCGAATTTGCTGATGAAAATGACTGAAAAAAAAATTCATTCGACCTCTTTTCAGGTACGTCTGTTTCAATTTCCCGCGGCGCGCAATGCTTTAATTGAAATGCTACGAGACTCCCAATTTGTCTCTCGCAATGGTTCTATTGCGAAGTTTTAATGTTGCGGAGCCTCTCGCGGCGAAGGATTTCGTATGCTTCTTCCCTTTAGCGATTTCGCCGTTACTTCGCTCTTTGCGTTGGCTTTATCCTCCACTTCTTCATATACCCGCTGCAGGACGTCCGAGTTACGCAACAGTCTCGAATGACGGTATATAGCAAACCTGGAATTACGAAGTTGCCGCACATCGGGGAGCATAATCAAGAGTAGCAAGGTACATAAGTGCGACCGAAGCAACCTCTCCACTCAGCTGCACTTGTGAATATATACACACACCCACACACATATATACCTATATAAATATAAAAATATATATATATATATATATGCATACATGCTATACGGTACTTTTGCAAAGAGACGGAAAGAGACGCGACGTCGGCGCACGAAGAGCCGCGATCCATGTCAAGCCTAGTTGCGCAACTCACGCATCGTATGCACTGCTTCTTTTTTTTTCTCTCTCCCGTCGAAGAATCATAATGCGAGATAAGAAATATTCTCGGTAAAATATTCAATGGCTATAAAGCTAGCAGGTATTGCACAACGTACCTGGCGAATCGCCTGTTCCAAGGGAATTCCATTGTCCCGAATGAATTGTTCGGTAAGGGCTGGAGCGTGGGCGAGAGAAGCTTCCGATATGACTCCGCTGCTTCCCGCGGGTATCGCGTTGTTCTCGGCTCCCGACGAGGCACTCCGATCCATCGCCGCCGGTTTCACGACGAATTGCTGCCATCCCATTACCTGCAATAAAAAAAATTACGAGGTCGGCGTGAGAACACGGTGGGAGTAGAAAATCGGGAATATGATTTTTTTTTATAACATTTCTAAAGTCGGCGTGGCATATTACTACGTTGTTGAAACGGACAATTTAAAAAAATGTTGCTTCAATTTCGAACTACAAATTCAGAAAAAAAGTTTGACGATTTATGGGTTGCAGAAATTTTTTAAGATACATTTTTCGTCGATCGTAACAACTGCATAGATTTTTCAACTTCCGACGGACAAACGATGATGATTAGGGTAAAAGTGGGGAATATGGACCGGTCCATATATCATTGATTTACGTGTTAATCGAGGTGGGCCATATTAACCACTTTTACCCTATAGATATATTTATGTTTCCAAATTATTCAATATTCTAAATGGCTCCTACATTTTTCATATAGGTTAAGAATCCTCTGTATAACGAAGATACAAAATTAGATTAAACTTTTCACAGAAAAAAATCTTATCTTTTCAAAACAATTGAATTATAGTACAAGTGAAAGAGTTACGTAATCGTGGATTAATTCGAATACGCAAAAATGAAGAAATTACGAATATTTCGTGTGGGAAAGAAACCAGAGAGAACCCCGGAGGCTGCCGCGCCTGTAATTATGCATCCAGCACATCGCCGGCGACCGACGCGTTATGCCGGTTGCATATTCAGAGGCGTCAAGAACGTCGGTCTCGGCGTGCTTCAATAAAAAAAAATAGTTCGACCGGCGTAAATTTTCCGTCTGCTTAAGCGAAATATGTTAAACATTCTTAGTGTTTCTCTAAGAAAACCTGGTTGTGCCTCATTGACTGACCTGTATTAATCGATTCGATCGACCGGCAACCGCCTCGAAAAGAAAGATAAACAACGGTGAGAAAGCTAAACCGAAGTTCACGGGTCGCATGGAAATTTTTTGTGTACCCACGGCGGGTGCGTCTATACGCATATGCGCCTAGAATAATTGGCGAAGCGACTGCGCGGAAACTCTCGGAAATGCACCACAGCCAAGCTTGCACACGCATATTTGTTTTATACGGAAACATTTTTTGTAATTGCTGAATTATGCTAAATTATGCTCTTGAAATAATGAAAAATAAGCGCGGAGATATTGAATTTTAATTCAGGAACAAATGCTTTCGTCCAAGGCACCGAGTAGAACCGCGTATAATATGAAACATGTCGATTATAAATGTAGACCTTTTTTTAATTCAATAAAAATTCATTTAGATCACACGATAAACATGCATACAACAAACAGTCCTTGCTCGCGAATCACCGCAATGTTCTTCTTGTCAATTTTACTATTATTGTCGTCGAAGCTAAGGTTCCTTGAGTAAATAAAAATATAAAAATAAAATAAATATTAAATGCCTAAGAAAAAGATTATGAAACTTTGTGAACAAAACATTTTTGTTAAATGTACATACATTTTTTGAAAGTGTTCATATATTTTTGTCGTTGCAATTCGCTGCAAAAATTTAGAAGAACGCGAAAAATGAAATAATAAATTTTAAAAAATGCGACTAAATTGTGGGTAAACGCGTAGTGCGTGACGCGCTTACTGCGAGGAGCACGTTTCGCAAATGATTGTGTAGTGCGGCGTTTGCGAGGACGAGGACGACGGGGAGGTGGGATCGCAGAGACGGAAAAAGATCGCGGAGTTCCTCCTCTCGGAATACACGACACGAGCGAGGAATGAGTAGCAGAAGGAGAAGAAGAAAAAGCAGCGGCGAAGGGTGAACCTCTGATCCCCGTAACGATCCTTCGTCATCGTGACATCGTGACTTTGATGACGATAACTCAAAGCCGTATGGCGCACACGGAGCTCGGACAGCGAAATCACATACGTGCGATAAGCGAGCGTATTTTCCGCAATATAATGCACGCGAGTGGAAAAGACAACGATGAGAATCTTTGATAAAAATTCAGTAGGCAATTGATTAATTAATTTAATTAATTAATTTTTTTTCGAGATGTTTTTCAGATAAATATTTATTTGCCGGCCATTCGTCCAATACATTAGTTTTCTGGGTGCAACTTTCGAACCCAAAAGAACTTGAAAGAAATCCATGTCAATCCCTTAATACGGATTCCTCATTAAATTTCTTTTTGTAAATTTAAGTTTATAAAAAAGTTGACAATGGATTAATTCGAATACGCAAAAATGAAGAAATTACGAATATTTCGTGTGAGAATCTTTTATTTTCATTAGGCATAGTCTGGCGTTTCGATTGCGCTACGATTAAACTTAAAAATCTGAATCTGAATATCATAAAAACTTGCAGACCAATAACCGTCACGGTCTGACGGACCATGTGTGACGACCAAAGTCCACCGAACATCGAAGACTATTGCCTCCTTGTTCGCGCTGCGATTCGCTGTTACGCGAGACTGGAAACTGAGAGCTATTCTTGAGGAGCTTCAGTCTCGCCGAAAAAGAAAAAAAAAAACCACGGAAATCGTCAAAGATGATTTGCTCGAAGCGACAATGACGTTTAGAGGAACGAATCTTTTCGGCATGCTGTAACGACGAGATTTCATAATACGCGATTTTATATTTGATTTTATATTCGACTATGTACACGTAATATATGGATACGACAGCCACGAGATGCGTTACACCGAGCGAATCGCGTAGATTATGAAAGACTTATAAGTAATACGTGCGATCGCAATTCGTGTTGTCCTCAAGAGTCACTGTGTCATAAGAAATATATAATGAAAGAGCTCTCGATCGTCAACGACGTTGCGCGTGAGTCGGGTTAACAGATCAAGGTAGTTTCGCTAGCTGCTATGATACAACGGGCTTTAAGAGCCATTCGCATGCAGCATACGCGTCGGATGAACGACGATCGAAATTTAAGTACACTCGTAGGTGGAAAGTGCGAAATTCGTAAATAAAAAAAAATCATTTGTCGGGATGAATAGCAGATGAATATTTTCAAAAAATTGCCAGTCGGGGGTTTACTTTCTCTCAGCAGGATTCAGAATACAAGCCCCGGCTTGCGAATCTCTGTGTGAAAGACCCTTAAAATGGATGTGCTACGTTCCGAGAATAATCGGATGCCCGACTGACGATTCCTAATCTCAGGTCAAACATAGAAAACTCCCCGGCGTTATCTTTCCTAGAATATCCGGAGCGAAGACTCTGAGACGAGACGAAATACCTGTGACACTACTTTTTAACGCTTAGCTGAATCGCCGGAGTCAACATATTTTTGCGCTTACCTAAGAGTTGTCAGCTTTGTAAAAGATTAAAAATGATTTTTTTTAGATTTGGTACATTACTTTAGACGTTATTTTTTTTTACGACACTACTGGTTCAGTGAGCTCGATTAAAATCGATGGCTTCACAGTTACTCCGGGTCTTCTATTAATTTATTTTTTCCTAAGCTTTCGACTATAAACGACGATGAAGGTTGAAGTCGAAGCCATAAGTTTTCACGATTAATTTTACTTCGCAGCGAAACGAGAGTTCTGCCTTACCGACGGAAAAATCTATGCGCTCAGAAACCCAAAGAAGCTTCGCGCCGTCTGCGACTTTTGATAAAAACATTATCATGCCACGTGTCGGCCTCCAGCGGTTATCATGAGAAAAGTTTTTGAAGTGTTGCATTTCGAATATGCTATATTCCTTGCCAATGTATAGGACAGATGTGTTTAATGTATCATTGATTTATGTTCTAATCGTCGTGCGCCATATTCACAATTTCTGCAGTAGTTCCAACTAAGTACTGCCTTTACCGAATACACGTTTTTGCTGCGTCACCCTTCTTTTCAAATACAATCTGACGAGCCGACACTGCAGTCTCATATCGCAACTACACACGGTAAAAGAGATTTGTACATTCAACAGACTTTTCTTATCCACAAACTTCCCCAATCGTTTTTTCTACCATTTTTTTCTTGTCAATTTTACTATTATTTTCGTAAAAAATTACTTCTTTTTAAAATAAATTTTACAAATGTTTACAATTCCTTTCTTGCAAATTGTAAGCTGATTTGAAAAAAAAAAAATTGTAAAATTAACAAAAAAGAAATGTCGCACCTCTGTGGACAAGAGAGGTTTGATAAATGCCCAAACCTTTTTGTACTACCAAACTCGTCAAGAATCTCTAGATCTAATGTTCTCATGTATATATAGACTGATAGATGAAGCATTCGTTATCAGTGCAGTTCACCTGCGCGTCGTCCATTTACCTGCGCGTTATCACGCAGCAGACACTCACGGACGTAAACGAGACTTCGAGCTCAAAATAATTAATCTACCACAAGTTTTCCAGCCGATTGTGAAATTTCGTGACGCGTAATCGCAGTGTTACTCGCACCTATACAAGCACATTAATCGCGCACCAGTCTGTCACGCTGCAAACGACAACTCGACACACAATTAATATTCCAGCTGTCTGGACATAAAACTGGCTTCTATCGTCTTGGCAATGTCGAAGAATCATCAACGAGCACGATATCTCGTTGACGCGCTTATGTTCACGGAATATTGAATATACAAAAGAAAAAAAAAAAACACATTTATATTCCAGATGTAAACCGCGAAGCAAAGTCATCGCGTTTCCACGATCTTTTTCTTTTTTATATAAACTATAAAAAGCAACGATATCGACAGCAGCTCGCGATTCGCTCCAGAATCGCAGAACAACTGTGGAAGTTTCCGGTTGCAAATATATTGAATACATTTGTAATGATCAAGATAAATACACGTGCATTTATCTTGAAGAAAAAATAATTATGGAAAGTATCTCGAGAATTTTTTTTTTTCAACTTTAACAGTAATAAACACCCAAAATGCGTTCCAGAATCGCAGAAGGACCCGGGGAGTTGCCCGTTGAAAATATTGCATACATTTGTCGTAAATACATATCCGTGATGCCCGATTGAAAAAAAAGTTCTCTATTTCTTCTCTTTCACGAGGCCGCTTCGCGCTGAGTGACGCGCAGAGAGCGAAGTCAGGTGAGTTACTTATGCAAGAGTCGAGCTGCGAAGAGAGCTGGACCTTTGGAGTTTGTAGCAACCTCGATAGTGCTATCCACGCACCTTACAGGTTCTACGCAACACCCGTCGCGTGTGGCTACTGTACAATAATGTCCTGTATTACGAAGCGCAGAAGAAATTCATGAAAGCTCGGAGAGAGACCGCTGAATCGTCGGGACGAAAAGAAATGAAGAAGCGGGCTGACTAGAGAGCTGCTGCTCTCTTCCGGTGTCGCGCTCCTGGCAGATGTTCCTCGTGGATGCAGCTGCCCCCCGATTTCGCCGAGCGTATGGTACAATATGCACACGAGCACGATCCTTGTGCAATGGGGGTCAAAATGGGCAATGTTATCAAGTTAAAAAAAATCAATGAAAAAAAAAAAAAATTATTTAAAAAAAGTTTGACAAATAAAATGCAAAACTCTTCAAATTTCCTTTCGATTTGAACATTTTCAATTTAAGCATTTTTGAGAATTTATCGATTATTCTAAAAAAAAAAAAATATTATTAAACCGATTGAATCAGCTTGTGAAGGATTTTACTGATCGTTCTTCCTGCGATCGCACACGATTGCCCTCTTCAACTTTATACTGCGATAAGGATGAAGGCGATTAGTTTAGGATTACCGTATGCGAATTACCGAGAAGAGAAAACATAATTTTTTAATTTCTTGGTGTGTTCTGTTTTCATTTTCCTGGTAATTATTCCTCAAGCAGATAAACTCGCGTTGGCCCGTTCAACCCCTGTCGCATAAAGTAAATGAACTTCGACACAGTCAACTGGAAAATACACGAAGATCTAGCCGATTGCGGTTAGAAATGGAAGACACAGTATGCGACGACGACTCTCGTGCGCGGACGTCAAAGCCAGTAGTCTCATAAATATTGCAAATTCGTATACGCGAGGAAAGAGGAATGGAGGGAGAAAGGAAAAAACGAAACGCCGACGAGACGATGGTGAACGAGGGCCCCCGGTGGTCATAGGTCGTCCCGCGACAAGTCGAGGTCGACGGGAACACTCGACACGCGCATCCGTGCCCTTGGCACGACGCCGTTGCGCGTACTCGCGGTCGGCAATACTCGCGATCGTGACAAACGTCTTTCGAAGAAACTGAACGAAGGAGAGGCAAACGTTAAAGAGAATAGTCGATGAAAATAAAGATCGAATACTTTTTTTTTTTCATCGAATTGATGAAAAAAGTGGAATCTTTATTTTTATCGATTTTATGAAAAATTTGAGGAAAATTAAAGTATTAAAAGACCGTAAGACTATTTTCGACGACGGTCGGCTAAATCTAGCGGCAAAAACTACTCTAACCCATACGACCAGTTAACACAACGAGATAATTGGACACGAATGTCGGACAGCGGTGAATAATATTGAATTTTTATGCCTCGAACTCTAATCGCACGAAGTCATGAGTATTCAAACATGTCGCATAATTTTTTATCGTTTCGAGTCACCGATTTGTCGTCATAAAAATTGGTCTGTACTTTATAAATGAAAAAATATTCTGAATAAATTAGAGAAAAGCTTAAAGCTGATGGATAATTAATATTTTTTATATAATAAAAAAAATCATACACTATTTTTTTTGTGCACTCTGAGTGATGGATTAGATTCACCTTAACGCGGAATCGCTGATATATGTGTTGGGACGTTTTTTTACATCTCTCCCGGGCGCAAGCCGATTATACCGGCCGAGCATAATCACCACGTGATAATACCAGATAATCCCGCAAGATCTCCTCCCATCCCCACGTAAAATATTATTAACCACATACGCATTAGGGGAAGCCCCTGAGGCGTTCGTGACCGAGGATTCAGCCAAATAAAAAAAAAAAATACCACAGGCCATCAGATTGCATATCTATTTACTCGACCAACTTATCACGTTGAGCAAGCAGAGATAACCAGGTTTTCGGACGATCGACAAACCCAATGAATGACCGAAGCGGTCAAAAAAATTATTCGATTAGTTTTTTTTCGTCTCGACGGAAGATCACTGAGATTAACCGATACAAAGGATACAATTGTATTTCGCTGTGCGTGCTGATGCGAAAAAAGCAAAGATCAGAAACGCATTAAAATTTTTTTTAATTATCAGCTTAACGATTAAAAATAATCGGGCAATCGAAATAACCTTTCGACCGGCACCGTTTCGAACGGTACTGCATTGAAGAGATCGAAATCGTAATCTGTTATTTCATTATGGACAATGTCTCCGTGGCTTATCTTGAATCGATCATTCACTGACCATTCCGTTAAGAATAACGCCTTACGATTTTTCGTATTGCGGAGCTACAAGTAGGTTTACGAAATAATTTTCCGGTAAAAAAGAAGAATTTACAATGTTCGTGGAATTTTCGAAAATTGTTGAAAATGCCCTTCGTATCGCTTCTGTCCGGACCTCTAAACTAACAAACCGTAAATATTTCCGAAAACTCGTGGTTGTGTACGTTAAGGATAAGGTCCGTTACCTGCCCCAACCTCGGAGAATAGGGACGCGGTCCAGGGGCAGGTAAAAATTTGACCGGAATATTCGGTAGCCGCGACGTGGCTGAGATGCTCGTGAACTCGAATTTCCCGAAATTATAATAGAAAAACGCTCTCAAGAAGCTTCAGTCAAATCGAAAATTTAGAGGAAGCAAAGATTTTTAGTGAATTGTTATGTCAATATATTTACTTTCTCATTACATACAATGTGTGTAAAGGGGGGAAAGTATTGTAATCCAGAAGAAATTGGACCGTATGATTATGCTCCAGAAAAATGTTTTACAAGAAACGTATTTTTCCATTTCTGTCCGTTCGGAAACCCAATGACTTTTCGCATAGACTTCGAATCATAGCTAAAATATTTTTTTTTCTACATTCGAACACAGATCGTCATATATTTAGGACAAAAGTGGAGAATCTATCTGTCTTGCTGCGAATTTTGTCCGTCATGCCGAAATCGGTGTTTACAAGTTAGAAAATAATCTACAGCGCTCAAGGCGCGCTCACGCTGCCGGTATCTCGAACTAACGCGCGTGGGTTGTTTAGAGCGTTCGTACCGGAGCGAAGATCGTTCGGGGCACAGTTAACTTTCATACCTCCGTCGAAAATATCAAACTCGACAGAGCCTCTCCGTGTATCGTTGGAATAAAATAAAAAAGAACAAAGGAAAAATGAAGAGTTTAAAGAACGTGGTACGCGAGAGCGGCAAGCATGGCGCCGCGAAGAACGTCAACAATCTTGAGGCTCTACGGTCGACCTTCCCGAGGGCTCGACGCCCCGCCTCCGCCGTCGGACGTTATTCGAGAAACAATGGCAGCTCTCGCTGACACGACTACGCCGCATACACGGCCTTATCGCGCTGCTAAATTCCTCGCTTCTAAACCTAATGACAATTTTTCAGCGAAAGTTTACGAATGAAAGTATCTAACGATTTTATGGAACGAGTCAGCGTCGTTAGGACGGAACGAGAGGATTCTCGGAAATAATAAGCTGCACTAAAATTTTCGTTTCTGGCTAATAATACCCTCGGCGTGTATGGCAAAAATAACATTGTCGAACCTCTCTGCGATCTCTCTAATGTTCAGCAGTTATTCCGTTATCGATCGTCGGGATGATTGCGTGAGAAAAAAAAAGAAAAACCCACGCAAAATGGTACTGGAACATCGCCGCATACTGCACGAAGCGGAGAACAGGAAGCGGCGGTAGCGTGGAAGCGTCACGACTTCCTGGTTCGAACGACAAAATGCGCGTAAAGTTTGCAATACAGAAACACCATGAACTTTTACCGGCTGATAAATAATTGCAATATATATACATATATATATATTTTTTAATCGACTTCCCATAGACTAGAAATCGAAGGAAAAATACGTTCTCGGTATAATCGGCGCAATTTGACTGTAGGGTCATTAAAGAGAAAACCGTCGAACGAATGTGCCTCATCACGGGAGCCGATTGTTAAGCAGCACTCAACCTGACATAAATGAACTCTGTACTCGGAATCGCGAAAGCAATAATTCTTGTGTCGTCTTTGCCGTGCAATTTTTATTTATTTTTTTTATTCTCATAATAAAATACTAAAATACCGAGCTCGTTTCGTTGGCCGTACGATTAGTAAAAGTTAGAAACGAGAACGTGAGAATAAAACAAAATTACACCAAAAAAATTACTTGGTGTATACAAATTTCTTTTACTCTTTCTACTCAAGGTAATCGCACGGTTGTTAGTCATTATGAAATGCATGACTTCGAAATTATTATCTTCTTATTGTTACTATTCCACGGCTGAAAAATAAATAAAAAAAATAGTAAGTACTGAGTTTCCGAGATATATGAACGAATAAACAACGAACATTTTACCATTCGCTAACGGTTGATGAAAGTTCGATGAAAGATTATTTCTCAATGAAAAACTTGTTTCACATGGAGTTCTACAGTCGCATTATCGTCAACAAATGCAAAAGTTGAGAATTGCATGCGTACAGGACATTATACGTGTTGGCATCGATTTCTCCGTTTCTTAGTAAATGTTTATTCGACCTAAAACGCGCCGTTCATTTGGTAAAATAAAAAAATGCCACATCATCGTTCAGTGATTCGGCTCAACCTGACTGCCGGAGGGATTAACGATCAGAGCATCACGCTGCAGACACGTTTAGTGCCGAAGAAAACGCCATTGTCGACAACCACGACTCTCGGATTGTACATAAAATATACTTCCACCTGTTTTTCCAAAATTTCGACGATCTTCGACAGGCGACGGAAAAAATACTCTTTTATTGCACGAACGAGAGCAACAGGTATGAGTGAAGATTCGTCTCAAAGTGAGAACAATATGGGTCTTAAAACGACTTTAGAAGTAAGAAGCCCCATTGTTGGGATGGTCTCGGTCCGTTAACGCACCTGGCATGTTTCTTATACCCGTACAAAATACTTTGTAGCGCCCGTCGCCGAGCTTTATCCTCGGGCCGGACTATAGCGCGAAACAGCTGGAATTTTACGTTTACGTTTTTTTCGAAATTCGGTTAAATTAAGATCACCAAATTCGCTCGTCGATCGACGATAATAATTCGATAAGGCCAAACAAAATTTACCTTATTTTGTAGCGCATCGATAAGTACATATGCGAGATACGTGATTTCCTCTTCGTCGGTTCCGAGAGCATTACCCTGGAGTCCGGCCGTCGCCACGTAAAGGGCGACCAGGTGAGTCGGGCCCTTTCCGCTCATCATCTGCATTTCCGTACTACTCGTTCGGGCGCACGAGCGCGCCGTTGAAAAATGTTCTCCTCTCTGCCTTGGCGCACTCTCTCGATCGATGTTTCACTTCGAATCTCTGTCGATATATATGTTTACGTGTATATCCTCACTTTTTTTTCCTTTTCACACGTCGAACAAAACAATGTAACAATGTACGATCACGTGTTTACTTTTCTCTTTGCCGGCACGTCTGTACCTTTACACTGGTTGGTCCACTGTACTTGTGAGTTGTACACACTGACGGATTGCACTCGCGATTATTTGTGTAAGGAAAGTTTATTTTTTTCCTCTTCTAATGAACTAGAAAAATAATTCCTATTACGATTGTTCGGTATTCTCGATGATTCAACTAACCACGCGTCGAAAGAGCACCGATGTTGTGTGTGTATATATATGTGTATATATATATATATATATCTTCCACGCAAACTCAGCGCGATAGCGAGTAAAATCTTCAACGACGATACATTTTCGTCGCGGCCCCTCGTACCCCCGTTGTTCGACAGTCGTTCGTTCGTTACTTTTCGTGTTTCCTTGCCGGGCCTCCGTCGACACGACAAAATCGGACCGAGCGCCGAGAGGTTATCGCGCACCTCTCTCGCACGCACCTTTTTCTCCGATCGCACTTCTCTCGCTCGCGCTCGATCGCGCTTTGATACGATAAAGAAAAATAAATGAAGAAAACCAAACGTATCGTCAAATTTTTTGTTACGAAGCACCACTTTGACGCGAAAGTTTTCCGGTAGAATTCCCGTCACAGCGCGGTTGTGTCGAAGTTGCTTCTTGTCAGCGAGTCGCGATTCTCGTTGAATATTGTTTGGTTTATATTATCGTGCGAAATATCGTGAATTCGTGGTAGGAAGCAAGAGAAAAAAAAAAAAAACGTAAGGTAAAGGTTCGACGGAGAGAGCATATAGCCGTGCCGTGATGTGTACGTCGGACTGGGCCGACCCCGGTCGCGTGCACTGTCGTTGGCTCACCTGGCGACTGCGCGTCGCTTACCTCCGGTATACCCACACCGTGTACCCCGCGACGACGCTTATTCGTCCACCACCACCATCACGTAATTCCTGCTCTTGCCGCTCGTCTATCCGCGAGCGCTACTCACACAGACACAAGCGCACGCACACGTTCAACTTGTTCTTCCGAGCTTTACACCGCATGCCGGATACATACAGTGTGTACAAATGTTATTTGTATACATACATACATATATATTAATGTATGTATGTTTGTATGCACAGATAGAAAAATACAAATACAAGCAAAGTACGAAAGAGAAATAGTGAGAAACTTGCGGTGTTAACCGTCGGAGCTATAACGCTGTACTACTGATGGAAGTACTATTGCTACGATCGGTGCCGCGAGAACGGTAAATGTCCGCGCAAACTCGTCGCGCGGCCTCCGATCGGGGCTCTTGCCAATCCGGCGACATGTTACGCGAGGAAAAATATTTTGAAACAGAACTGATGATGGATTACTATTTTATGCGCACGAGACGCTGTATTGTTACTCTTAGGATAGCGGAACAGCCACCGACTTACGTCGCACTGCAAGAGAATGGTTTCTTGCCGTTGTTGATATCGGTTTACAATGAGCGGAGATTTTTTTTCCGTGTGTAAGAAAGAGTAGTCGAACGTCGGGAGTTCGTGGGATACAGTAGGATTCGGCGATTGCCGGAGAGACCACCAAAGCGGTGAAAATCCTCGAAGAGCGACAGGTAAGAGATACACGCGAAGGGAAAGGCTGGCCGCCGCAGTGCTCTTACCAGCTCTCCTCGTCCAGGTGTACGAAGACCCTCCACTCGTTCGGGTTGCTCCCCCCTTCTACGGACTCTTCGGGACCGTCCGCCCGAGCTTTCCCCTCGTTTGCCTCCTCGAGTCCCCTCCACTCTTCGCCTTACTTCTGCATGGGCGCGATCCTGCCTCTTCTGGTCCATCATTTTGCTCGTCCCGACGCGTGTAAGCGCGTCGTTGAGGAATCGCACAATTTCCGGCAATATGCCTTCGGAAATTTTACCATTCCCGGAGTTTTTATACATCTTTATGAAGATTTATCACGGCCGACATCCGGTCGTTCTTTTACTCGACGCCAAGCAGCGCCACTGTCGACGGTGGCCGATCGCAGGCACTAATGGGATGCAGGCTTGTAAATCTAGAAGAGTATACGCCGTTTTTTGCTGAACGCTTTCTCGTAGTTTCACACTTCTTTTTTCAAGAAATTCCGAGCGATGCATCGAGCAATAAAAAAATAGGAGTTAACGCCGATTAGACGAAGCGACGTCCTGTTGATGAGGGACGAGAAAAACGGCCGTATTTCATTCATCGGTGGCGCGTCTCAAGAGGAAATTGCCTTTTACGATTGTGGGTACAAGTTGAAGTGAATGCTCGTCGATCGTTACGAGCCAGCCGGTACGAAAAATCTCGCGAAGATGAGATTCGAGTTTGTTCCTTGTTTTTCGCGTTGCCTCGTCCCGCTCGCTTTTACGGTTAGACGCATTCCGGACGCGGTTGATTATTTATCTCTGGGAATATTTTATATGCAGACTTGGCTTTCATTCATGAAGGCTCGCGTGTACCTGGCGCTGGTGGTATATTGCGCGACGTAATGCACGTCGCGTAGGTGTTTTCGCCTTCCGACAATAATCGCTTACACAGACGTCCCGAGTTTCTATAGACTGTGATGGATTGGATGGATTGTTTCTCCCGTTCTTTGCGTCGACATGCCTCGGTGTAGCTCACACGGTCTACGACGCGGAAATATCTTACAGCGTTAATTCATTCATCGAATCGCCCCTCCAGCGCGAGTGATTTTTTTCGTGCGACGACATCTCGAGGGTTACGAATCGTATCGCGCGGAGAAGGTTCATCGGTTTCGGTGGACAGCGAGAGGCGAATGGAAATTCACGTCGCTCGGAGGCGAACGACGGAAGAAATAAGGGAACAAAGGAGCGAACTAGGAGTGTGCGATCGTTGACGACACGAAAACTCGAGGAATAATAATACTGGGAAGAATTTCGGCAGCAGAGGCGGCAGAGCGGGCTCCTCTACCGTACAACGATCATACGAGTCCGGCATGTCGCTCGGACGATATATCTACACGGCAGCACGTAACATTTTATGCAAGCCACGTGCGTTTGCTCGTCGTATTCGTATAACCCAATCGCCTGCTTGAACCCACGAGCGATTCAGCGGTTTCTTACGATAACTCGTCAAGCTCATGCATATAATATGCACGGTGAGCGAACGATCGTGCATTGCAAAGCTCGAATAAACGGGACGAACTTCGAACTGTACGGTTGGACGGTATAATGCAAAAGGTGACACAACATGAGCCCGGTCGTTTCAGCATGTCTGAGAACTGCGGATCAAGCGCTTGGCTGATAAATAATTATGACGAGCCTGTTACGCAGTCGATCGGTCTGCGACTTTTCTCGAGTGGGTACAGGGGAGGAAGGGGCAAAATGGACACGCTAAGTACGATTTTTCATTCTAGAAATTAATTGAAAAGCCGCCCATTTTTAACTCAAAGACTAACATTTAGACTTTCAAGTTAGATTTCGACTATATTACAACAGGATGATAAATATAAAATATGATATGCAATATAATTTTTTTTTTTAAATGTACTCCATCGATTCTACCGCTCCGTCAATCCACTCCCAAAATTAACAATAATCAGCATCAACTATCGATACTCAATTGTTGTTTTCATACCGTCGATAAATTTTTTATACTTTTTTTTTATACAGTTCCAAGAGCCGGCGATTGGAGTCGATTATCTCGTAATAGCATAGATCCCTCGTCGATGATGCACGCAGACAGTCACACGCGTGATCGCTCCAGAGTTCACACCTCGAGGACGATGGAGTCAAGGAAATACGAATAGGCGGCAAAAAAGTAATTACCCGATGAGTATAAAGTGCGATGAGAATTAACAAAAAAAAAAAAAAGGAGGAGCATCGATAGAAAAAGTGGTATGGTGCCGATGAGACGTCGAAGAATGGGACGGGATCGTTGGAAAAATGAGCTGATCAACTTGAACTTCGAACAGTCTTGATGCGGCAGCCGAGACGAATCCAGACTGTTCCAGACTGCCGGAGAGACGAAAGCGGCGTGACAAGTCACGGTTTTCTATCTACTGGCAGGGGGAGAGCGGGGTAAATCGGACCCGTGGCTTCCATTCGAGATGAAATCTTTTTTACGTTCCTTGAAAAAAAAAAAAAAAAAAAAAAAAAAAAAAAAAAAGGCAAAAGTGGTCCATCTTGTCCCGATGTTTCGTTTTGCCCCGTTTTCTTCGAACAGTACAGAAGGAACAGCAGAGCGGCGGTAAAGCGGTGTTCGCGCTCCTCGAACGAGGAAACGCTGCCGCTTACAGTGGAATATCTTCGTGCCGCAGTCCTGGAGAACTTCGGACCGACGCACACGGACACATGAAAATAATCTTAGTGTCCGTGTGTTTATATGTATAGGCGTGTGTACCGTAAGCATGCGCGAGGATATGCATGGCGAGAAGCTGTGAGAACGGAGCGATGTTATTGGCCGGTCACCTGTTGCCCGAGGAGCTCCGATTGGTCATCGGCTATAGAGTCCGTGAAGCGTCCGCACCACCGGGAAAAGAGACAAGTGCAACGAGACGCTCTCCCGGCTCTCTGAGTTTGACGAAAAGAACGGCTTGAACGGGAGGCCTGTTTCAAGAGGGGGATTTTTACATATATATACAATTATATATATACATAGACAGATTGTCGGCTTGGGAGGGGATAGGCGCCTACACTCGTTCTCGTTGTAGGTATCGCGACAGAAGGGACGTACAGCTTTGACTTCCTTCGGAAGGACGCGAAGAGTTTCCTGGTTTGAATTTGTAAAGTCGAGACACTAAGTCTCTGATACAAAATAGAAATTTTTTAAAAATGTTACTTTTTAACGGAAAATTAGAAAAAATGTCTGTACTTAAATGCGCCCAAGTTTTACTGTCTTAATTTTCTTTTTTTCTTCAAACTTTCGTTAGGAGGAACGGTACAGCTTTGACTTAATTCGAAAGGACGCGAAGAGTTTCCTGGTTTCCTGGGCAATTCGAAAGATTGAGTTTCTCATAATAGACATACATTTTTAAAAATGGTAACTTAATTTTTAACGGAACATTAAAAACAATACATCAATATTTAAACGTGCATAAGTTTGAGTGTCTTAATTTCTTCTTCTTCATCTTTTGGGTGAACTAAAACGATTTTTGTTGTTCTTAAGGAAAAGTACACAATCCTCGAGAAAGAAAGACGTATTTTAGTACGTTGCGGTTTACCGCGAAGCACGGCATGTACATCAACAGATTTCGACGCTACGGTATAGAATTATGGTGCGTGCATGTACTTAACGTATACTTATGCATGCGCCGAGTCTCAACCCTGTTTTCTTACCCCCGCGCGCGTCGCACAGAGCCCCGCGGAGTTTCTCGTCGGCGCGACAGGTGTCCAACGCTAGCATTACCGCGGAATGCATCAAGAACAGTTATCCTTCGGTCTTAAGAACTTTTGCGTCTCGCTGGCGCTGTCTGAGTAACTGCCGGGGCCTATATAGGACCGTTCCTAGTACAATCCGAGAAAATGGGAGATGGAACTGCGGCACATAGTCGAAGACCGCCCAAGTTATTCGAGTTATAGTCACGGTCGACCTCACGGACGGATGCGAACCATAATTTATGGGGGTTCACGCGTTCTCAGCCCTTAACTGCTATACTGAATTCGGCGCTGTCCACATTGCGTCCTACAAAATTGCATAGTCTTTAAAAGAATGTCAAGACAAAAAGTCTTAACATTTTTTTTAAAGACTATCAATAAAAATTCGGAGTTTCCAATTAAAGTTCAATGACCTTCTGACTCTCTATTGAATGGATTGAGAGTTCCGTATCTGTCGAAAGGCTCGACGAAGTATTACCTAACAGCTTCTACATTCTGAGTGTTGTTACGTTCGGTGGAGAATTTTTTTTCGAATTTTTGTTAACTTTTTTTTGTGGGGTAACTTATAGTAGTCATGTTATTGATTCGTTGCGTCTCCAGTGTTTAGTGTTTATTACAGGAATGGGTAATACTATACTGTGTGTTGGTCCCGTAAATTGACATTTTCGTTGCGAAAATCGATGAAGGACATCGTGGAAGTAATCGAAGGGGTCGAAGGTATATACCGCGCACCTGTCGTTCTGCACCTGTTTCACGTGCACCGACGAACGCTCGGTCCTACACCCGAATAACTTCGAACAATGGGGGCAACCGTGAGTAAGGTGGAATATACCGCTGTAAAGTTTTAGTGTGCTTTTCGTCGTGCGAACCGAGCCCGGCTCGGTGGTCGGCAGGAAAAAGGGGACAGTGCAGCCTTCACTCGCATCCTCTTAGCGTGAAAAAAAAAAAACATGAAGGAATAATACAATGTACAAAATGCTGGCTCAACGAATTAATTCGCCCTTCTTACAGCACAGCGAAGCAGTGAGAGTATAATCACTGCTCCAACTGTTCGTTCGAACATGACATTTCGATAATACCGGACGTTCTCGTCCCCACCTTTCCCCTCAGTTCAATTCATTATATAAGTTATTCGTGACTGCGACAGATCGCAATATTTCTTATCTCGATCCAAGCTGCTTGTAAATGCATTCAAGATTTATCCAATTGGTAAAAATATTGCACGCCAATATTTTAACGGTATCGGAGGACTTGGAATGATCTGGATCTGGGAGAGTGACCTCTAGGGGGATCCTCTGGAATCTAAACCAAACCAAAATATATAGTATATAGTGCATAATATATACTATACACTATATCGTATATATTATATAGTATATGCTATACGCTGATTTTTATCAGTCGATATATGTCAGGGATGGAGTTGTTACTCGGCAATTTTTTTTTGGCCGACTAATAGAGCTTTATGATCGATACCCGAGCGTTAGAAAGGACTAAGACTATATGCGTACAGCACGAAGCCAATGTAAAGCCATCGCCGTAGTATACACATATAAAAACCTACTTTAAAGTACACATGCTCATAGGATAGTTTTAATGATCGAACGGTCTACCACTGGCTATCAAACTAGGACAGAGAATTCATATAGTACCGACCGTATAATGATCACAGGTGAAGGATAGTGCGTGCGTTACGTGCTTACGCATAGCAACGAGAGTGGAAGCGGCTCCAAGGGATCGATCGAGAAATCGCGTGAGGAATAAACGCTGGCTGAGACGAGAGAAGGATGGGGTAACCTGTGGGCCCGATAGATCCCAACAACCATATTTCTCTTCGTGCTGTGATCTCTCGAGCACCCAACGGGAGCGGAAGTCATCACATTTTCTCACGTGCAATTAACACCCTGGGTGTTTTGTTATAATGAGATATCCCTGTATTTCAGTTCTATATAGCACATCAAATACTCGGTACATTTAATATCGAATGTGAATTGAAACGCGATTTGAGACAAATATACGAAAACAATATAACGTATATATGAACTAATGTAATTGACGAATTATCAAGAAAAATATATAGTTTGGTAATATGACAATTTTGTATGATTTTAGGGTAAACGTGGTGAATATGGCCCACCCCAATTAGCATTTAAGTCCACGATATATTTTTATTTTACTCTTCAGTGTTTCAATTTGATTTTACATCTCCGAGTCATGGCTTTTTCCTGTTTTTCTCGAAGCCGCGCAAGAGTCATGGGAAACCGGAAAGTATTACAGACGGTGTCCCCTTTTGACCACATAATAAAAATTCCAATGGATTATACGGTTTGGGAGAGAATTGTCGTGGAACTAAACGTTATGACTTCGTGGGACAGCCGGACAGAAGTTTCGGCGAGGATCCGACCGGTCCGTTCATCGAGTCATTATCGTTTCCATTATACCGGGAAAAAAAACATCGTGTTAATATAAAATTGGAGGAAAAGTATTACAGTACTCTCGGTTACAGTACTCAATGCGAATAAATTGTTGTTTTGGATCAGGAGCCATGGTTTCGATCGTCTCGAACCCACGATCTCGCGCACAGGCTGAAAATTCATTATGCTCATGAAACGTGGAATATTTCTGATGCCTTGATCATTGGTACCTTTAAAAAAAATTTTTTTTTAGCTGTGTTCCTAATAAAAGCGGTACCAGAGCAACCAAAGTAACACGTTCCTCCCGTGGCTGCTGCACGAATCCGGGTTGTTCGCGCTCGGTCGTTACAGGACTCGTATATCCGGTTTGTGAGTCGCGAGAGCGCTCACCGGCAGCTCCTCGCTCGCGCTCATCGGCCAAAATTACGTAAGGTGCAGAAGAGAGCATAGGCGCCGGTACCTTCGAACGGCCCATCAGTCAGTCCGACCACTCTGTAAAACTCTGCGTAGACGATAATAATAACCGAACGACGATCGGAATTAATACGTTCCAACATAACCGACCAATACCGACGTTTTGTTTTCAAACGCTTTCGCCCTCTGATGACTCGTACGTGGGTAGCCTTGCTCGATGACCGAAAAACTAAGGCTGCCTTTCAGAATAAAAATAAACAAACGCGAGAGTCTACTTTGATCGTTGTGCATATTTCAAAAAGGCTACATAAAATAATATAATATATAATATGAATATATATATATATATATTGTATATAAATAATATAAAATAATAAACGAAATGTGACGAATCCTCGAAGCTGATGATATTATGATTGTCACGATTTAATTTGCATACGAAAGCGGGTAGAACGGCGAAGATACTTTACTTCGTAAAAAACGTAGAACCGTTGACAAAAAACTAATAATAATAGTATCGAGAATAGTACTATTAACGTAATGAGTGATCTTTAACCGGGGGCACAGTCTGCGCGTGCGCGATCTACGAGTAAAAAGAAAATGATGATTAACCGGCTTGATGGCGGTGAAATTGTAACTTGAAAGAAAGGAAATGAGGCATCGACACGCCCATTACGTATTTTTCCAATCTTCTCCCGGTCTGTACTTTCCCTCGATCTTGTTCGACTGTTTTTATTGCCCTGTGAGATTGCGATCAAAATGAAGAAAAAAAAAAAAAAAGATGAGATGAAAAAGGACGACGACCGTAAAGGCTCCGTTTGCTTTTCCGGAGTTGAGGTTAAGTCGTGCGCCGGTTCCGGGAATCTCACGCGAATCTCCCATCGAGTATCCTGCTCTTGGCTTCGACGCTGTGTCAGCTACTTGCAGAGAACTTCTATGCTTCATGCGTCCGATCTTTCTGTATTATTCTGTCGTGTTATCGCACAGCTACGGGCCTCACGTGAAATTGAAATTTATATGATATAATGTTACACATTAACTCGTTTACGAGTTTATCTTTGTTTCAGTATCGCGGGTTCGCCTCGTCAATGCACCTGTTGGCGCTCTCGATACGCAATAATAACAATGTCTAAGCGCGTGCGCACTCGATAGTGTAGTGAACGCGCCCTCCAGCAATATTGCGGGGTAACCGAGGAGCGGGGGGGATATACTAGACACGAAAGAGTTTCACGTGCATACTGCGGTAATATAACTTTTACGATGCGAAATTTTTTTGGATTTCTACGGGACTCAGCCTCTCCGCGCAACTCTACAGAAAGACACGTACCGCACTGGGTTACAGTGTCCACTACTTATAATAATGCACGTAATTTATTAGAACGTACTGTAACGATACCCAAAGGTTTCTCGAGTCTTGTTACTTTTCATGTTTTACTGCCACATAGTCGTACGTTCTATGAGATTTATGTGTACAAAAAACCACATAATTTTTAATAAATTCTCTCGATTATTAAAAAAAAATCTGTTTCACAGCTCAGTTAGAAAAAAATACATATCGATAGCCTAATTCCCTAAGGGAGTACAGGCTGCGTTCAAGCATAACCTATACGCCCTTCGGACGTTAGGCCTTCGAGATGTTTTAGGTTTTATGAGATTTATAGACGACGTAAAAATATACATTTGTTTTACATAGTCAGAGATGAACGAGACCGCGCCTTTGAGTGTTGCGGTAATTGAAGTAATTTCAACTGTTTACTTTCAAAACTCGTGGAAAATTGTCGCAAGAACATCCCGACGAAAATTGGCCGGCGTTATAATTCGCTATCATTGCTCAACCGTGAACGACCTCATCGAGGCTCTCTCACGAGAGAGAAAGAGAGTCCGGCAAGGAGTCTCGGAGTCACCGCAGCGCCACCGCGACAATAGCCGGCCTTGTCACGTCACGTTCTCATTGCTCGGTGCAAAACTATAGAGCCCACCGTGTCTACTTACCACTACGTGCGCGGATGTAAAGATAGACGGCGGCAGCAGGATGGAGAAATCTCTCGGTATCTCAGCGGTGAGGCTAGAGAAGAACGCGAGAAGGATGAGGAATCGTCGGTGGTTGCTAGCCGGACAACTCGTGAACTAACCGTCGAGTTTTCATCGCTCCTTCGTCCTTGCGACGACTCAGTCCTACGGGCTTGAAGTTTCATTCCGCAATTCGCCTCAGCGAATCAGAGAGTCACTTACGAAACAGGAATAAGATGGGAAGTTTTTTTCTTCAGTAGACCAAACGCAAACCGTTCTTGTTCTACCGTCGTTCCGGTCCTCCGGTCTAATCTTTCCGTCTCCTTGTACTCAACTCGATGTCTGTACGAGACGAAAGTCCCAAGGTCGGACATCCACGAAATGGTTTTGGGGATCGTCAATAGACGTTCGTCGGACTGTACTCGCTCATCCGTTGCGCAATAGGTTGACCGTGAATTCACAATATTTTTCTCTCGAGTCGCTTCGTCGAGTATTTTTCTTTTTTTTTTTTTTGTTTCGACGGGCTTCTCGCTTCTCGGCTCCGCGGATTTGAATATCTCGTCGTTTCGGCGACGAGGCTGCGCGGGCCACGATCTCAGGACGATCCGTCGAATCCACGTCGTGATAGTTGTTCCGCTTAGTCCTACACCGAAACTTACGCCACGACGTGTGACTCTACCGGCTTCGATACCGTCGGAATTTATTCGCGGCTCGCCATTACGAGCGTTATTAGATGTATCGCTGGGACGTACATTGTGATTCATGGAGCACTCTTGGGAATGTGCGCTGTTACCACACTCCCGTACACGGACGGGGCTTCACAGCGAGAGAGCGGAGTAACCGAGGAATCTCGAGAGCGATTTCTCGGACGGTCATGGTACATAACATGGTATAAGCGTTTTGCAAGTATGCTTCTACCGGAGTGCACGTTGGCCGGGCGTTTTTAACGTAGCCCGGAAAGAATACGCTCGCGGCTAAGCTATTTCCTATTTTCTTTTGCGCAAACACTGCTAAGAACAAACTCGAAGGGGGAAGGGAGCGAACGAGCCGATCGATCTCGGAGTCGACGAGTTCTTCGTTATAGAAGATTTGTACACAGACACGATCGCTAAGGAGAGCGAATGAAACGAATTCATTTATTTAAATTAAATAAATTGCAAATGCGAGCTTTGTATACAGACTCGAGAAGCGTTTTTTATATCCCCTCTAATCTGAACTAAAGTGCGAGTTTATTTTTTTATTTTTTTATTTTTTTTTTGCCCGCCACTTTGCGATTTCAATGGAATGGTATTTCGCAATCGTCATCGCACAAAAAAAAAAAACCTCACCTGTTAGTCCCCGCAAGATGAATAACATTAATAACAATAATAATAATAACAATAATCAAAAAGAAGCAACGGCATTAGCTTCCCGAGAGACCGGAGTGTCGGCAAATATATGTTCTGCGTCGTTCAATTTCCTATATTCTAGACTCTCTACAAACATAGCCGGTCGAGTGACTCCGGTGCTCGGTTGCCGTAGTGCGATGGAAGCAATACCGAAGCCGAGGTTGAGTGCCTAGCGAGATGATAAGTGAGAGAGTAGGAGACTGAAAAAGAGCGTACAACAAAAAGGGACTGGCGCGGAGCGAATAGTCACCTGCCGCGTTGCCTTTTACCGGTCAGCATTGGACTCAGCCATATAGACGAGACCCAGTGGAAAGTCACGTGAGAGGAAGCGATGTAGAATAAAAAGTGAATTGTTGGCAAATATTCACTCCTGTTGAAGGCTCCAGGGCGCAGCCTCCTTCCAGACTAACAAATACCTAGTACAAACGGATAGAAGAAGATTATGCCGCACATATACCGAGCACAAAATACCTTTCGGTGTCGGTGCATCTCGGCGTGGCTCGCGAGAAGAAGCGGAAGTACAGGAAAAAGAAGGTAAGAAGCATACCAGATAGCGGTGAGAGGACGAGCACGTAGGAGTCGAAGAAGAAGAACAAGAAGAAGAAGGAGAAGAAGAAGGAGAAGAAGAACAAGAAGAACAAGAAGAAGAAGAAGAAGAAGAAGATGAAGAAGAAGAAGAAGAAGAAGAAGAAGAAGAAGCAGAAGAAGAAGATGAAGAAGAAGATGAAGAAGAAGAAGAAGAAGAAGAAGAAGAAGGAGAAGAAGAAGAAGGAGAAGAAGAGGGTAGAGGAAGAGGTGGTACAGTGACGGTGGAGCGGGACCATCAACAGAACGAGAGGCAACAGCAACAGCATCGACGAGAGAGCAAGAGCAAGAGTATAAAGCCGGCGAGAGAGCGGCGTAAGCGTGTATAAGAGATAGTGGTCGCTGACCCGCTCGGAACGTTGACTCCATGTAGTCAGTCCCCTCTTTTTACATTGAGCAAAGAGTTCTCTCCTTCTCGTCGACGCTTTATATCTTAACGTTGCCTTGGCTCCGGCGTCGGCTGTATGGCGTTTACCGCGAGGCAGCTTTACCTTGCCTGAACGAGCTCGCCTAGGCTGCCTCACCTTACCCATTCTCCCTCGAGGTGTACCGGGCCTACTAGACCGGGCTTGTATCTAAGGCTGCCTGAACGCTCACCTACGCGCACCGGCTCTCTCGATAGTCTCGATTTTTCCGTACCAACGAAACATTATTAATTCGGCGCAACATAATCAACCCCGGACCTTTCGTCCGCGAGTCCTTTAGGCACGAATTGCGACATGCAAACGAAATTTCACATAAAATTTTGTCCACGGCTCTCCTACCCTGTTCCATAATTTATGGATATGAAAATTGACATTTCGTTATGATTACAAAACTCCTGGGACAACGGTGAGGGATGTTGCAGCGGAAATGAAAATTTCCCAAGTACGATGTACAATAACGAAACGTAATTGCGTGCGCTTTGCAGTTCATAATAACTATAATTTTCAAGTTTTCATCCAACCACCGTATCATTCAACGCGCGCTATGTTTGCACAATTCAATGAAAGCTGATAGCTGTATATTTGTTTTTACTTCAGTTACACGTCCCCCCCCCCCCCCCCCCCCCAACGATACTTTCACCGAAATAAACAGAATGTAAGGTTCTGCCGAACGGATATTCCAAATATTTTGATACTACCTATTAATGTTTAGACGGTACCAAATGCTACGAGCTATTATTCATTTGCCGTACGATTCGTACCTGATACAAACCTGATATTGTCCCATAGCAATGATTATTATATCGTCCCTACGCTAAGGGTCCAAATACTATCCAATAACGTGCATTTATTGCTTCTATCGTAACGAGACTAGATTCTAAATATTTTGATACTGCGTATTACTATTTAGACATTACCAAATGCAAAGATTATTATTGGTTTCCCGTACGATTCGTCCCTGGTACAAACATATATTTTCCCATGTCAATGATTATTATTTGTATCGTTCCTACACAAAGTGTCCAAATACTATCCAGTAACATGCACTTACTTTCGCCTATCGTAACGAGGCATTGCCCGTGGCACAACGATCACGTCGGAGACTCTAATTTTCATAAGGCTAGCCCGTACATAGCCTCGTACTTTGGATGATTGGATCTTTTTTGTCTAATTGGAATATCTCTACGGGCGAAAGAGCCGCGGGCGAGAATGGGCCGCGGGTGGTTAAATCCCACGGAATTCTCGTGCAGAAAATACGGTTATCGGTAATCAGCACGTGAAATCAAGCGGCAGGGATCGTTACAGCGAATTACGATGCTGTGTAGCGTACGCGATGTATCCACTTCGCCCCGATCCCTCTAGTACGCGCACAGATAGCCAACAACGCTGCGCCGTACTCGCGATAAAGAACAAAGCCCGCTGATTTCATTAGCTCTCGAATATAATTGCAGGTAAAACCGATTTACGTTGCGAGTTACGAGAGCGTACATCGCGTTTAGAGATGCCGATTATAAATGTAATTTGAAATTTAAACGCACATCGGTTTTTATTATTTTTTTTTTTTATCCAGACGCAACAACAGCGGCTCCGAGACGCATCGATCTAATATACAAGCCGCCGATGTGCA
The DNA here is from genome assembly GCA_958510785.1 of Exephanes ischioxanthus. Classification (NCBI taxonomy): domain Eukaryota; kingdom Metazoa; phylum Arthropoda; class Insecta; order Hymenoptera; family Ichneumonidae; genus Exephanes; species Exephanes ischioxanthus. Next base: position 1,157,887 of record OY294015.1, on the reverse strand, counting down.
AACGAGAAACTCTAATGTTGCTTTCTTCGAGAGATAAATAACGAGTCCAAAGAAATCCGAGAATGTAGTATCGTGAGCGTTAATAAAATCGGCGGTTTTTTTTTCTATCTTTTTGAGCAATTGGATCAATTAGCGGATAAGTGAAAATAATCCTTGCGAGTTTCTATTGCATATAATTATTTTACGCGAGCTTTTATCCCAACGATTTCAAACGTTTTTCCTCAAGATGTGTGTTTACGAGAATTTTTTGTATCTCAGTGTTCTCAGAGGGATTTCTATAAATACTCGGCTGTCTATGAGGTCTCAGGGTTAACAGGTGATCTCCTTCGTGCTTCCCCGCGTGAACGGCTCGCGCGAGAGTTCTTTTCCGGATTCGGTGCCGAAGCACCGCGTGGAGGATGTTTTATTTTATTTTCTTTTTTAGTTGCACCGAAACTCGAAGAGCCGGTTTCCTTCATTCTGCATCGGGATTAAAAATTCCTTTTTTTTTACGTCAACGAGGCTGCCACAGTCGGTGTGGGACGAAGGTACTCGCGCAGTTGAAACTGTTCGCTACTTCATATTCCACTGGTTAATACGTTTTTTTTTATTAGCGCTACGGATTTGAGCAAACGATCCGAGGATTCATCGATATATGTGTATTTTGTTTAATATCGACGATCCTGCAGGTCTCTCCGACGCGTGGGTCGATAAATCTAATGGACGAAACTACGGTGTTGGCCACATCCTCGGGGAAGGGTTGTTCAACCCGACGCGATGCTTCGACCGTTCGGGTCCGTTTCCTGAAGTTGTGCCGGCTCGGAAAGGTTCAAGCAGCGAAGCGAGTCTAGCAACTTTACGCAGGGCCGTCTCGGTGCCTGCGGTGATGCTTCGTAGCTAATTTCCTGTCGGTTCTCTTGACAGGCAACTCTACCCGGGACCCCCGGAGGATCGTTACATTTTTATCCTCGCATTTACGTCCGACCGTTGCTTCGTAAGGTCGATGGACTAATAAACGGATTATTTTATCTCTCGTTATAAACTAACAATCATTTTGAACGTTGAAAATTTCATCTCGAATAATTTCCCTGGTTTTACACTTTAATATATTTTGAAAAAAGAAAAATAAAAGAAAAATGGTAATAAAAGATCTTGACAATGATCGAATTCTCGTGAGATGAGAGACAATTAAAAAAAAAAATTGTCCGATACCTTATTCAATGGCCGGCCATCGTTCTAATCTCAAGAATGCTCATCTCGACAAAACGAAAAGTTGGACCGACATTCCTCCCTCCCCTCACGGTCCTTGCATCATCCATAGGTGTGCTGTAACAGGACAAATTTAACATGTGATACGATCCGCTGGAAATTTATGACAATTTGTCGATTGTAACGGTTAATACTGGTCCTGCGACTGGGGACCGTATTGAGCGGGTGAAGTGAGGGCAACGAAGGAGCTCTGATCGGCAAAGAATTAAATTTAGGAGAGTCGTATTGCGCCCCGATGATCGGGGTCTCGTGCAGCCTTGCCGCGAACCTGGCGCGTTATGTTTGAATGAAATTTACTCCTTCAGATGGCGTATCAGGACAAGCGTCGTATCGTATTTAGGAATATATTTTACGGAAAAAAAAGTCTCACTTTGTCGAGAATAATTTTTAAAAAATAATAATTCTATGTGAAATGGTAGTCTCTTATCCACTTTAATACTAAATTATAAATTATCCGTAAAGGACATTGCCGTACCGTTGTGATTAATTTCAATACGATGAGCCTGCGTCAATCGTCGAGTAGTTATCAAATTTGTTCTATTTCTTAATGATAAAATATGTACACGAATAAATGAAACACTTCTTCTCACATAAGTCGCACATATAATATATCTACGAGGCTTCGAACATTCCAACAGCCAGCAAGAGATTCCTTCGGGAAAAATGAAGAGCGACGATCGGTGAGTTTTTCGTGGGAAATGATCGGAGCAGATAGGATTCAGCGGAAGTTTTTACGTCGGGATTGTGCGAAACGTTTACGTCTTCGAGGCTCATCTCGTTCGCTAACTTCGTAAAGTCCCACAGCTTTATGGTGCAGTCTAGAGATCCTGTAGAAAAAGAAAACACAAACATACAAAACGATGTTCGTTAATAATGTAAAACGAACGTTGAACTTTCATTATCGGGGGGACTCACCGGAAACTAAAATGTTTCCGCCTCTGCTGAACGAGAGACAATGCACGCTTCCGGTATGACTGGTCAGCGCGGCGACGAGATGACCGTGTGCCAAGTCCCAGACGAGAACGCGATTGTCAGCTCCCGCGGATGCGAGAAAGCGACCCTCGGTCGAGAAAGCCAACGCGAATATCGGAGATTTGTGTCCGGTCATCAATCTCACTTGATTACCGGTGACGCAGTCCCACAGTCTTACAGTCATGTCGCTTGATCCCGAGGCTACGTAATTCGAATTCGGATGAAATTGTACAACCTGTCGGAGAGAACGAGGAAAGTTGTCGGGTCGTTATCAACGCATTCGTGTAATCGCTCATAATGGCTCTCAATGTTTCATTTACATCGACGTCGGAGTAATGTCCGGCAAAGATTCTCAGCGGTTGATGAGAATCCGTAGCCCAGAGTCTCGTGGTTTTGTCGTGCGAACCGGTAGCGAAGTAATATCCGTGAGGCGAAAATCTCACGGACCACACCGGATACAAATGACCCTTGTAACAAACTATGCAAGTCCAGGTATGGAGAGACCATAATCGCACTGCAAGCAATTTAAAAAAAAATTATTTCATGACTTATTTATTCTGTATTGAAGCGTCTACGGCGTATCCGAATAAAACTTACCGGTCGCATCTTCCGAAGAAGAGAGCAGAAGATTTCTGTCCGGACTGAACGACAGACTGTAAATAGGACCGCTGTGACCGTACAGACATCTCGACGTTTCCGCAGTTCTGTCGTCCATCATTCTCACCAGCACGTCATCTAAAGAATAATTCCATGAGTCGCGCATAATCGTGGCAGGCTCTAGCGGCATTAAGCCATGGATATAATACCGATATAAAATCGATATCAGACTAATCCACGAAATATTAACGAACCGGCCTCTCGGTTAATGTCCTGAAGCTGTTCTCCAGTTTTCATCAGTCTCAATTTTTGCGGTACCAAGCTCCATACTTTCAGCGTCGAATCGCTGAATCCTACCGCCAGTAAACTCGAATCTTCCGCTACTTCGGCAGCTGTAACACTTAAGTATTGTATTAGCGAGTGCTTCATTTTTTCTTACGCAAGATCTGAGGGATTAACTCCGAGATAGAGGACTTACCTCTGGGCAGCATTTAGAAGAGTGTAGAAGCAAATGGACGGCAGTGTTTCGGGTCCGAGTACGACTCTCTTCGATGCTTCTCTCAGAGCTTTGACTTTCTCCAGCTTGTCAACATCTTTTCTGAATAAAAAATATAAATCACGATTGGTGAAGTTGCATCAACGTTTTTTATTTTCGTGTACGTAACGGAGGCCTTTACTTACAGATTCGGTAGTGGCATTCGGCCAACCGGTGGCGCGTTTGGATCCGATTTTGTCTTTTTCGAGAACAATGGATCCTTCTTAGTTTTCTTCTTTTTCGGCTTGTCTCCCCCCTCTCCGCCAGCAGCGTCGTCTTCCTCTTCCTCCGCCGGTGGAACGCACTGGATATCCGGCTCTTTCAATAGCCCGTAATAGACTTTCGCCTTGTTATCTGAATACGAATGAAGTTATCCACCCGATAGCAGTTTACTCGGTTCACGGAATATTCAGATAATGTTAAGGGCATGTGAAAATCCTCTCTCTCTCTCTCTCAACCTCAACTAAGTTGGTAATAAAAACTGTAATGCTATTTTTTCCAAGGTTGTTGCAATTGGTGCGTCAAACTGAAGCAGGATTCCGATGCGTTATTTCTTTCACAGTGGAATCCTGTACCCTCTGGACATCAAATTTGCAGCACCCGCGAAAAGATATTAAAGTTTTCATTACCGACCGCGGTATTTCCCGGCGTGATCGTTAATAAATTTTATTTTACCTTGACGCGTCGCCTCTCCTAGCATCGCGCCCGAGGTAGCTTGTATCTGTTGCTTGTTTCTGGCCACTCCTTCGTACATATCAAAGTACAGATGCTCCTGTATTATGTTCAACAGCACGCTGTGCTTTTTCTCCTGCAGGTGTCTCTTCAATATCGACAGAGTATCTCTCGATATTCTCACGATAAACTGGTTGGACCTGCAAAAGTTTTGGTACATTTAAACCACAGATGCAAAAAATAATGGTTAAACTTTGCATCAGTGAAATAATTACTTGAATGTATCAGTGAGCTCGTTTCCGGTCATAAGCTCCCTTGTTGTAACGTTCGACAATCTCTTCAAGTCCTCCTGACGATACTCCTCCAAATTGCCACTAAACTTTTCCATCAGCTGTTTTGCTTCTTTTGAATGGTTGTTGTAAACGAGTTCCAGGTACATGTGTACTAGAACCGGATACAATATAGTACTCAACTCGTGCTAAAAATCATACAAATAAGTAGTTCCATTTCGCATAAAAATATGTAACACAAGTTTGACAACTATTGACGAATCAAACCTTGTAAATATCCAGCGAGCCTTCCACAAATTTCTTCAATTCCGTGTAAGCTTTCTCGTAGAGCACCGGATCTCCTTCACTCTTGTACGCAGACAGGACGCTACTGACTTCCGAATCCGTTTGCGCATTTTCGTCAATAGCCACATCGACCAAGTTGGTCTCCTTTCTAAACAGCTCCTCAGTTCCCTGAAAATGTCACACCGTCGATCGATTGGCAGAAATTAAAAGCTATTCGTCTTAATACTAGACTCGCTGGTAATAAATTGGAAACTAAGCTCCGAAAGTATTTTAAGGTTATGTGTTAGTGTAAACAATTCGAGTGCACACAATGTTTTTGTTTCTCAACGTACCTTCAAATTGTACTTTCGCAGCAATTGCAAAACTGCGAGCATCGTATTCTTATCGCTCTCGGCCATGATTAACGGTTTATTTGTCAATAATTCGTGAAAGAAAACAAATTGTTATGGACGATCGTGTCGACGACGCCGGTGCGCTACCCACGGGCGGAGAATGCTCTCCGAGACTGGTCGACTAGCCGGACGAGTCGAAACCTATCGAGGCTCCCCCACTGTGACGTCACACACAGATCGGAGCCGCGATCGCACAGTACCCCCATCAACGCCTCATACTTGGCACCCTTACCACATACGAATAAAATCAATTATGAATACAGAATAAATTATCAACAATTCGACATACGATAAATAAACTAATTGATCATCTGCGAATATTCAATTAAACCAAATACGATTAAACAATATGTTCATTCACAATCGAAGATTTATTTTCGACACAAACGTACAAATATATACAGATGTATTTTAGATGTAAAAAGGGAGTCTTTTTTGGAGTTGATTTTTTCGAGTACCTTGTTACATTCAAAGGCATACTCGTGTGGTATTAAGTACTATTACCGTTCACACTGATTTCTAAGTTCTGTAGAATAATTTGTAATTGCATAACTGATAAATTAATAAATTTCCTTGCGATAGTGGCAGTAATTATATATAGGGCGTAACACTATAATTCGAATCTTATTTACAATCTACAATGCAAAAACAATTTGCATTTTTTCTTTTCTCGTCCGAAGGCCCTGTTTGCCGCATTTAAAAAATAACTTTACTATGCATTGACAGGTAACGAAATATGGTAACTGAACACATTATTACCCGCATATCCGGAAACACGTCTATCGTTTTTTGTATGGTGACTAGCTCGATGGACAAACACGTATTTACATCTCGAGGCGTAATAAAAAAAAATTATAATGCGCGGGAGATTAGGATTGTTGAGTCTGATTTTGTAACCTTTGACGAGACACACCGACACATATGACCTGCCGCTGCTCCTCCGGATGGATAAGCTCATCCGTGTGTTTCCATCTCCATTTCTTTTCATTTTCTTTGACTCGTCTGTGATCGATGTAACTGACAACACAACTAGCGGGTATCCACACTATAGCCGTGCTTATTATTACCGCACCGACGATGTTGTCTTTCAAAAAACGTATCACTTTGTTTATATTAATATCCTCGATTATGTCCCAGAATCTCTCGACTACATCCTGAATAGTTTTCTCACAGATGCCCTGGAAAAAAAAAACGCAATTTATAGTAATCAAAGCCAATGATTGTGTTGGACCGGAAGCCACCTTGGTCGAAAATTACCGTTACCTTGTTGCAAAACCCTTGAATACACGGGGTTCCGTCTGGCAAAATATCCGGCGGATCTATGGGGAAGCACGTCTCGTTCATACTCATTCTGCAGCATCTCTTGCAGGCATCGCCGACTGTAAATAAAGAGTTCGTATTAATGAACAAATTTGTGAATCTCATTTCTGGCGCGTCGTAACGACGAAATGTTTCAAAACTCACTAGTATCGCACATGCAGCTCTGGAGTCCTTGAGTCTCGCAGTATGGCACACATTTTCCGAGCCGACATTGGCCCCTCTCAAGGCAACCAGTGCCATTTTTCATGGGAGGAGATCTTGGACATTCGCTGGACGCTCCGGTGCATCGAGACTCTTGTTCGCAAGTCGCGTACTGTGCATCCCGACATTTTACTCCCAGTCGCATGAACGCGCAGTTTTGGCAACATGGTGAATTCTTGTCACTGCGGGCGAGACAAATGTATTAAATTTCGGTACGCAAAAGAAAGTTGACAAATGATCGTTGATCGGATTTAAAACAAAACAATTACCTGCACACGGCGCCTTGATTTCTACGAAGTTTGCAATTTTTGTCACAACACGCATCGTTATCTTCGGTACCTAGAAGTCCAGCGTCACACTCCTCGTCACCCTCTACCCTCAAATTTCCGCAGAACGATTCCTCCGGCTCCGAAAAGCATCGACCGGACTTGGCTTGCAACACCTTCCTGATCGATCGCAGACTGCATGGCGAGAATCGCTGAATATTTTGAGATAAAAATTCGTTAGAAAATTTGTTGTTAAGTTCGTTTTTTTTTTCGCAACTTGACTGTACCTTATTGTTAACGTCGTAACCGCTAACGCTGTACGTGTACATGAGATATGATCCTCCCTGGCTCGCGCTAGGACTGCATTCCTATCGATTATAAAATAACAAAGTATCAGAGATATTACGTAGCTATTGGAGGTGATCGGAATCTTGTTGGGGATGTTATTGACGTCGATGAGAAATTAAAGCTGCGCTTATCTTTACGGGGCATAGCATTTACGGGGCATCGTTGTCATTACTGAAATTATTAAATTACCGTGATATCAGGGTCGTGCTCGGATCCCCAATTGTGTCCAAACTCGTGAGCGGTAACTAGATCGGCTTCACGGGTTATGACTCTTTGGCCGTAATGATTTCTACTGGAGCTCAGTCCCGAGTTCAGATACAGCGTATATCCATTCTTGAAATATTCTGCGCAACAAAAAAAAAAACTTCGTGAGTTCAACGATAATATTTTTTGAGTCACCATCGCATCTGTCTTTGTGTTTTATCTATTCGTAATCTCGTGGTCTCGAGAATGTTTTCACACCTGGCGTACAAATACCGCCAACTGAATTTCTCCGAGGTGAACCGACATAAGCGAGCCCGAGGATTCCACCTTCGAATTTCAGATCCGTGAATAAATGGGCGAGACAAAAATCTTTGTGACTATATTCACGACTAAAAACCTGCAAATAGAAATTAACATATTATTTATCAATGTAATCGAACACTTAAATCTACAATCGTTTTGTTGCGGTTAGACCGTTGATACTCTTACCTCGAGCAATGTTCGAACGTCCCATTTTTCTCGGACCATGTTGTAATGAGTTTCGCCACCCCGTACTCGCGTCGGTTCGCTGTGCACCACGATTTTTTTTATAACGAAACCCATGCCCTTAAAACCATCCTGCTCTTGACGCTCTTGCCACAGCGTATCATTATAGATCTTATGAACTCGGTCAATTAAGCTTATCTGAAAAAAATTTGCGAGATACAGAAAACACATTTTTTTAAGTGGATTTTTTTCCGCGAAGAAAAAACCTGGTAGTTCACCCACCAGGTAATTGATCGTTGTTTTGGTACTGCTTCCGCCCATTTCTTGATAAAAACGATAGTCCGCGACGAGCAGCAAGGGGCAGCGAGTTTTCGTCGGCGTGTACTCATAAGTTTCCGATTGTCGTTTCGTTCTACTGTGATCGTTCTCTTCCGTATCGTCGTCCGTTTCTTCGATACCGCCTTGCACACCGAAAACAGAGGATTTATCGTAAATTTATAAATTTGAAAAATAAATGTATAAACGGACATCGATTTGTATTTTAGTCGTAAAAGTGTAAGAGACCAACCAGGCACCTCCTTTATATAGCCGCAAGTTTTCGGAGCACCGTGAGTATGACCCTCTCCGTTATCAAAGTGTTCCCAGCTCAATTTAACATCTGACGCTTTGTAAATAATCATCGTGTCGTTGTTCATATGCGGCATATGTCGCCACGACGGCTCTATGTGATAGGTCTCCTCGTCGATTGTTATACTCGCAGTAATTACGCCTTCATCGATGTGAACCTGTGCGTGAGAATCCAATTCCCCAAAAACACGACCATGATAAAAATTGTCACGATCTGTGAAAAAATACATAAATAAAAAATGTATTAATGTAGAGTACAAAATAAAATAATATAATTCGACGACGATGAATTTGCGCGATTTTCTTTTTGTGCCCAGCTGTAAAATAGATGCCTTGTAAATGAAAATTTAAAAACTTTGAATCCATGTTGTTTATGCTTGAGTTTGATAATAGTATAAACGTTCACACGTTTATACTATTATTTTCAAGATAACATATCTTTTATTATTGAACGAAAAAAATTTGATGCTCAATCATTAATAATAATGATAATTTGGCCAATTAAAAAATCGCGTACAAGTCTGACGAGCATTATCTCCCGGTGGATTCAAATTAGTTCATTTTAATTGTAGAGGTTTGATTTTGCCTACGGCAAAGCTTTTATCTTTCGGAAAGAATTGTCATTATTTCTAAACCGAACTTAATGCCATGTTGGCATACCTAGATGAACTGTTGTCTCTTCCCCGTCTCCGTTAACTTCGTAGGCTTTAAATTTTGAGTGTATGACCTCTCTTCTGGGGGTCAAAATCAAACGAAAATGCCTGTAACAAACATTAAAATTACTTGGTGTAATCGCAATAAGAAATCTCATGAATGTTCCACATTGTTTGATCTTGAGGATAAAAATGTTTTACCTTCCATGAGCATAAAATTCAACTTCGCTTATTTTATTATAAGGATGATTGCTGTGTTGCACACCCCTCTTAACGACACTGTGCCGAAAGTGAGATGATTGAAGGGTTTCGTGGTATCTCAAATTTCTGTGCAGGGCATCTGCAAAAAGTTTAAAGTAGAGCAAGGGCAGAATCGATTTTTTTGAATAAATTCTTGAACATCCACGACGGTCTTAATGACTCACTGGTACACTGTAGAACAAGGAAAAGGTGACATAGTAAAGATAAAACATCGAATCTCTTCATTATCGATGCCGCATGTATAACCGTGACGTTCTTCTTTCTTTTGTTTTTTTTTTTGTTACTTTGACTATTTCTCCATCGTTGTTTAACGCTACTGTTGTGTCGTTATTCAACAGCAATCTCGTTACGCGCCAGGCGCGTTAAAACACTGCACAATAACAGAGATCATACGGCGACGGGATTGATCGGTCTTTTCTCCCTGTGAGCACTACAGAGCACTGCGAGCATGAAATGCACGAAACTACTGACACCTAAGTTCGTGCTGTCAGATGAGCCGAACTACGAGCCATTTCTATGAAACGATAAACCGAATCTTATTCACGACGAACGTCGGAACCCCGGACGTCTTTTCCAATCCAATGTACGTAAATTACCGCAAGTATTACAATGCCTTTGCTATGGACTATGAAATTTAGATTTCCGGAGATTTAGCAAAAATGCGTATCTTCCTGTTAGAGAGTCTCATTTTTCGATCGGAATCGACGTCATACCGGAAATACGTAACTTCCGATTTAAAAGTCTCATTTTTCGACCGAACAATCTATGCACGCAAGTGAACCGCAACTTATGCAAATTCACGTAAAATTGCAATATGAATTCAACACAACAATGTGTCAAGCTGTCAAGTGGCTACAGCATTCCACTCGTCGGAAGTAAGAACAAACCCTCATAAAAACCGATAATAAAATTATATCTCACAATCATTCATTGCAGGTTAGTCGACTTTCTCATTGTAATAATATTTTCAGTCGGAACTTTCAGAGTTGTCGGACGAGAGACGATACATAACGTTATAGACGAAGCCTTTAAAGTTGGATATCGTTCTATCGGTATAAATAAATTTCCGCACATATATCGATGTAATAAATTTGCCGACCGTTATTAATATTACGAAGATTCATTTTTTAGACACGGCTGCTGTGTACAGGAACGAGGAAGATATAGGTTATGCCCTGAAGACGCTGTTGCCTAAACACAATTTATCAAGGAATGATATTTTCATTACCACTAAGCTGTGTAAGCTCAATTTCTCTGTGCTGCGGAACCTCGATTTCTGTTCGATGATCGTCTAGTTATAATTGAATAACATTTACAGACAAGTTTATGGTAATTTTTACTTCTCGCAGCCCCCAGCGATCACGGCGATGAAAAACGTATCCGTAAATCTGTGGAAACAGCTCTCAATGCACTCGGAGTCTCCTACATAGATCTCTATCTCATTCATTGGCCAGGAAAGGCAGGCATTCCTGAAAGCTCCGACATTAATAGCGACCTTCGCACTAGAACGTGGAAAACTTTGGTGGAACTTAAGGCCCAGGGTGTTCTGAGATCCATCGGCGTGTCAAACTATAATATCAATCATCTGGAACATTTGCTGAAAAATTGCTACGGTGTGCGACCAGCTGTGAACCAGGTGAGTCAAAAATTCTATATTGGATTATACAACAAAGATTGAGCAAGAATTCTGATACACAGTATTGACTTTACAGGTTGAATGCCACCCTCACTACAGGCAGGAGGAGCTCATAAAATTTTGCGAGCAGGAAGGGATTTGGGTCCAAGCGTATTCTTCTTTGGGAACCAGCAATTATAAATCTCTCTTGAAAGACGAAACGGTTTGTCGAATCGCGGCGGAGCTGGACGTTTCACCAGCCAGAGTTCTCCTCAAATGGGCTGTACAGCAGAACATAGGTAGGCTTCAGGCTGCACAAAAACAAAACGTAAATGACTGTTTCTATGTTCAAACGTTGTTGCAGGAATCATTCCCAAAGCTGTGCAGAGAGTCCACATCCAGGACAATTTCAAACTAGATTTTTCCATCGATGAGTCGCGAATGAAGGCCCTGTCGAGTTTGTCACAGACTAAATATGCCTGGGATCCCGACAACGTTTCGTGAACATTATCTCTGAACAACCGTAGACGGTAGATCACCGTTACGTAATAATTAAAGAATAAAACTTGATTACTTTTGAACTGGATTTAAAAAATGCTAGACTTTCCCGACGCTGTTGCAAAATTATGCATAAGCAAATACAACTCGCTGAAGAAAACTGGCAAGCCAGCGGCGAACGAATGGACGGTGCTGGCCGGTATAATTTTGACAAACGCCACCGAAGGTCTGTCCCTCGTATCTCTAGCTACGGGTACGAAGTGTCTGGGCAGTACGGAACTGATGAACTCAAATTTTTGTGAAGCAGGCGATCGATTAAGCGACTCACACGCTGAGATTCTTGCGCGGCGAGCTTTCCTACGTTATCTGTACGATCAAATAGATTTATTATTGTCCACTAAAGATAGCGACGTTTTTACGATGAATGCAAACGACCGAATTGAGATAAAGCTCGGCGTATCATTTCACTTCTACTGTAGCCAAAGCCCCTGCGGGGATTGCTCTATAATACCAATGAACGAAGAAGAAACGTTTGACGCGAGCAGATCGACGAAAAAACGAAAGGTGGAAGCAAAAAATGAAGTAGGCGAAAATGGCACAGTATTGGATATTCATAGGACCGGAGCGAAATGTCTTGTCACAGAATCGAAGAAAGATCTTCGTCTGGCGGGTGCGAATTATCACGTTACGGGACCTTTGCGTACGAAGCCTGGCCGAGGGGATCCTACGATTAGTCTATCGTGCTCGGATAAAATCGCAAAGTACGTTAAGTTTCTAACTCTCATAGCTAACATAATTCCAGAGTTTTCACCGAACATTCTTCTAGATGGAATGCCATTGGCATACAAGGATCATTCCTATCGTTATTCGTACCCATGTTGAGACTCGAAAGTATCGTAGTCGGAGGTGAATGTCCGTTTTCTTGGAATTCTATGGAACGCGGTATTTACAAACGATTCGGCGATGGCATCGCCGGATTAAATATTTTACAAGCGACCGTGCCATTTTTACACAAGAGGAGCGAGGAAAGATCGCATCCGTGTCCTTCGAGTATCGTATGGTGCGACGTGCGCAACAGGTATATAATTCAATTACTACGATTTTCATACGTTTAACTGTTATTTGTTAAAGCAGTTCGCTTAAACAGGAACACCGAAGTAGCTGTGGAAGGCCGCAAACAGGGTGCAACGAAAAATAAAAAAGGAACCGGATTACTCGTGAGCAGGAGATCCCTTCTGAAAACATTTCTAAAGACTCTCGACAACTATTCGCCCGTGAAAAGTATACCGACTCATCCGAAGAAAATTTATTATCGCGATTACAAACAATGGTGCGATTCGTATCAGCAACGGTGGAAAAGTCTCAAGTTGTCGACTTTCACTACATGGCCTGATAAACCTACGAGTCTTCAAAATTTCTCGCTTTGACGAAATTTATAATAAGACCCTAGTGTACAACTGTACGGGAATGAGTCGTTGGTCCGTGTAAAAAATATTGCTTGATTACATTCATTACTCTTTTATTGTTAAAAAAGAAACAAAACTTTTTTACAAATATATATTTATCTATGTACAAAACGGTTATACTCATTGTTCGTTTGCATTACAAGGTTCGTCGACTCAAATTCGTGTATCCTATACCGACGCAAGTTAGAAACACTTGCTCCTGTACACTGTCCTCGTCTTCCTCATCTTTGGCGGGTTCGAGTTTGAAAACTATTCCGAAGAAGTCTCGAAGATCACGGAGAAATTGAACCCTGAAAATAAAAATCGAACACCGGCATTACAAGCGGCGTTACCGATAATGTTGCGAGCAGCCTCGACGTCGAATTTGATCGGTGCCTTACATCGCTTGCGTCAACGGTCCCACGATCATTTTCGATACGTCCTTCTTTCCCAGTGCCATGAACAAGGCGCTCATGCTTTGGAACGGTGAATCGACGCAGCCGTTTCTGTATATCTCGTCGAGAAGTCTGTGAGCGGCTTCTCTGCCGAGATCCTCCGGGACGCAGGGCAAAGATCCGGTCGTCATCAGCGGCGAGAAAGCGTCAGCACCGAGGAACACTCCGTTCGTAGTTTCCGCAGTTAAACTTATGCCGAAACCTGTTTTTGAAACGCGAATAACAACGACAAAGATTAATATATTCATTGATTGATATATTTTTCGAAGGAAATCGACCTCACGGTTTTACCTGGAGACTTTCCGCTCGACGCCCCGCGGCAGTGATCCGTATGGATGTAGATATCGGGTATAAACTTGAGCAATACCTCCTTCGCCGAATCGACCATACGATTGGCTATCGCCGGCGAGACTCGTATACTGCAGGCCACGCCGCGAATTCTTTTGACCATGCCGCTGTTTGTAGACTGTACTGTCTTGATGTTGCGATATATGGGACACTTGAAGTGTATCTCGCCTCCTCCCAACGGAGCTGCACCTCGTTTGCTGATCGAGAGCTCCACATCTGTGTCTATAAGCAAGAATTTTTTGAGGACCGGAATGCCGGCTGACTTCATTCTGTCTATGGATGGATCTGTGTGGAAAAAACAGTAAAAAATCAATTAAAAAAGAAGTCTCTGAATAAAAATTGAATACAGCAAGGAATTTTTTTTTTTCTAAATCTTTTAAATTTATAGCTGTTTATAATCTGGTAAATTGCAATTTGATTTTATTATATTGGAAACTTGTTAGCTGGCTATTCATTATTGTAACTTTTGTGATATACAATGGGCTCACGATCTTAGTCGCTACCATTGTCTGTAATATATTCTTATCGTTTTGTAAATGGAGAAATTGGTTGAATAAAATGAAACAAAATAATATTACCCAATGTATTATTTGTCACTCCTCTGAGTTTTATGTCGATAGGTTTTTTACAAAATGGTGCCAGAGCCATCACGGCTTCCAGGTAGTAAGTGATGCTGCGCTGCAGACTACAGTCGTGCTCCAAATCACCGCCGATCAGAAGTCCCGGCGAGTAGAACAGACTCGTGCCTGTTTCGTTCAATTCGATTTTCGTGCCGTTTGTCATTCGATCCAGTAGACGAATCAAGTTTACCTCGTATTCTGTAAAGCAAAAGAGTGAATTATCCTTTTCTAAATAATACGAGCTTTTGTGCTTAAAATTTGTTCCTTTCTAACCTCTCAATCCGGGATCATCGTCGTTGGTTCTTATGTCCGTGATTCTGACGGGTTTCCCCGATAGTGTGGAGAGGAGCAAGCGATACTTTAAGTAATTGCATCCCTCGTATGTTAGCATGTTGTTTTTCATTCTCGCTGGCATTGTTCACCGATTGTTTTGACTAGAACATATAGTTTGATCAACAAAAACGGACGACACGTGGTGAAGGGCAGGGGCTCGATACTGAATACTGCTCAAACTAAATGTGCCGTTGTTATTTGGCACGACGCTCATTGGCTAAAAGCTCCGCGGGTACGGAAGTATTGCCGATGGGTTTTGAACAAACTTTTAAGGGGAAGTGAAATATCGCGGCCGGTAATGAAAACTGTAATGAACTTTTCTCAAGGGTGCTAATTTTTTTGAGGAAAAAGCAAATTCGAGCCGGATGCACACGGTAATTTCGCATCTGGCCGAATTCATATTTTTCTCAAAAAAATTAGCACCACTGAATAAAGTTAATTTGAAAATTGCAACTATCTCTCTCGCACTCATGGCCCCGTCACGTGACTTTCACTTCACCTTAATGCTATAATTTTAATCATAATTTTATCACAGAAAAGCACACAGGTACGTCGATTAGTGCCTGGCCAGAGATCGAATGTGAACCCACTGAGTGTGTGCCGAGTATTATTGTCACTTGATTCGTCCCAAATCTTGCCTGCAAGATGGCACTAGTGTCGGGCTTTAATCTGATCGTAAAAAACTATCAGCACCTCCCTCTACAATGAAACTGGTACTTGGCGTAGCAGCATAAAGCCATACGAAAGAGGAAGAACCGGAAAGGGTTAAACTCCACTTGTTTATCCTGTGTACAGTGATCGAAACCATACACATTTTTCATCGACGATGGAAAACGTTTTAGAAAACAATGACGTATCAACGAAAGATCCGTACGCCTATCTCGATCGTGACGATTTTACATCAGAAAAATACAAGATCGAGGTTCGCGGTCTGCCGAAATATTATGGTATAGGGGAATTTAAGAAATTATTGAACGAGAAGCACGAGCTTGGCTCGAGCAAGGTAAAACCTCCTAGAAAAGGCAGCGGTTGGGTTTACGTTTGTTTTCGTAGTCAAGAGTCCAGAGAGCACGCAATCGCTACTCTAAATGGCTTGTCGTGGAAGAATTCAACGCTCACTGCGCAGGTACGCTCTTTTTTTTGCTCCTATTTGATGCTTCATCTCAACTAAACAATCCTCTGTCCAATTTTTTATTCCACAGGCAGCCAAGCCAGCGCCTGATCCCTTTATAAAGAGAAAAATAAAAGCCAGCGAGAACGCGAGCAAACGATTGAAGACCGAGGAAACTGAGGATCCCCTCACGCCGACAGAGCGTGTGAAGAACAGTACAACACCTTTGTGGAATATTCCATACAAGGAGCAGGTAATTATTTATAATCATTATTACTGTTTACACAAGTGAAGTTTCTACTTATTGCTCCGCTTCCATATAGTACGGTATCATATAAAAATATATGTATAAATTTAGCTTTTAAATGGATTTAATGTCTCCGCTTCTACTGCATCCACTGTTAGCATGCTCCACACGTTCATGTTTTTATTTGATGGATTTCTTCTTTACAATCGGTATATAATAACTCCTAAATATTAGAGCTCGTAAATAATGAATCATAAAAGTTAAAAAAAATGTTAAAAACACTTAAGCTTACAAATTACCAAAGTTAAAACCTCTTAAGGTTACAACGCATGAATTGATTTAGCACTGGCATCGGATCAAACACTAGAATTACAAATGTTATAAACACTTAAACTTGCAATACTGGAATTGATCTTACCACATGAGACTTGCATTTTAATAATATTTTATTTATGAATATTTTATTATATATCCCCTTGCCTACTCGTTTCTTAGTACAGCTATATTTGCCATCCTTTTAAAGGTTTCAAAAGGGGGCTCAGTAAAACCCAGTGCCAAGAATTCATTACCCAGTCTGGCCATTCGCGAGATAGCAGATTGTCTAGTGGTGTTTGTGCGACTTAGCTGCACATAGAATAAGCGCATGATGATGATAATTTAAACCGTTCATCAATTCGCATAACTTTAATTTTAATAAAAAATTGCTTGACAGCTGGAGATGAAGGAGAAGGATATAAGATCGATCTTAGTCAGCATGGGACAACAGATCCTTAAAGAGAACAAGTCGTTAACAACGTGGATAAACAAACAGAGATCATTGCACGACGGGCTACCGTGCGAATTATCGCCCATTCTGAGCATGGATGTTACGGAAGGATACAGAAATAAGTGCGAATTCACCGTTGGTAAGGGCAAGCAATCACACTTCGGTTTAGTTTTTTCGGTCCGATTCAACGGTACTCTTAAAACAGGAAAGACCGCGGATGGAGGTGAAATCATCATTGGATTCAGGCTAGCCAGCTACGCCGCTGGATCTACCGCAGTTGGACCTATACACGATCTCTGTCACATTCCAGAAAAAATGAAATCAGCTGTGGAAGTAATACCACCTAGACTCAAGCAAAACAAATAAACAAGAGGATCGAGAATACAGATTAACAAAAAAAAATGGTCTTTATAGATTCTCCAAGAGTTTATAAGAAGCTCAGAATTGGCAGTCTTCAATCCTGTGGATCACAGTGGATATTGGAGGCAAGTTACAGCTCGCACAACGCGTTCAGATCACTTGATGTTGATTATCGGCATAAACCCGCAGGATCTCACGTCCGACGATCTGAATAAGCTGAAAAACGAGATTCGTTACTTTTTCGAAAAGGGAAATGGCAAAGCCATCAACGTGACTTCGTTATATTTTCAAACGATTGGCAAGAAGTAAGTCAATGAAATAAAAGTTGCAGATTGATAAATCGCGCGACGGTCAACGCTCCAATTGCTCAGACACTTTCGTTGATTTATTTTTAGGGAAGCTGGTGGAGAAGGCGGCGGGTCAATCGAACATTTGAGCGGTTCCGAATACATCGAAGAATCACTACTCGGTATGACTTTCCGAGTTTCGCCGCAGGCATTCTTCCAAGTTAATACATCCGGCGCGGAAGTTCTCTACAAAGCCGCCATAGACATGGCTCAACCGAACGAGGAAACTTCTTTGCTCGATGTTTGCTGCGGCACCGGGACTATCGGTCTTTGTTTCGCAAAGGTATCGTTCGCAACCCTCCCGCGTCTCGTAGCAAGACAATTTAAATATCGAACGAATGTTTCAGCATTGCGGTGAGGTATTGGGGCTCGAGATAGTAGCTGACGCGATCAAAGACGCTAAGGCAAATGTCGTGAAGAACGGAGTTCCCAATTGTGAATTTTTCGTTGGCAAAGCCGAGGATATCTTGAATCCGGTCATTCAACGAACGACGAAGCCGAATATCATAGCCGTTGTCGATCCTCCGAGAGCAGGATTGCGTAAGTTAATAAGCGTACTTTTTTCCGAGCTCTCAGAATTTTACGTGCAACTGATATTTCAGATCAACGAGGACTGGTGGCTTTGCGAAAAGCTAAGAAGCTCAACAAATTGGTCTACATATCCTGCGAGCCTAAAGCTGCGGTGAGAAATCTCGTGGATCTCGCGAGGCCGACCTCAAAACATTATCTCGGTGAACCCTTGGTGCCCGTGAGAGCTGTACCCGTCGACATGTTTCCCCATACGAGGCATTGCGAGCTCATCGTACAACTGGAGCGTTTATCCGAGGCTACGAAATCATCGGATGTTTGAAGATATCTATTTTTGTAACATAAGTACACTGAAATACAAAAATTATCATCGTTAATCATTTCTCTCTGTCATCAAAACAATTTAAATTCCGGTTTACAACGAGTAGAACGCCCATTGGCGATTACATGTGATCCAATAACTGGATCAAACGCGTTCTCTTTGGCGGTCCTGCGGGTCCACGCTCCTGACGTTATTAAACATTAACGTAGGCAATGGCTAGGTTCCGTGACACGCATAGAGCGCTTAATGTGCGCATAGCAGGATTCCAAATCTCGCAACAGCGCGCATGCGAATGTTAACTTTAATGCACTCTTGCCATCTATGCGCTCTATGCGTGTCACGGAACCTAGCCAATGTCGGCTTTCATTGTGTAACGTTGGAAACACTTCCGTACCAGCGGAGCTCTTAACCAATGAGCGTCATGGCAAATAAGAACGGCACATTTAGCATAAACGACGTTCCCGCGCAAAACGAGCGCCATCCGAGAAGTTGCCGCTAAAATATCCGACACTCGCGCCGGAGTTCTTCACGGTAACGCACGTAACACAGGCATACTCTCGTTCTGCCTCAAGAATCGACGATATCAAGTCGCAGTTATAATTTCTTTTCGTGTCGATTTTATTATAAAAAAATCTCCTTAAGATGTCTGGCCGTGGCAAGGGTGGTGGTTAGTTCTTCGTTATTTTTCGTTCGATTTATGGGCTTAAATGTGTACATCATGTAAATAAAATTTTACCACGTTGTTTTCCGAGTAGCTGGAAAGGCTAAGGGCAAGTCGAAGACCCGTAGCAGCAGAGCTGGGCTTCAGTTCCCGGTCGGTAGAATTCATCGACTCCTTCGCAAAGGAAATTACGCCGAACGTGTCGGCGCTGGGGCACCGGTTTATCTCGCGGCCGTTATGGAATATCTAGCTGCTGAAGTCCTCGAGTTGGCCGGCAACGCGGCCCGCGACAACAAGAAGACGAGGTTTGTTTCTTTTTTTGCGCCCCATTGTTTTGATTCCGCGGACAAAGAGGTCTTGGCTAAAACTGTTTTCGTCAAGCATTGTATTGTGTCTTCTTTTGCTTTCATTGCTTATTTTCATGTTACAGCCCCTGATATTTATAAATGAGCCCACTAAAGTATTCTTTCAATGTTTATGCCAATGTATTAACATATTTTTATATTTTTTCAGAATTATTCCACGTCACTTGCAGCTGGCAATCCGCAACGACGAGGAATTGAATAAATTGTTATCGGGTGTTACGATCGCGCAAGGAGGTGTACTGCCCAACATCCAGGCTGTGCTGCTGCCAAAAAAGACTGGTACCTCCGGCGGAGCTGGAAAAGGCGACAAAGCTTCCCAGGAGTATTAGAAGGCCGTTCCAATACCAACAAATTATCTTAATGTCAGAGCTCTGAAACTCTTAATAATAGTTAAATGTAAACTTTTGGTGACCGGTGTCTCTAGTTATTAATATGAATTACGAACGTGAGTCTGTTGTCATCTATTCTAATTATTCTGCCGCATAAGATTTGGCACAATTTTTAAAACGGACTCACTTGTATAATTCGTATCAATAACCAGAGACACCGGTCACAAAATGTTCACATTTGACTATTATGAAGATCTCGTATTAATGTTTAGTTATATTTATAATACCACGCATTTTTTTAATGGAGTCCCTATTGTGATGATTATTTTTTGTCTTTGAAGTAATATTTTTAAATGTTCGTAGTTTGTTGAAGGAAAGCAAAGTTCGTTGCAAAAAGTAGACCAAATTACGAAAACACGATTGTATATGTTACCATTCCGACCTCTTGCTCTTATTTTATCATTATGACTCGATTCACAATAGAATGTTTACCGTTAATTCATTGTCCATGAAAAATCTTCAATGATGTTACAACCACGAGACGAGTATTGTCCGTGTTTTTAGAGTTTTGCGTATTTTTGTTTTCTCGTCGATTATGACCTTACTGTTGATTGTGAATGCCTCCCATTAAATATACAGAAGTGATCATCCGTTAGGCCGAACCGATAGTCGTAGACCATATTTCTTACATCTTAATGATATTCTTAAACATGATTTTTGATAGTGTTGATTATTAAAGCTTCTAGTGTTAAAAATGATTAATAAAAATATGTCGACCCCTGTACTAGTGGATTCGCTTATTATATTTTCAATTTTCTTTAAAATATTAGTCTGCGAGTTAAGGAAAATCTTTTTTTTTCGGAAGAATAAAATCGTAACTTCTGGGACTAGGGCGTTCGGAGTTTCATTTCCCAAGAGCGGGAAGATCTCCACCAATCGAGCGGGAGTTCTGCCAAACTGACGTACCGGACGCGAACCTAAAATCGCGCGCGTTTTCTCGCACGAGCTTTCGCGCGCCCTTCCGAAGCTGCATCGCATTCGAACGATAAACAATTGTACCGCCGACGCGGACAGTAATCGTCGGCATAAATGAGAAATTCGGTACTGGCATTATTCAAGGAACTGTAACAACGATTCTCTCATATATATCCAAGCGCATCGTTTGCAACGATCGTTTAATTGACATCAATGCTCCCGGGGAAAGACGTCCAGAAAACCGGTAAGTTAGGTTACCCTCGCGCAGCCGAGTGCAGCTACACTCGATTACTATAAAATTATTGCGACTTCTGCAGATCCGACGAGGAAGAAAGCTGTTCAAATAAAGTATCGAAGGAAGTATGACGGACATATCTGCCGAACTCGCTGCAACATGCGCGGCTTTAGGATTTAACGACGGAATAGAATATCACCTGGAAACTCATTGTTTAGGTACGATCGCCGATATATTTACACTCGCAAGAAAACATGAAAGTCCGTTGTCCAAGAAAAAAATTTTAATTTCAATATAGATGTGATCAAGGATCTGATAAAGTATTTGAAACGAGATGACGATACTCACACAGTTCGACGGTATCTGGGCCAAGCAAAGTTACTTGAAACTGACCTTACAAAGATATTTGTCCAGCATTTTGATAAGAGCGAATTGTGGGATGTACTCTTGCGGTGAGTTTAACAGAGATTATTAATTTTAATCGCACGTTTTGGTAGTAACATGTCCGTTGATTGTTTGCAGGCTACTCATCAATCTGACAAGTCCAGCGTTGATGGTATACAATGAAGTTTTGCCATCGGAAAAGACTAATCGCAACATGTATCAGCAATTGGTTCTTTACTTGCAACAGTACAAATTTGCATTGGCGGACGATCGTGTATGGAGCGTGGTTGCTCAGCGTCTCAAGAAAATTCTCAATATGGTTATTATTTTTTGGGAGCCATGTGATTTAAATTATCTAATTAAGGAAATCTTATTTAAATTATCATGAATTATAGGAGAGTGCCGAGAGGGGGGAAGACAATGAAATGGTTATCGAGAGGATCCTAACTTTGATCAGGAATGTGCTGCAAGTACCACCCAATGACAATGAAAAAAGGGCGGACAATGATGCTACCGTTCATGATGAGGTGAAAGGGACTTTTTTTTGACAACTGTTTTTACATATACAAGGTTTCATCTTGAATAGTAGGGGTGCATTATGCTCCGGGGTTCCGTTCCGTCCCGCTCTTTCCTGCATTTCAATAATTTTCGGGTGATATTTGTAACGATATATACGCCTGGCTTATTCTTTTTCTCACACCTCTCGTTGCTCAGGTACTCTTCGCCCTTCACACCTCGGGTCTCGTCGATATGCTTCTATACGTCGCGAGTAACATGGCCGAGCAGCAGTACCACATCCAAGTTCTAGAGGTACCTTGCTGAACATATGAGACATTGTATTCGTAAATGGAAAATAAATTCTAAACCCGCGCAAATTAACAGATTGTAGCACTTATGCTGCGCGAACAATGTCCGACGAAATTGGCAAATGTTGGATTAGAAAGGAACGCACTGGAGAAAGAAAAAGAGTCTGCTAAATTATTGGCCATACGAGAGAAGCAAGTTCGCGAGAAGATGGAGAAGATGAAAAAGTATGCGGGTTCGAGGTACGATGTCTAAGAGGCTGATTTATTATTTGCCGCCAGTTTTTTTCGGAGAAAAACTTTGATGAATTCTGATTAATCACAATTGCCACTTGATACCGTTTTTTTACCTCACAGACACTCGCGTTTTGGCGGAACTTATGTCGTGGAAAATATGAAGGCCATTGGGGACAACCAGCTTCTATGCCACAAACCGTATCAGAAAATAGAGGCACTGCAGTTCGGCCAGGAGAAGGTAATCGTTCGATCGATCAATAATGTTCCGCAAAGAGTTATTCTTCGATAATGCGTAGTTACACACGCATGATCCTTAGGTAAAGGTCAAGAGAGGAAAAGCCAAGATACCGCTGGCCGATCCGATCGAGGTACGAACATCGGCTCTGAGCGTGCGTCTCTTTCTCAAAGAGTTTTGCGTAGAATTCATGAACGGCGCTTACAATCCGGTAATGAGATACGCGAGAAGTTGCATAAACGGTGGCAATCATGGATTAGCCTCGGATGCGAGCTACTATCTTTGGACACTTCGTTTTTTCATGGAGTTCAATCGCCACTATAAGTTTCAGATAAAATACGTGAGGTATGCGACGACCTATTCTTCCGAGTAAACGTTAAAACAACCCTTTAACTTTGACATTGACGAATTTTCGTTACAGTGAGACGATATCGACCGAGATATTCCATTTGGTGCAAAGACAATTGGAACAATATTATGAGATGATGATGACGGACAAGAAAAAGATTCCCTTCTGGTCGCAGAAGCTACACTTGGCGGTGAAAGCTTACCAGGAGCTATTGCACAGCCTCGCCGCTATGGATACTGCCAGTGACGAGGGTGTTCGCGAATCTAGCAAGATCATCAAGAGCAACGTGTTCTACGTACCGGAGTATCGCGAAACGATATTCTCTCAGCTACTCAATTACGATTCTATGAAAATGTCACGGTTAGCAGTCTTGCAATTTCCGCTCTAGTTTATTTTATGAATCTCCAACGAGCCTCTCGTAATCTCATTGTCCGATCATTATTTTCATCTAGGACGTACTTGGTCGATCTCGTCATGACAGCCCACATTTTTCTAAGAATGCTCAAACAATTTTGTAGCCAAAGTCGTACTTTAATCGTACGAAAGAAAGCTGTCAAAAGATCACGAGTTGGAACGAAAAAAAATAAGAGCGGTACGAAACAAGCGTCGCAATCAGCGCCGCCAGTAACATCCGTTGAGGACCTGTGGGACGATGTAGCGCCGGAAATATCAGCAGTGATGAAAGAGGGCACGATACCACAAGTAGTACCGTTCGACGCAACTCTCGAGACGCCAATAGACGAACAAAAGTTTGTTGAATATTGTTGAACAATAACTACTACAGTGACATTTAGAAATGGAAAATATTATTTCTACCAGTGGTTGATGTTAAAATCGCTGACCTATGCACATGTTCAATTTATTGAAGGAGCGATGCCATGAAAAAAATCCAGAAGTTATTACGCAAGAAGGAGTTCGAGCAGGCCGTGGGGCTGTTGCGCGCCGCGAGGTGAGTTATTACTCAATAATCGACGCGAGTATACAGAATAATCATTCGGGAAACACTCTGAATCGGACAAAGCGCTCTGATGATGCTGGTTCATGTAATAATCTAAGATGTCGATGAAACAAAAAATTTTGAACCCAACAGAGAAGTATGGCCGGAGAATGACTGTTTCGGTAAGCCAGATATTCCATTGGAAGAAGAATTTCTCGCTCTCAGGGATATATTTTTCGCCCAACTCGGCGTAGGTGAGTACGTTTCGCTTTGCAAATGAACACTTACAATAAACAGGTTGGGATAAGGTACATGGTGCTTATAATGATTATAATGATTGGCTCTGAGGGATGATTTCGATGCGTTTGAGGAAAGTTGTCAATGGTACTCGTGCGTTTCTTAATTAATGTGACGTCCTACCGGAAATACGTCAAGTCCGGTCAAAAATCGGGATTTTTAAATCTCAAGATTTTTAAGGAAGTTGGTATACCGCCAATCAGTATATACTGAACTTATCAACATCTCGATTTCAAACCTCCACTCCGAACCCCGGCCAATCCACTTCCAAGAGCACGTTCGATTATAACTTTGATCTCAGAGGGTAAAGGTAAATTGATCGATAAAACGCTAAATATCCTTTGTACAACGGTTTATTATTAACGTAGATTGGTATTTTGACACAGGTTAAATTACGAAAGATAATGTCTAGCCTCTTGATTATTAGTATTACTATTATCATTATTGTTATCATAAAAATTATAATTAATATTCCCTCCCGACTTTTTCTTTTTTTTTTTTTTTTTCGCAATTTCATTCGGGCTTGGTTGATCAAAAATTTTGTATGTCGGTAATTTTTCTTCATTCGATTGGCATTCCGAAAACGTTTCCCCCCCACGTAACTTGCAACTTGGCTCGAACAGTTTGATCACATGTAAAATCCACATGAAACCCAAGATCCGATCAACTTGTACATTATTGTCACATTGTTTTCCGATCGGTATCTCATAATCTGGTCGATAATCGTTGACGTTACATCGTGTACGCGAGGTAATATTATCCACCTGTTCGTCCATATGTAAACGGATGCGACTTGATCCTGAGACCGCTGTTGAGTTACACGTGCCTGTGTATTGAATTTATTTTCCAAAAATTATATTCCATCACCATAGCTCGGTGATGATCGGTTGTTGCTCTTGGCTCGATAGAACCGTACTCGGTCCGGCGATCGTTGAAGCGAGGCGTCGCGAGAGTACGACACTGAGAGTGGCGAGTACACCGAGAGCCGCTCCGGCGAAGACGACCAACATCCCTGGATGTTCTCGAACGATAAAGTCCATCCGCGATCCTCGGATGGCCGACTTGGAAGTTTCTTCCGATCCGGTCAGTTCTTGGGCTCCCATTGAGTCCATCCTTCCCGTTGCCACGTTATTATCGCCCACAAGACTGAGTGAATTGCCTTTCTTCTCACCGAATACAATGCTGTTCTTGACGGTATGAATAGTCGGCAATTCTGGAAGCTCATCGTTCTCATAATCCTCTTCTGTTTCAGGTATTAACACACCCGATTGGATAGACAGTAGTGATTCTGTGGTGCTCTGGATCTCGGTGTCTTTGTTATCGCTGTCGAGACTAACGCTACTTGAGGTGGTTGTAATACTGTCGGTGTCTATCGTATAAGAGTGCGAGTTATTTGGCACAGATCTCAATCTCGTGTGTTCCAAGGTCGTTTGTTGATCATGTCGTTCCTCGGTCGGATCCGAGTTACGAGGCTCGGAGATGGTTTCCGTCATTTCGAGTGGAGAAGTCGAGGTCGGTGAAGGTCGAGTAGCAGACGCAGGATTGCGGTAATTCGGCAATTCGGCAAGCATGATATCGCGGCCGTCCTTGCGAATGTACGAAGTATACGCGCATCTGGCAGGTGGATTCATCTCCTCGTGCTGCTTTATCCAATCGACGAGCCAGTATAGATCTATATTGGCACTCGTGCAGTTCCACTCGTTGTCGGACAGCCCGAGAGTGTGCAATTGCGGAAGCAGATAAGCCAGATCGGATCTCAGGGTGGTGAGATTGGTTCGAGCGAGGTTCAGTCGGCGAAGACTCTTGCAGGCTGAGAGCGCGGCCTCGTCGGCGAGGAGTTGTGCAGCGAGTGCCGGACTCCGGGAAAGATCGAGGGAGACGAGTCTCTCCGGTGCCGGTACCGGAAATGCCATGTCGGCTCGTTTCTCCCGTTCCCACTCGAGCGATACCAATCCGGACATACGAAGAACCACGAGACTCCTTGGTCCACCGAAGGTGTTCGCCGGCAATTGCTTCAGGGGATTATCCGATACGTCGAGCTCGGTAAGAAGAGTCAGCTGGCTCATCGATCCCTCTTCTATCTCGCTTATCGCGTTGTTATCGAGGAACAGTCCCTCCAGCTTCGAGAGTCCTTGAAGGTCCTTGGAGGTAAGTCTACCGATGAAATTGTAACGAATAACAAGATTAACGAGGCTGCACGGTAGACTCTGCGGTAATTCGGTGAGCTTGTTTCCAGATAAGTCGAGTTTCTCGAGAACCTCCAGACGCCCGAGGGCATCCTCCTCCACGACCCTGAGCGAGTTGTTCGAAAGATCGAGAAGGCGCAGCAAAGGATAACTGTCGAAGTCTCCGCCGCGTATCGTCGTCAGTTTGTTGCCGGCGAGAGTGAGGACTCGTACGGATCTCGTGAGGGCCGGTGGTACACGGTCCAGACCTATACGAGATGCGTCGACGGTCTCCAGTCGTCTGCCGCTTCCCAGTACGAGCGAGAGCTCGAGGACCATCAAAGGATTGTCGGCGAGACGGAGAACCGTCAGACCCAACGGCAGAGCCTCGAGAGCTCCGGATCCCTTGGCCTCTTCGCCCGGCTCCGATCCAACTTTATTATCGGCTGTGACCGCTGACACTTGACTCCTCGCGAATCTATTGCGCGACACGTCCAGCTCTCTGAGACGCACGAGGCTGTCGAACCATTGGCCATCCAACGCGCGTAATTCGTTGCCGCTGAGGTCCAATTTTTGTAAAAAATATAGTGGCACGAAAGCATCCCCGACGAGGGTAGCGAGACGATTCTCCGATAGGTCGAGACTCTCGAGCATCCTCAGGCCCGCGAATGCCCCCTCCTCCACGACGCGGATTATGTTTCTTCGCAAGGTCAATTGCACTAAACGCGAGAAATTGGCAAATGCCTCGCTTCTCACCCGAGCCAATCGGTTGCTGGACAGATCGAGTCTCTCCAACCGATTCAACGCTTCGCCTTCTATTCTCAATGCTCCAGTATCGGTAAATTGGTTATCGGAAAGATTGAGGCTTCTTGTCAGTAGTCCATTCGTAACACGACTCGATGTGACGTTCAGATGCGTCAGCGAACAGTTTATAATCGCGAGTTCTTCCAGAGCGATGATGCCGGTGTTATTGCTACCCCACAGAATCCCCAAGTCCAGCAGCATATTTTTTATCGCGTATGGCTCGGTCCCTTCCACAACGAGACGTCCCAGGCTCTTCCGCTCTAGAGATTCTATACTCGGAATTTTACCCGTACAGCGAATTTCCGTCCCCTCGTTTCCATCGGGATTGATCGGAGGCTCTCTCGATGTTATTCGGCTACACTGGCAGGCTTCAGGGCACGCCGAGCCGCCGCTGCTCGCCATCGAGGCGAGTAGAAGCGTCAGAGTCAGCCTGTGCCACATCACACCGGGCCACCTCACCATCCGCGAACTACGCTGTTCACGTATTCACGATACTAAAGACTCTCGAGATATTTTTGTTTATTCCGCGGTATGGAAACTCTCGACCGTCCCGCCCGGAAGATATCCTCATGGCTATGGACCGACGATGGACGCGAGACGATGGACTCTGATCGGGTTTCTTTATTATAACTATTATCGCGAAGCTCCGTTCCTCGAGTGTACCCGCGAGCGTGTACCGACAACTAACCACCGCCCCCGTACGATACTCGTCTGCCAACCTACACTGACGTTCAATCGACTGTGAGCTAACACGGACATGGAAAGCTAACGGAAAACCCCGTCGCCCATCGCCCTACCCTCTAACTCACGGCTACCCCCGTTGCTTTTCCTCTCCAACTCGATAAGGGGCTGCGCGCACGCGTACGGCAGTCCTCCGATTGCCAGCATCCCTCAACGCCAAGGTTCTTCACACGAGCCCACATGTTCCCCACCGACCGACTCTACCCTATTATTCGAGAATTATATGCGCGGCGACCCGAATAATGAACTTGCGAATGGAACTATTTTATAAACAGTCGGGTTTTAAAACCTACTGTCGTTAAAATTTTCGATTGGGTATGAGGATTTCATGAAAAAATCTGTTCTACTTTCATTACATGGGATTATTATCTTTTTCGTAAACAGATAATGTATGTGTGCTTAATATTCCATTTCTTTCATTTTTTTTTCGGCAGATATCGATCAGGCAAACGAAGCGCAGGATAATGTCGACAACGAGATGGAGGACGAGGAGGATGAGATGGAGGACGACGAGGAGGAGTCCGGTGAAGTCGCATTTGAGGAAACAAGTTTCAAGTTTGACGAATTTCTGCGTAGGTAATCCAATCGCTTGCACCGATAACGTCTGCGTCCGATTGTTGACCTACTTATTGACACGCGTTCTTCCTTTCGCAAGATTCGCCAACGTCAAGATCGTCAAAGCTATGGCCATACTTCTTCGACAGTTCGATGAGAACAGCGACGAAGTTAATCACGTCGTCGTAAAAATGCTTCACCGCATAGCGTGGGATTGCAAAATGCCCGCGATGATATTTCAAGCTTCGATATTCAGGATATTCCAGAGAATTCTCGAGTCTCGATCGTCGCGACACAAGGTCAGCGTTGTTAGAAAAAAAATTTCATTATGTTGATGAGAGCCCATTAACAATGCTATCGATCTGCTGCAGGATCTGAAGAAATTTGCCGTCTTCATTATTGGTCGATTTGCCCAAGTCGCTGAGGACAATAAAAAGGCGTATATGGAACTCTTGTTCTGGAAGACAACTCGCGACGCAGAGGACATGGTCAATGGATATGATGCCGCGCCGGTTAACGAAAAAGTATCGCGCGCCATGTGGACCGAAGCTGAGGAGGACGAGCTTCGTACTTTGTTCATGGAGCATCAAACTAATAAATATACTCAGGGTAAGCAGTCGATCGGATTAATTCCGTTGTCCGATCGTACGAGATTCAAAAATACCCTGTTATTATCATCATGGATTGCAGATTTGATCGATTGGATTCTGGAGAACGTCATAAGCGACAACCGAACGCGGCGCGGTATTATTAAGAAACTCAAGGAGATGTGTCTCATCGTCAATTCCAAGGTTCGCGTTTGTATCGATCTTGTATCGCTGCTACTCGAAACATGAGAGCTTCGCATGCTGCAGAATGTTTTGTAGAACTTTTCTTTTTTAACGATTGTTCGCCTTCGTTAACCATTCCCTAGACGGTCAGGAGCGAGGTGCAGAAGCGATTGCCAGCAGAGTGGTCAGAGCAGGAGATTGCTCAGTTAACTGAAGTTTGGCATCGGGTCAGAGAAGACGACGGTATAGTGAAATCCACATTTATCCCGTTACTCCTTCACCACCAAGGTGACCCTTTAATGATCGTTGCTCTGCATTTTTGCTTGTTGCCAGCTCCGGTTGATTTGATTCACGAGTCTCTGACAATAAAAAGATCCAAGAAAAAGATTAAAGCGAAGCTTTTGGAAACAGGCTTGGCGAAGGATCCAAAGGAACTTCGTAAAAAACGCAGCAAGAATCGGGACCACGGTGAGGAAAATTTCCTCAATAATATAGATATCGGCAAGTTGTATCGGAAACGTGTGCATTAACGACCGCAATGTTTCGCAACAGTGAAATCGTCTTGGGAAACAAAATCCGCGAGTGAACAATCCGACGACGACACTGAAAACTCGGAGGATGATGAACCGTCTAGCAAAAAAGTTCGTACACCTGCTGTCCCGAAGAAACGGAAGTCGACGGCTAAGTCAAAGAAGCAACAATCCGTAGTGTACTCGGATGCCCAATTATCGGGTCTTCTCAAAGACGTGATTGACAAGAGTAATTTATCATTCAGTATCAGACATAATAAAAAGGTAATCAAGATTCAAGTAAAATGCTAATAATCGGCTGTCCCGATGTTGGAACAGACATGGAAGAGTCACTGAAATGGCTAAAGGAATCACTCGAAGAGGCGCTGGAAGACCGTGACGAGGAAAGTACCGAAGGCATACCTCTCGTGCCTCTATCCGATCACTCGTTAGCTGCCATGGATTTGCCGAACTTCCAGCGACTCCTTCGAGCCATTGGAATTGAACCGCCGGCAGACGAGCAGGAAGCCTACTGGCGTGTTCCAGCCTCCATGCTCGTTGCTACGATCCGCAAACGTTGCCATCTCATCGAAGATGCTTTATCCGGAGAGTTTCTGTCTCAAGGTACCTTGCTTGACCATCAAAGCATTCCGATTTCTTTTAGCCTTAATGCATGGTAATTTTTTTTTCGTTCCCCAGAAGATCCTCATCCTGTTAATATCGATGACTCCGACACGGAACACGATGCCGAAGTGAATGATGATCTGACGAGCAGTACCACGAAATTCTTCAAGTCACAGGCTGAAGCTTCGCCTGTTGAACCGACGAGTAAAACATCTCTATCGTCCGATAGCGAAGAAGATTTCGTCGAGGCATCGAAACGATCGCGCTCTCAAGATTCTGGTTCGGAGATGCCGATTAAGAAGAAACGTCGGATTATCATTAGCGATGATGAGGAAGACTAGGCCTCTATCATTAAATTACCTAGTGTTAATATAATACGTGGATTTATGCAGATGTGATCTTGTAAACATTTTTTTAATAAAACTTTTAGAAAACTAGCAGTGACCGCGCGGTATTTCAAATCTGCACAATTTGTTCGATCCATTGATCGTTCAAAAATGTATCCACGACTTCTGAAATGTCAATTGATTTGAAAATCTCATTTTTCAACTGGAAGTGACGTCATCTAGGGGAAATGGCATTTTCGGTTTTAAAATCTCATTTCTCGATCAAAAACAGCTTTACAGTGCCATCTATAGTATTTAAGATTTATATACATGGTGTTCTTCAGCCTAGTTACTTTTTCGAGATAAAAATGAATTTGGCGTAAACGCTAGTCACCGATTGTATACTTAACCTCGGTGTCTGTCAGACACTCCGTATTTCTTAATCGCTCGAGTAGCGTATACAAGTATCGGAAGAATATGTCTAAGCTGTGTATACTCGCGTTGTTGTTCTACAATATAGTTCTCGTCATTTGTTTCACTTCTCAGCGCGATGCCAGCGTATACGGAGGTACTGCTATTCGATAGAGTTTCCCTTTAAACAAACCACCTGCAACGATATCAATCGCTACCATACGTCGTTATTTGTCTTTCAGACAGTGCCAGTGACGGGAGATTTAATCTGCTCGAATTACTGAAGACGTTTGAGGAGAAAAACGGAGAGCATCGTAGAGAAACAACCGATAATTACTTGGAGAATTGGACGGGGCGATGGATGCCCGACAGACCTGGAGATCCGACTCCGCCACCCAAGGTTTGGCCAGCTTCCCACAATACCGAGGAACCTCCGCATCATGTGCCAATGGGAAACTCAGTTCCTACATGCGACGATGGCAAAGTAATGTTTTGAAAAATTGCTATGTACATACGAATATCGCGATTTGCTTCTCATTGGTATATATAACAATGTTTTCTTTGTATATCAGACAAACCTGACGGTGGATTGGGACAATTCTCCGGTCAACTACACTTGCTATGGCAGGAAAATAATACCAGATTTATCAATCAATCCGGTACTCTATAGCGAACCCATTCCACATGCGTATACGGTATATCATAACAGACTTGATTGCATACAGCCAATGTATTTCAATTTTCTCATATCTTTTCTCAATGTCTGTTGATTTATTTCTAGGCTCCTCACAAGTGTATGAGTGAAAGTATCGAATATGACGTCGACATTCCTCTGTAGTGAGTGCAAATTTCAAAATTATATATTTTTTATTTTACAATTTTATTATGTTATTATTATTATTATTATTATTATTATTATTATTATTATTATTATTATTATTATTATTATTATTATTATTATTATTATTATTATTATTATTATTATTATTATTATTATTATTATTATTATTATTATTATTATTATTATTATTATTATTATTATTATTATTATTATTATTATTATTATTATTATTATTATTATTATTATTATTATTCGTCGAGATGCGTTCTTTCATTAGCCACGTACCTATGAGGAAACACTTGGTCATTACAATATTTTTTGTTTCATGGCAGTGGCACACACAGACCCGTGTGGCCGGTTTACGGCGAATACAAATTTCTACCAAAGCAAAGATGGATTCACAGCATGGAGGTATTATGAGAATCATAGTCTGCTGGATTATGCTGTTTAATCACACTGTGTATTGTGAATTTCTTTAGCATGGCGGAGTCGTGATGCTCTACCACCCGTGCGCCAATCCGCTGGAGGTGAAACGTCTGAAAACGTTGGTAAAGAATTGTCTGAGGCGCCACATAATTTCTCCTTACAATCTTCTGTCCGAAGATCGGGTATGTAGCTCGCTATATTCTTGAACAGGTAATTCAATGACGATGTCGTTTATTTATTAATGACCGGTTTTCCCGTTTCCAAAGCCATTGGCACTAGTCTCGTGGGGATATCATTTGTCGATGTCGTACGTGAATCCCGAGATCGTGAAGAACTTCATTCGCGAAAACAGTCTACACGGCCCGGAAATGATTCCGAACGACGGAAAATTCGAGGAGGGTCTCATAAGCAGATCGAGAACCGTCTCCGATATATACGATACCACTTTGTGTCCGAACATGTAAAGTATCGTTATACCTTCGAACGTACGTACATTGACGAATTTCGATCGATACAGCGTATGTAAAGTCGATGCAGCGATAGAATCTTCCCCATCGCAAGCCCCACGTGTATATTCTCAGGTTTATCTCTTACTCAATTAAATTAACGAATTCATTTGTTACCAGATAATACTGTACGGCACATTCTTTATAATTGGACGTTATATCGCAGATACGGTAATATTTATTTGATAATTGTACTAATAAATGTTGTCGCGTGACTGTAGGGGAGTGTATATAAAACTTTTCTTCGATCCCTCGAAATCGTTGTAATATAATCGTGGTGGATTTAATGAAAAAGTCGATACTGGAAGATATTTATAGATTTACTTCCATTCTCAGAATGTACATTTTACAATATATTTAACGTTTAAATGAAATAATTATTTTTGTTATCAACTAACGCTGTTCACCTCGCCATGGGACTCTCGAATTCTTCTCGTTCATATATTTAATAATTAAACTTTCGCTACCTTTAAGCACTAAACACGACACGGGTTTAGTTAATTTTCTTTTATTGTCTACATTGCGCTCTAGCCAGGTGCATGATATAGAGTATCGTGTATTTACAAGAGAAAAACTAGTGCACTTGATATGGTTCATTCCCTCCGAATTGAACATGTGAAAGCCGTAACGGTGGCAAGACAAAATTCTAATTTCTTTTTTTTTCTAATACGTTTAGAAATGCAAAAAATCTCCGGAGACGACGAATGAAACACAAATATCACAAGTCCTAAACTGCAAACAATTCTGTCTGTCTGCAGGATCGAATAGGCTTAATCGTTTGTGTAGATCTTTTTTTTTAGTCCCATGGAAAGAGTTCGACGATACTTGGGGTGCATGTATAATAGAAGATTTAGTCTACGATCTATTTCACGGCAACACTTTTGAATCGATATCAGTTCGACGGGCCCTATACTTTTGTGTTGATTCGTGCGCAGTGCTTCTTTATATGCAATTGTACAGTTTGTGTAGGCAAGGCTATGCAACGAACGGACGCGCAAGTTTGCCGTTTTCGTCAGCTGTTCACGGCCTGGCCGATCGCATAGTCTTGAGTTCGCAGCTATATTATCTAGAGACGCTATTTAAATTCGTTTTTTTTTTTTTAATGACTCACATTTAATAGAAATGTTGCGATACCATCGAATTAATTTCCGGGTATTGTTATAATTACTATAATAAACACACCTGATAGTACATATTGGGTGTTATGATTTTCGACGTCGTTTTTCCCCCCATTCTTATTATCGTCTCGTCGTCATTTCTCTTTATTACCGTCGCCCTAATTATTCTTCGCTTTGAAATAGGGATACAGCTGTCTTCGGAACGCGTTCACTTACGCATATTCAACTAGGCCTCTTTTAGATACAATACATGTTTCCTTTTCATTTTTTTTTAGTTTTCATCTCTACAGAGCGAAGAGAACAAAGGGTGTGCTCTGTCTGACAAATAAAGGGATGATCTACTCGTTGTCGGACAGCTTACACCTTAGGGGTCACAACACCGGAGTGAGAGGCGTCTCTCTTCGCATGGGTTACTTTGCCCCGACGTCCTCGAGCGGGCAAAAGTCAGCCGACCGACGAAGGTCCCAACAAGTAGATTTCATTTTATGTTCCATATAATTGTATGGTTATCGATCATCCTTTCGAGAATATATTTCTTGGGGAGGTCTAGCTGCCAACGGAAACAAAATTGGACTGTACGACATGAATTCGGTCCAAACACGTACGTTTGTGAATATGATAATGAAAATATACACCAAATTATTCGATAGGGAGTCGTGATAGAATATAATTGTACATTGAAGAATGATCTCTCCCCGAGTCAAAATCCGGCCGGTACCGGCGACTCGAGTGGATTGTAGAATGGTTTTACTGATTCGTCGATTGAAACAGTTTATTTTTAATTTTTTTTTTATTGAACGAGACTGTTTGGAGAAGCAGCAGCAACAGCATCGTCAAGTCTCTCCCATAATAATGAACTATCCTCTACAGACCTATCTCTATCTGTCGAATAATTTTTCTTTTGTGCTAGTTTACACAATAAGAGGGCACATTTATTTGATCACATATCGACTGCCATAATCATCACCTTTATAGCGACGCTCCGATGCAATTCGCGACCTACACGAACACAATGTTGTTGAGACGTTACACATATGTTAAATCTTGCATCTGTGACAAATTTTTTTTGTTATCGATTAAGATCCGGTCCAGTTTGAGTCGTAAAATGGAGAATAAAGACAATCAAAAGAGGGGTGACACGATGCTCGGATAACGCCACACCATGTGTGTGACATTTTCTAAAAGATTAATGATTATGGAAGGTTCTTAAGATTATTGCCGACTTTGTACAGTGTATAACAAACGGTATAGTAGATCGATAAAATTGAAAGAAAGTTGAATATAATAACTCTTCCGATTAAATTACGAGATGCGTTATAGGCAGAAAACACCATTGATTTATTTAATAAGTAATTTTCGTTTTTTTTTTTTTTTTTTTTAATACAGTATCTTTATTAATGATTTCTTCCTATGAAATACCTACAATAAAAAGTATTCGCCATATCTTTTTAATGCCTCCTCTCGCTACATTTTTTTAGTATTTCCTTTAATTTATATTATCAATAATCTCACTTTGTCGCATAAATGCCGAAGTGCCATGCAATCTTCCTTTTTTTTTTCATCATCTTATCGCTTCTTCTTATGTTTTTTCTTATTAATTTTTTCAAGGGTTGTTCAAAGTTATGGTTTTAAGTTTGAAAGTGGAATTGACACTCATAAGGTTATTCGAATAGCCTTTCGTAATTATAATTGCACCGATGTGACACGACCCATATACATTTTTGATGTCTCAATGGAAATTGTTATTCTTATCACACTTTCGTTTTTATTATACACTCTGAGTTGGAGTACGATCCGGAGGCAGGATATTCCTCTAGTAATTAAATAAAATGTTTTTTTTTCTACAAAAATGCAGATGAGTGGCGTTTCAACGCAATGCCATTTAATATACATACGGTATATGTATAGTGCATCCGACAGTACGCGCGCACATGGGAATGATAAATAACGCGTCAAGTGTAGAGGTTCGTTTTTTTAAATGCTAGTCGCTTTCGTCCTTTCGGGCATTGAAGAGGAAATAATCTCGACATAATTATTATTCTTCAACGCAGGCAGCGGAACGATTGCTGGAAAACTCGAGTTGTTAATTTATCCTCTGTTTCGTTATTTAATAAGTGCGAACTGGACGAGCTTATATTCTGCCGGAATTGTATACTCGATGCGTCAACAAGCACATGTCGTTTCTTTCATCGTCTTCTTAATTAAGAGATTTTCTTTTATTAAAGCGGCACGGCACCGGGCTTAGCACATGGCGCAAGCGAGGCACACGTATTAAAAAGTAGTGTAATACTACTGTACACAAAGAATAGTTGAACGCCAGTATGTTTTCTTCTGTATTAATATTTTATATAATCAGTTGCCATAGAGAGTTTTTATTTATTTTTTTGCAGTGCCAATAGTTATGCCACATGAAATGCCGCTTCGTTTTTAAATTACTATAGACTCAAAGGAGCTTTTTATTGAAGGCGATGGCACTAACGCAGGGTCTCAACCTCAATGAACCAAGTTTAGGCCAAACTCGTTAACACACAGTCGATTGTGCACTTCTAAAATTTAACATTACTCTCCGTATATCCCACCGTCTATCGATAAGAAATTAAATTTATTAATTTTTTTTCTTATTATTCTCAATTCCTATAATGAGGGATGTTACGCTTAGTCTAAGATCGGAGCATTAACACGTGAATGTTACATCATACCGACTCCATAATTTGTTTTTTTTTTTCTCGAAGAGCCAGCTCAAGTGTTACGCGTGGTCTTTTCGTATTGGATTCCAGTAGAGCCCACCACGCCCGCAATGTCGTCTCTACAATGTCAAATAAGTATCTGCCAGAGTGGTAGCGAATATCGGTAGACCGATTGTGGCTCGTTGCTCTTCGATGCAATTCACGATAATACTATTTTGTAAAATGGAAACGCAAAGTTTAAATAATCCGTCACTAGCAGTGGTGCTCTCTGTCTCGCGAACGTATATATATATATAATATATATATATACGATTAATGGAATGTGTGAGCTTACATTTAAAAAGGTACAGTTTCGAAAATTATCATTAAACGATCGGACGACGCACTCACTAGTCTATCCGTGGTAAACGCTATTATAGGCAATGAATGGACGATAAACAAAAATCGGTTAACTGTGTGAGAAAGAGAGAGTATGAGTATCCTAGGATATGTCGGCTCGCGATAGCAAGGGTTAATAAGCATACAGGGACTTTTAAGTGCTGGCAGCAGCAGCAGCTTTGATAACACGAAGCTGGAAAAAGAATTGACGGCAAATATTGCCCATATTTACGTCTAACAAGCAGATTACGGAACCAGCATGTCGCGGCTGTTTTGGAGGACACTTAAGATCCAAAGTAGTCAAAATACGAACGATCGAATGCACGGCCCGCATCGCTTGCTGAGCCTTCATTTATCGATACGGGACTTTATAGGTATGTGGAACTTGGATAGATTCTATACGACTTTGAATATCCAAGAGATTTTTCACCACTTAAGGGTAGTTTTTTTTTACTTAATGAACACCGAGAAAGCTTACGCAATTGCTTGCTTCGACGCAGTGAACCACTTCACTGCTACCAATGCCATTTTTTTCTTCTTTAAACTTTCACCAATAAATCGATTCCGAAACGTTTGCTTATTGTTGCAGTGATATTTTCATTCTTTTTTTTTACTGCGATTGCACCTATTTTTATCGTACATCAGCGTTTTCGGTTCACGCCCGCACTGCCGCATCGTTACACTGGATTCTTTATCTTTGAATGCTTCACTCCCCGTTTAATACTGCTGGTAGGAGAGTATTTTAATATTCCTCGTCGAAACTTAAATGGAAAACACGCAGAATGAAGAATCCATTGTAATGTTTTAAACCTTCGTACATTATTCCTTCTTAAAACCATTAGATCGCGAAATAGACGCATGGTAACTTCGAGATTTATATAATAGGCGTCCATGTCAGCCATTGTCTTTTTTTGTTGTTATTTTTTCTTTTTTTTTCATACATTATCATAAACGCGTATCAAGAGTCTCTAACGGAATCGATTAATTAGCCGAATAATTAGTTTTGTGAATATTATCTACGACGACTGTCCTATAAATCGTGACAGTGAGTTTATAATTTAACTTTAAGTTAATCATCATATCGAAGTAGGTAATAGATAATAACGTAGCTACCTAATCTAACAATTACACTTTCTGTACAATACAAGGTGTCCTCATTGGTTTAAGTAATTAATCGTAACGTACACGCCACTTTTTTTCTTTTTTCTTCTTCTTCTTTGTTTATCATCGTAATAATTATTGTTATATCATTTTTTTTTAAAACAGTAACTCATATTCTTCTGCATGTATTTGCCTCAACGTTCACATGATATACTCAACGAAAACATTAACATTATACCGTTTTTTTCATCCGTTATTAATTGGCTATTATTACCAATTAAATAGGCGTAGGCGCCAATTTCTTCGTTACCGCGCTGACTAAACTATACATCGTGTTGCATACATACATGTATATACATATCACTTATGTATATATTGTATCAGCCGTAGATCGCAAACAAAACCGACATAGTAGGTATGTTTCTCGGATTATGAGATTTTTTTCTTCTTTTTTTTTACCTTTAATTATATACTTCCCGATAACACCTATATCATAATTATTATTGCTGCAGCAAAATTTTATTCTTTCGCCAATTAACTTTAGGGTGATGATGATGGGCAGGACGCGACACATGAGTTTTCTTTTATCCGTCTTTTCTAGAGATGCACAATGCAGTGCCGAACGATGGCGAATCCGGCGAATCTCATTGATTTTTTTTTTTTTTCATACGTCTATTGTTATGTTCTAAATTAT
Organism: Exephanes ischioxanthus; assembly: GCA_958510785.1. Classification (NCBI taxonomy): domain Eukaryota; kingdom Metazoa; phylum Arthropoda; class Insecta; order Hymenoptera; family Ichneumonidae; genus Exephanes; species Exephanes ischioxanthus. Next base: position 1,119,072 of record OY294015.1, on the reverse strand, counting down.
GCCCAGAACACCTGTGTGTTGTTTCCGAGATTATCGCTTGCCGCTCAAGAACACGAGAATCATCCTCAAAAATTGATTTACGCGATGTTGTCGTAAACAACGATGGAGTGGATAGACGTGGATCACTTCCGGCTGTTCTTCTTCGATCGGCGGTGGCGATGAACTTTTACACAACGGCTGCGACTCGACAGCGGTGTACGGAGTCGTCGACGATGACGTTACCTTTGTGATTGTGATAAGCGATAATCTTGAGGCGATGACCGATTTTCTTTTTTTTAGCGATGATTTCGACGATTTCTCGTAGCGGTGAAAGTGTCGGGTTGCATCTCGATGGTTACATCGTATGTGTGATATAACTCGACGATTGAAGCAAGACTCGGAAAGCCGATGAGGACCGCCCGTTCGATCTCGACATCTCGGAACATTCCTAAAAAAGAAATCACATGAAAGAATTAATATCTGCGATGAATTATTGAGTTTTTGGTAATTCAGAAAAATCGTCGATACCTGGCTTGGGCGTTCACAGTCCGAAGTAGCTGCCAATGGTGGTAGCAACGATAACGGCGAGAACGGCGAGGCAGATCATGATCATTATCTTCTTCTACGCTCGACAATAACAGAGATCAGTGAAAAAACGATCATCAGTAACGAAGAATAGCTAATCCGTGTGTGCTCTTTTGTTTTCTTTACTCTGTCTCTCTTTGTGGGCGTGCCGTCGGTAATCGTAATCGACTCGATATTACCGGGTACGAAACGATTCTCTGTCCAATACTGTTATCGTACGTACTATCAAAAACGCTTACGCATAACTATTTGTAGTACCTGAAAACGAATCGCTGTATTGATAACTTTGACATTAAACTAGTTTTCAAGATATATAGTCGGGAACATCGGTTAACGCCGTTCGTGTGTGTGAGGACGCAAGCTGGAGCAGCGATGCCGGAAATCGGTTATTTTGTACTAGATTATTCTAATTAACAAAATAGTCTATTCGTCTACTCACTTTGAGAATTTCGTACCAAATAACCGTCTTCCGGAGTCACCGAGCTGGAGTCAATGAAAAAAAAATCAAATATAACATAGGAATGTAAAATAAAGACATTTTTTATTTACATGATACTTATCAACGGTATTAATAATAATAATGTTAATAATAATAATAATAATAATAATAATAATAATAATAATAATAATAATAATAATAATAATAATAATAATAATAATAATAATAATAATAATTCAATCTATTACGGATAACAAAAATGTGAAATAAATACGCTTCGGGATTTTAAATCCTCTTAAGTAGCCTGAATTTCCATCCGGGTAATGCGAATGGCTCTATAGTGTAAAAATGCTTTTATAACTGGACGACAATGCTTGAAAAAAATGCTCTCGGCAATGCCGATTATTTGCCGATTTTAAATAAAAGATAACACGATCACCGATATGTACACTGTGCTATCCCAGATGTTGGGCTAGCCACACTAGTGATAGAGCAGCGAGAACATGCGCTGCGTAAATTGAACGACCGGTTACATGCAAATTTGTGATTCGTCGATTGATCCTTTGGCTGCCAGCGCAGAATAGTTTTCTGCGTCGGCGAAACAGTGATATTTAAGAATATCTTCTTCAAATTTAATCTATAAAATACTGTCAAAAATTTGACGAATAGCAATGACTAAAAATTAATGACGGTTAAGAGGCTCAGTCGTTAAAGGGTTAATCAAAATGTCGGAGATAAAAACGTGATCCGCACTGGTAACATTTAAGATGAGAAAGGAACAGCATTATCGTCAAATTAACGAGCTATACCGTGTCAATGTAATAATGACGATACTCCTGCGATACATTTGCGCGCAGTAATATGACTACTTATGTGCACTAGCGCTTACTAAATAATATTGTTATACATGACAAAAACGCGATAGTAGAATTACAAAGAAAAAAAATGCACGAGGCCGAAAAAAAAAATTTCTAGGGAGAATGGATCGTCGATAGGCAGCTTTGGTTTTATGATCGACGAGCGAAAGAGGCATGTTACTTTTATCTCGTGAGAGTAAGAGTAGTACGGGATTTAATATCTATGCACGATCGATACTTACTCGGACTGATCGTCGACCCAGTAATACACACTGTCAATATGTACTTTATATATCCTTGCAGTTTTCTTGAGTCGCTCGCCGCATCGTCCGCGTTTTAGCTCCCTACACTCCCCCCCCCCCCCCCCCCCCCTCCTCCCTCGCCTCATTGCTCATTTCCTTCTTCGCTTTATCCGCCGTCGCGTAGCAACTCTTGTCGTTGAATAAATATATCCGTTTCAGTAATTTATCCCGTGATGACACTCTCCGCACGTCTACAAATAACTTGTATCATTTATATTTTTCTTTAACCCGTCGTATATAGAAGTTCAACACCGCACAGCGATCCGTTCATCACGAATATACTATCCTCGAATACCGTCTCGTTACAATAATTACATTTGAATAATTAATTCGTAGATTATTCGCCCGTTATCCGTTTAACATTAACGTTATCTCGTTAATTACTGTTTAACATCCGATCATCGACATCTCGTTTTTTTTTGTTCTTGTTTTATTTTCCATCGTTAATAGTAATAATTATTATTCTTCATTGTTTCTTTTTTCTTTTTTTTTTATTAGTCATTTATCGTGTAGAGTATTGCGTGACAATTATTATGAACGTCGGTTCGTGAGAGAAACATGCCTCATTCCTATCATTTTATAAGTACCCCTATTTATGTAGTTGAAATAATATTCGTTCTCGGCTCTTTCGCATCCTTCTTTACCTAATATAATATATCTGTAGTGGCTATATTTACATTTTACATTCAGAGGCGTGTGAAATTGAAGCAGCTGCCTCATTTTTTTTACGTTACGTGTCTAGATTAAACGTTCCTTGGCTGGCCTTTTTTTCGTTTATAATTATTCATTACCGTTGCGATTTAATGAACGTAGACGGAGGAAAGCAATAACGACGTTTTTTCTTTATAGTTTTAAACAGCCACGAGGTATTTGCCGAGCAGATGTATAATTCGGCTTTTACAAGATATTCTACTATTCATCGTAACGATGTTAAAAATTCGAAGATCCAAGAGCATCGAAATTTAGTAGGACAGTCGATGCGAATGGAGAGGAAATCAAGCGGTACATTCGGTACATTCGGTGTACACTCGCCAGTGAATAATAGATGAGCCTTGGTTGAGAGTAATCCGTTTGGTAGGTGCTCGATTATGGAGTCTTAATATTTCTCTGAGAATATTGTTGGCTAGAAAGAAAGTGAGATGCGTTTCGTTATCCGATCCATCCGTCTACTTTCGAGCCGCATTTGCAGCTGACAGAACCGCGACTGCATCGATGCAATCCGACGTGAGAGTAGCGACTCCACACCGCTGCGAGAATTCTCGCGCCGAATTGTTTTATTTTTTTTCATTTTCATTTTGCTGTGGTCGCATTCACTTTAAGTTAACTACCAGAATTACAATCAAAATGACGACCGCCACCGTCACGCAGACTACGATCAGGATCAATTTCTGTGAACAGAACAACGTCAGCGTCAGTTTATTTTTTTAATCCTCGTCCTCTACAAACCCGCCAAATCGTTCCGCGTTCCCGTTATTACAAATAATATGATGACGTGCCGACTTCGAGAACGCCGATTTACTACTGTACAATATTAACGGAACGCCCGTGATCGATTCGCGCCGGCTCCAGCCCAGCACACATTGCCGCATAATCGTGGAAGCCCGAGATTCGCTCGAGCGTTGTTCGCCCACCAACCGTGGAAAAATTTTCCTCGATCAGCGAGAAATTCTCCCGTGAGGTACGCGAGACCCGTTGGTCTCGAGCGAATCGGCAACACTACGCACTGCTTTTTTTTTTTTTTTTTTTTAAACGTCTTCGACTCGACGTCAAGTGGCATGTAAATTAATGTGTCATTCGATATTTACATCTCAAGGCCACATGCTTTGTGTCTAATTGACAAGATTTTGCGTGTAAGGCAATCATCAGGTATTCGTCAACTATTTGGCGTCTCGAAGTACGGAACGTACGTTAAATCATATCACTCAATAATAAACGTCCGAGGCGTTAATGGATTGCGACAAGCGACGAAACTTTACAGAGAAACTCAACAAACGTTCACGCTTCGATGAGTGTGATTAAGCGAATCGACCTTAGCCTCGCCCGATCGTCGCGAATCGATCGAATTACGTTAAAGTAAATGTTAAAACAATTTTTCTATAAATTATCGACTGCTTAGCCGATCGGGCAAGGTTTCGGTCTTTTACAGAGGCGGACTGGACGATTTTTTTTTAATTGCAAACAATCACTCTGAACTTTTGACAGAACGCCATTTAATGATTTTTTTTGTAATCTGTCGGGTACGAAGCACGGACTGTTTACGTACAGATTAAGCATACAGCTTCGACACACGTTTCGTATCCGAGAGTTGCACCAGCGATGACCCAACGTGTTTATTTGGCAGTCTACACTCGAAACGCCCTACCACCGGGGCTGGTCGATGGCTGGCTTAATTTTCGGGACGAAAAGGGTGTCGAAGCGCCCAAGTAGGCAAAACTATTGGCACTCGAATTCAACGGTTATCGATCAATCGTTTCTTCCACGCACGGAGAGCAACTCGGAGGAAGTAATTCAGCGAAACAAAAATGCCAATGAATATCGTTTGCCAATCGCTTCGCGCTTCCGGTACTTTTTTTTTCACTTCAAGTTACTGGCGACGTGTACTTACGATTATGGGTGATTTTGTTTCATAATCGTCGGTTAATTAATGACAAAATTAGTTCTCTCGTGCATGCGTGTGCGTGTATGAGTGTGTGTTTTTATGAGTCGAATTAGTATTCGTAATTAGTACGCGATGAACAGTATTTTTTTTTTTTCCTATTTAGCGTTAATATTTATCGTTTTCCTTCTTCCGTCCGTATGTTTTTTTCTTTTTATATTTGTCGATTTGGCTTTAAGCGAAGCGCCTTGTTTGGTGGACGGTGCTTTCCCATTTCTCTTTTTAATACGATTTCTTGTTTTTTAATTTCTAAAAATTTTGTTCTCACCACCCCTCCGCCAGAGGTGATGCAGATACGTGATCGCGTTTTTTTTCACTTTACAATTCTCTAGAGCTTGCGGTACGAGAGTCACGTTTTGTTTATCTTCATTATTATCTCTCCGCTCAAAGGCTCTCTCTGCGCGCTCTCTTTTTTCTCTTTACGCTCCATTCCGGTCGTTTAGAATATTGGAAGGCACCCTACCACAATGGAGATTAGTATGACGACAGTTATTACGACGCAGATCATAATGAAGATCATTTTCTGTGGACAAAAAGGAGAAGTGATATGAATCAGTATTATGCACGGTCGCATGTGACCATGCATAGGCTGTGGATATATGATATCGATTTGTTAGTATGAATGATGACAATAGCGGTGAATGCGATGGAAAATATCTTAGAAAGTAAGAATCGGAAGTTACTAAAGAATGCTCGCTTGTATTCTCAACTCATATACAAAAAACGACAAAAATAGAGATAGATTGTCGAACGAACTCGAAGGAAAAAAAAAATAATAATAAGCTGAGAAAAATAACGACCCTCGCTGTATTATTTGTGTCGTGCATGCTCTTGTCACAAGCTAAACGAGTACAGCTATTACGTACGATTTTATAAGCGCTATCGAGTGACGCCTCTGAAAGATCATTATCTACATGTTCTTTCCAATGTCATTTACGTAAAATGCATTGCACAAATACTAATGTTCAGTGAATATTCGTGAAATCTTTCAGGGGGCCCTTCGAACGATGTGTGCAGAGTAGTTTCGTGCCGTGCTTTTTATATTACGTACTACAATGTGTCTTCGGGATTTACAATACGCTAATTCGGAAGAGTGAGTGCTGTTGTGCTCAGGGTTGTTCACCTGCTGTCTGATATTTTTCTGTATTCGTTTTTGTGTCTATGCAATGTGTGGGTGTACATTGTGTGAGGAGTGTCTGCTGAGTGCGAATGTTATCAACTTCTTATCGACAGACGTTACTTTCATTGTCGCTTTGCCATCCGAAGATTTTGCCAAAAAAAAAGTAACGAAACATCGATGAAAAATTTCTATAAAAAATGTTGTAAATTTCTATGAGATTCAAAATCGTGGCAAAAATATTTCGTAAAGACGATTGCATTGTTCGACTGGACTATCGATCGAGTGAAGGTACTCAAACTATCGAGGGCCATGCTACTCTTAATTGAATACGTTCTTGTGATATTTGTTCGTGATCAAAATTCTGAGCTACGTTGTCGTGCGGACGATACTCTGTTATTCTACTTACTTCTTTTTATGGGATGATTATTTTCTTCGACGTGACAAATACAATGAGCAATAAATAAATATAGTATATGATTCACAAAAAATCAGCAGTGTATCCTCCTTGCTGCGTTAACGTTAAACGACGCTGTAGAAACAGGTAAACGAATATAACTGTATAACGGTGTTGACAACCTTGTCTAAAAGGTTTGACGCAAGATTCTCACAGCCCATTTAGTGTGATTCTGCGAAATTCGTATTCCTAACAGTGTTGATAGATCAATGTATCTTCTCAGGGGAACGCAAGCAATTCACGAATATCGAAATAACATTACTAAATCATTTACTACTCAGTTCACTTCTAGTACAGAGACACTCGTCTACCACACAGTTTTCAGGAATCCGCGCGTGTGGAACCGTTTTTTCCGTATGTTTCAGTGGCCAACGCTAAAAATTGCGGAGAAGGTCCGCTCGAGTGCCCACTCAAACCGGCTGGGAAAAATTAGTCGCTCGAGATCAACTCTCAAGAACGGGGGATTTTTTTTTATAGAGTACAGGATTCGAGAAGATGGAACACAGGTGTCGTGGAATATTTATCGTTGTATCTTGAATAATCGTTGATTGATTACCTTGCGAGCCTTGGTTTTATATTCCCCGGCCTTGATGAGCTCGCCCCGGGCTTGACCGACGTGGTCGCTAGTTTGCGTCACGCAGTATTCAATGCGGTCCACCAAATCGCCCTGCCACAACGCGCAAAGGAGCGGGATTCGTTCGGAATTGCGGATAAGGAAGAAAATCGGAAGGAGAGATCTCGTTTTCACGATACACCAGGATCGGGGAGTTGGATAAAACGCCGCAGATCCCGATTGAAGATGCGACACCAAACATATATCATCGTTTATGTATACATAGAACGCATATACGTAGGGTGTACGAAGGAACGTTTAGAGGTGGTACCGACAGTTGTGTTATATATGCACATATATCAATATATGGTAAAGAGACAGGGACAGAGACGCAGATGTATATATAAACGGATGGTATGATCAACAGCACCGTAGTCGGGTCAGTAGTTTAGTAGTAGAGTCAAAGTAGAACAGAGCAGTAGTGGACAGAGAGGCACAACCAGCACACCCATGTTAAGAGGGAAGAGACACAGAGTATATTACGCCGTACGTAAATCCATATTAACCGTGTGATATGGATTTACATACACGATTTATCGTTTTCAAATGTAAGCATTGACATCACGCACACGGATACGAACAATTTTAGTTTTCACAGTTACATTAATATAGAACGTATATATATATATTTATGTTTGTTACGCATATGATCGCGAAAATGAAACAGAAACCCAAGCATTGAAAACCAAACATTTGTATACACAGAAGAGAGACGAATAAAATAAAATCGGGATTGATGAGAGATGTAAAAGGACGTAAAGTTGTTGGGGGGGAGATGAGGATTTTTTTATCGGGTTGGAGGAGGAATTGGGATGCGGAAGATGGATGAGAGAGATTGTAACGAGGGAGAAAGGGAAAGGGGAAAGAAAACAAAAGTGACCAATTAGATGTGAACGAACTGAAACATTTTCGTAACATATGGGGGGGACTCACCCGTCGGGCTTTGCTTTGATACTTGAGTGCTTTTTTGGTGTCCTGCGTGGCTGTCTGGACATAGTCGACCGCGTGCTCCACGTGGTATTCTATGCGATCTATCATCTCGCCCTAAAAAGGTACGCGGCGCGACCCCACAGCGTAAAAGGCAAGGATGTTAGTACAAGAAAAATTTTAAAAAACCGTTTCATGCACCCGCCAAGTACGGAGACATATGAAATTTACCGAGCGACATTTACAGGCCGTATTGTTTCTCGAACAATCCGAGCTATTGCGTATTTGTACTCCGAAAGTACGTCATAATTGTATTTTCGACGTGCAACTGTCGCTCGGTGACCTACAGAAATGAGAGCATACCAGAATTCAACAGCGACGAAAGGGCGCACGAAAAAGCCGACTTTATCATTGTGAAGCTTTCATGAAGGCTCGGTATTATTATACCAAGTCGGTATTATACTTTTTCATTTGGATTTTTGAATAATAAACACGCCTTTTCATCGGACTATTGAATTGTTATGCAAATTGTTACGTGTGACTACAATAAAGTTCATTATGGTGATTATAATGTATTATTTGTTATTGGTTGTTAATTAATTGTATCGCATGAGCCAGTTGTTTTATTCAGCTACATCACCCGGTTAATGTGAGGCCAGTTGTTACCGAGGATATATTATTTAAGAAACAAAAAGAATTGAATGGACAAGCAATGAAAGAATAAAGATCCCGTCGATTGATGATAGAACGTCGATCGTTGTTTCAAGAAAGACGGGCGCTCGATTAATAATCTATCCGGCATGATCTATACATCAGTTTGAATATTTCGCAGCCGTGTCGTCATTCTTCAAACGTAATCGACGGAGGTAAAAAAAGATATCCCACAAGAGTAGCGCCGCGCCCATAACGCGAAGACTCAATTTAACGAGCTCGCAAATATGACAATTCGGATAATTGATAAGAATATAAATCTTACGAATTCGCGTTTGTTCCGAATCTTCTATAATGGTTAACGTTGAGAAAATCATAACTCGGCGAATCGTGTTTCACGCCTCCTTTGCTAGTAACGACGAATATTCGATCGATCGTAAATAATAGTACAGAAAAAACCCGCGGATTCGCGAATGAGAAAAATAAAACCAACTTCAGGACACTCAAGGCACGTAGTTATCGAAGGGGACGTAGCTTCATGTTTAATCTGGAAATCGGAACGCTCGCGAGGACTCGAACACAAATTCATCCTGTATCTGTCACGGGGACCTCACAAGTCTCGGTCCATTCGATCACGCATTCACACAGATTCTCGAAAGCGTTCCGATTTTGAAAACAAAAAAAAAATGCTGAAAACACAAAACTTTCAAGATTTTCACTGTTACTTTATCAGAACTGTCGATTACTGTTGATTCGATATTGTAAAAGATACTGTATTGCAATGACTCGATCTCTATCAAAAGCTATTCGGAACAATGTGTTCCTCTACATTTATAACAGATGTATGATTCTTTATCAAATTGTGTGTAATTTAAAATCAAGATTAAATCCAAATGCAGTGTTGAGTGTCTTACCTGACTTTCGACTAGCATAGCCATATCCATGAACATGTCGTGGAGTTCTCTGATCGAGTTTTCTAGTTTGATAATGTCAGCGTGACGAGCCTCGATATCCGCGAGAGTTTGCTTGGCTTGTTGCGTTTCCATAATTATCTGTAACGAGATCGAACCATTAGTCAGGGAGCTACCGGGTAAGATTAAGTAGGATTTCCTTGCGTGAAATTTTTGCGTCAAGCAGTCAGATTGCCCAAGCTTTTATATAATCTGATTCGCAGCTCGACACGTTGGATTCGTTATGTTCCAATTATCATTGCGCTACTCACTCCCTGCGTAAAGACCGCAGGATTTCCTTGTTCAAGCATCTCCTCGAGTTCCTCGTTAGTTGTAGTTCTCCCCGCTGCGGAAACGGGCGATAATTAACAAGTGGCCCAATAAAAGATCATAAAAGTCATTATTATTAAACGAGCGATAGGAACTTACTGATCTCGAGCTGTCGTTGTATCCTTCCCTTACACCGTTCCCTGTAGTCGGTCTGCGTTCGATTGTACTCGGTCATTACCTCGACGAATTTCCTGGAGAGCGTCGAGTGCTGGGTCTTGCGTATCCTCAGATCTGCCGACGATTTGTTCGTGTGTTCCTCTTGCTCGATGTTCTGTTCTATGACTGCACGGAAAAAGTACGTATTTTTTAAATGCAACGTTGACTGTGCAAACATTATAATTTTTACTATAATTTTTTAAGCGTGTCGAACAATCGTTGATCGTCACAGGCACCAACCCTTTAACTTGGCTCGAACTTTATTAGCAGTTCTCTTGATGTCGGCCATAAGATCCTCCAATTCCATTTTGACTTCTGAAACACAAAATCAACGGTGGTATTTAATCGTCGGTTATCTGCCGAGAAACACGCATCAGCATGCACATTATCTTCGTTCGCAACAGCGATATTAACGTGTGAATTAGGATCTATCGAAGTGTAAACCGCAGTTTGAGCTTCCGCCGCAGAATTGTGAAACAAGGCTTACGTAGTTGTGAGCTCGAGATTAATAAATCGATTCTCAGGTAGGCCGGTGAGAGTCGGATTATAATAATCCATTCTCGACGCTTGATATTGGCTCAACACAAGTCGAGCGTCATCATAGAGGATATATTGGAAAAGAGTATCGTACAAGGGAGGGTCCATCGATTTTAAGCAGTAAAAAAAATGTGTTATATATTTTTTTTTTGTCTGATATCGGTGGAACCCCCTTAAATTACCATGGAAGGGCTGGACTCGCTATTATTGCTGCAGCGTTGCAGTTATCGTCCGGTCTGACCTGAAAATAAGAATTGTTCCAGTGCCGAGTTCGCGCACACTACGCCCGAGCAGGTGTATCGTAATGCTCGAGCGGGCGCTGAAAGCGCACGTGACTGTACATCGGCCGACTATACGAGGACCATTACTACTCACCCGTCAGAGCTCGCGATTCGCTCGGTCTGTAGCCGTCGTAGCGGGTACGTATACTCGTGACGGAGCTCGCGAGTTTTTGTCCACGCTGCACAATGCCTCCTTGCAATACTGTTGCCGTTTTGTGAGGCTATCTGGGTCGCATTGCTACTTGTCTCATCTCTTTACCATTCAATTCCAACAAAACATCTCGTGCACTAACCCTTTTTCGTTTTAACGCGTAATAACAGTACGGGACCAGAAATAAAAAAAAACACGCACATACGCGGTGGTTCTTTTTATGTAAACTTTTGATTTATTCACGCAAATCCACTGTCGTTACCGAAAATTAAACAATTCCTCCTCGTGAACGTTAATAAATCTATCCTGTCCAAACTTCCGCCCGAGGTCGTAGAATTTTGGTGACAACCCACACATCTCCATGGTCATAGGATAAACGGTAAGAAGCGGGGAAAAATGTGAGTACGAGACAAGAAATCAAAAAAGAAAAAAGCACACGCATACACGTTGGTGCTTTTTATGTAAACTTTTGATTCATTAACGCAAATCCGCTGTCGTTACCAAAAATAAAACAATTCCTCCGCGTGAACGTTAATAAATCCGTTCTGTCCAATCTTCCGCACGAGCTCGTAGAATTTTGTTGACGACCGACATATCTCATCGGCGATAGGAGAAACGGTAAAAAAAAAAGGAGGGAAAAGTGTGAGCTACGAGAGAGCACTTGGTCGATTGCCAAAGAGTCATTGCTCACGCGACTCCCCACGTGTGGATATTAGCAAGCGAGAACGCGTTGACGAGATGGCTTTGAATATCTCGTTGATAGAAATAAAAATCGATATCGCCACCTACATTGAAATTTGAAGGTATCGACGAGCGTATATCTACTCCACCACCGCCGAGAGAGGTTGCAATAACGACCAATATTTTCTATCGAGAAACACTACAGTCGTGTAGAGCGCAGGGAAGAGCGGGGCAAAACGGAGTATTTTTTTTACCAATTGTTCGTAGGATGGAAAAGCAGTCTCATCCCAGAGGGGTGGATCCCCTTTTTTTCTCGGTGGTCCTTTTTACCCCGCTCTCCATCCCTGTACAGTGCTGCTCTTTTTGTGCAAACTCATCCTTCGGATCGATACGTTATTGTCACGAATTTGGGAACGGAAGAACAAACGAGGACGATGACGAGCGTAGAAAAATGTTAAGACCCTGAAGGGTGCGAGGGGAAGACGGGGAGGACCTGCGGAGGAGTGTTTCGAGAAGCAGTTTCTCGTCTAGCCAGTGATGAAAGCAGAAACTCAACTTGCGGGGGTGGCAAAACGTGCTCTGGTACGACCGCAATGTCATTGACACGATTTTGTCGTCAGTCGCTGAAGCGGTTGCGTCACGCCCGCCAACGCTGTGTTGATCCTGCGGTGTGTAATCCTGGGTGGTTATATAGCTCGACGGCGCATGGTGTGCGAGTACAATGAGAGGCGATGATATAGAGATAGAGAGAGGGACCATTAAGTGGGTGGCGAAGAATGAACGATCGTCATGAATCCCGTCACCCTTATCGCTACACTCAGCCAACTTCGCCCTCGGTGTCTCTTTCTACTCTGTGCATACACACAGACACACCTACAACGTTTGCGTTACTTGACGTCAACGTCCGACGTTAGTTTAATGATCAAGCCCGCTTAGGGACGAGTGGGCGAGCAACGGCTGGGCCGATTTTTAAGAATTGTGTCTCGAAATGAATCTTTACTTATCTCGCTACAGTCTAGTTCCATCGTCTTAGCTGGCCCAGAAAAGTTTTCAGAGCGATTCGCTGCTCGGTAAAGAAGATTTCTACATTTATCAAACTTTTTTGTCCACAAACGTTCGGAATCTTCGTTCGTTAATTTTACAACTTTCTTTTGAATGAATAATACAGTTGAAAAAAGATAGTAAAATTGAACAATGAAAAAGAAGAATCGTGGACCCAGATAGTTGAGGGTCGTCGATGATTCTGCATCAATACTGAAAATACAGATACCGTCTCTAGCGGACTTCTCGAAATGATTGTTTTTTTTTTTTTACATCGTCCGCGACCTTTTCCGCCGTGTAGTGATTTTGTCCGCAGTGTCACCGAGACTCGCCAAGTCAAAAGCCTTCCGGCAAGTTAATCACGCTTTGAATTAAGAATGAAAGTTGGCGTCAATCCAGAAAAGTTCGGTTCGCCATTACAGCTCGGTTTTCGGGGTTTTTCGGGCTCGTCCGCCGGGGCGGAGTTATATACAGGCCTACACAGTGATATGGGTCCCGAGTGGTGGTGACTGTCTCATCGGAGCTCGACGGGAATTTCACTTCTCCGGCGTCGCGAACGAGGCAAATCCCGTGGTAATCCGCAACGAGGAGCATAGTTACGGCGATTAAACGTAATAACCGACGGAGGCGAGCGCGTTCATAATAGCAGCGATTCAATTAGAACGCTCGCTTCGTAATAATGAAAGCGCAAAATTGTTCTCCCATTCGGATATCCCATCGTTGGTGCGGATCGTGTTCGCCCGAACGCACAGCGAGTCTCTCGCCTCTCGACTCTTTCCATCTCTCACCCGCCGTTCGATAATAATCGTCTTGATAAGCATCTATTTCTATTTGCCAACGGTTCGCACGTCGTACACGATGCGACCTCGTCGCGGAAAGTTTTCACACGCAGCTTCGAGTCTCCTACCGTCATCTCATCAATTGCTGTAGCCCTCGGCGCATCATAACGATTCCCCTTGCGCGTTAACAATTTAAAACGGAAAGTAAAAATATTTTATATATGTGTTACATACATGAAGACTATGGATTCGTGAAATTATATTGCAAAGTATATCCGAAATATAAAACTTTTTCGGCAAATATGTATATATTATATATCATATATGATATATTTTCTTTTCCGTACGCATATAATTTTTTTGTTTCCCCTCTTATTAAAAAAAAAAGATGACAAGACGCCATGACGGGGATATCTGGACGATCGTGAAACGCTCCCTCGAACACGAGTTCCCTCGAGATGACCGAGGCGTTTCTAGATTATAGTGTGTGTGTGTGTGTGTGTGTGAGCCTCGCAAACTTTTCAGACGAGATTGGACCGTCACGTGCGACAAGCTCGGTCCAAAGGTATGGGAAAATAAACGACGACGACTTCGGTGAACACGGGTGGTTGAAAAAAGGGAGGAAAGGAGATTAGAAGGACGCGGGGTAGGAGCGGAGAGAAGCACGAGCCTCGGCTGCTTTGAGATATCAACTTGCTGAAACGATAAAGGTCGTAGCCGGCGAGGGTCCCTCGGAGAGAAAATGATTTTTGTTTCTCAGTAGTTATCATATTTTCATTCTACCAGCAGCGTCAGCCCGCTACTCGTTCTTCGCAATTTTCTGGATATGATAATCTTCAAAAGTTATTAATTTTTTCGCTTCCGGCTCGGGTTTCCGTATCGAACATCGAGGAAGCGTCACTTCCGGTCGGAAACATTATACCTGCGAAACGGAAGTGACGTATTTCTGATAAATCGGGGGCATAACGAGGGCGCGAAGCACCAGAGCCAAAATAACCTGCAAGTAGAATATTAATGCATGTAATCGCATTGGCTCGAAGGAAGCCATTACATTTCCTCTCGTCGATTCGATGCTTTCGAAGGACGGTGGCTCCGCGACTCGTTTCCAAGGAAGCAAATACTACGGACACGATAGTTTTATTCTGTAAACGAAAAAAAAAAAAATCCATCTCAGAAGAATACGCGGTTCTATATTCGAGATTGACAGAAGCCAAGGTAAGGAAATATGTTTTCTCGATCGGATGGGATGGAAGAGTATAAGGCGAGAGAATAGGAGCGAAAGAGGTGCAGCGGAAGGTGCCTGGGTCGCCCGGGAGCCGATGTACTCGAAGTGGGAGTGAAGAGTGAGTGACACGCCTGAGGAGCGCGCGAAGCTGAGGAAAACGGGCGACGGTAGAGGGGCATTGATCGATGGTGCGGCGGTAAGACTAATGCAGAAAAGAAGAGAGGAAAAAGATACGGTTTGTTTGTCGGCAGAGGAACTCGTCTAGTTTGCCAAGGATCCACAAAGAGAGACGTTGGAAGGGTCGACAGAAGGTTCTCCAAATCAGCATCCTGCGTTTACTCTCTTGCCCTCCTTATCTGCCATTCTCTCTCTCGCCACCTCATCGTCTGTTTGCTCTCTCCATCAAAGTCGAACAATAAGACACGCCGAGACACCGTCAAAGGGTTAGCCAGCGTTATTCACCGATCCGAAATCTCCTCGTAGAGGAGACTTTCCTCCTCATTCGTCCGCGTGTTTCTACAAATCGTAGACTCGATCGGTTTGTCCGATTTTGTCGGTAGGCACGACCGGGGCAAAACGGAACAGTGTCCTCCATTGGAGACGAGGCCTTTTTGGTATTCCAGTAAAGAATGGTAAAGACGATCCGTTTTGCCTCGCTCTCATCTATCTGCGCGATCGGGACTACACAATGTAGTACGGTATGCGCGTATCGTTATCGCACAGTGGAATTTGCGAACTGAATCGAGCTCGAGCGGCGTCGACGTTCGATGGCGAATCATCTCGAAGCCCCGCTGGTGAATATTAACTGGCTTATCCCCCGTCCAACGCACACGTATACTCATACATCGAATACGGTGCAATACCGCGACGCACATGGCCCAGAAATATTTTGAGAAATCTTACAGGTAAAGTCAGCGGCCAGAATCCGTTACCACTTGTAAAGAATGGAGCACGTCTGAAGATTTTTCATAGGGTCCCATCCAGTCGTGATGAGAAAAGTAAAACAGGTTTTTATTATTATTATTTATTGAAGATAAAGCTCTGGGACATCGTCCCTCGAGAGCCAACACAGGATACAAATGGCTAAAATCGATTGGCCGCCCTCAATCCCTTTAAATTAGGGTCTATGGGAGTGGCGACCGGAAATCTCGACCGTCAACAGCAACGAAGGAGTGATCGGTTGGTCACCTCTCGCAGCATTGTCAGCGGGTACGAGAAGATGAATCCAGGCTATCGCTATCCGCCGACAAGCACTCGAAAACCCTAGTTGGACCACAGCAGGATGAGCGGTATTAGCAGTGGGTTGCCAGAGATTTACCGCCTGTCGTGAAGAAGCCCGCCAGGCCCCGTATAGTGGTGCCTTATTGCTAACTCTCGTAGTTTCGCCTATAGCAGAGCTAGAGCACCCTTCAGCCCACCGTTTCCACTACCGGAGGTTCATAACGGCCAGAAGCCAACTGTTGGAAGGAACTATCCTTTGGTCTATGTCAAGAACCATCGACATAAACCCTTACATATTTTATGCCTCTATGCAAAATGCACGAGTCTCTATGCTAGATTTCAAGTACCTTCACCGGTCGCATAGTTCTGTTCTCACTGTAGCCGGCGAACCTTGAATAAATTCCCGCACGGTAAAACAGATTTCTATATATAAAAAAACTTTTTTTTCTTCTCATTTTCAGAACTTTTTTATTTGCGAAGTATAAAGTAGATGGTAAGATTTTAAAAAAAGTTGTTTATTTTAGATATTTCGTGGCCGAGAAATGTTCGTTAAATGTGGAAACAGGAGTATGGAATCTAAACCCTTCTCCTGTCGGCCGCAGTCACTCGGGCTTTCGGGCTTCAAGTCCGTGGTTCGTTCTATGCAATAGGAAGAGGCGACCTCCCCCCCCCCGGGACGCGATCGTCTGTTTCGTTACAAACAGGCAGCCTGTCGGACTGCATCTGGCTTGCTGGCCGGAATATCCTGTGTATTCCAGCGAGTGCCTCTTGGGTCCTGCCGACATCGCGGAGTCCGGTCGACGTTGCTACGAAGCAACACATCGCAGACAAGGAGAATATAACTGGCACTATCACTGGCTTCATTCCTCAGTGACGTTCCAAAAATCCTTCTGTTTACACATGTGGAAATTCATCGCAGTACGTCAGAGCACGGAAAACTGAACTATGGACGATTATTAAAATACGAGCGATCGGGCGCTACACGCCCGACGCTAGGTTCGCTTATTTATGTTATTTATTGTTGACAGTACATTAATACAAATGCTGCAGTGAAGCAATCCAATGAAAATGCATTCGCTCGGGTAGATAATATTTTCAAATTTCATAACGTGACAGCTCGCGTAGAAAAGAGCTTCGTCTATTGAATTGTCATCGCCGGATAACATATTGTTGAGGAACCGAATCTCACTTCCGATTCGAATTTCGAATTCCACTCTCGTGTCCTATATGGAATATGGGATTTCGAATTTCACTCTTATATGCAATGAACGACGAAATCTCGAGAATACAACATATGGGATTGATTTATGATTTCCGAATTCCGCTCCCGTGTGCTATATGGGATTTGGGTTTTTCCGATTCCCCTCCCATACGATATGAACGCCGAATTCTCGAGAATATAGCATACGGGAGTGATTCAAGATTTTCAAATTCCACTCCCATATGCTATGAACGCCGAAAACTCGAGAATATAGCATTTCGGATTGGTTTAGGATTTTCGGATTTTATCCCCGTGCTAAATAGGAGTTGGGTTTCTCGAAAATTCAGTCAGAACTGTTACAACTGTCACAGAGATTGGTCGAAAAACAACTGACTACGAAAACCATATGACTACCTATAAACACGAAGCCCAAGAGGTAACATTCGTCCTTACACAATACACAATATCCACAATATATATTGTGTATATTAATACACAATATATTTGGCAAAATATATATAGGGCAAAAGTGGTGAATATGGCCCACCTCGATTAACACGTAAATCAATGATATATGGACCGGGCCATATTCCCCACTTTTACGATATTTTATATTCAAAATAAAGTTTCAAATGCCAATGAGAATGTCTTAACCTTTTCTGGCATGTCAATGATACGAGGGTTATTTGACAGGGTCAAGAGTTGTCGAAGTGACATTGACAGGTGACAGATTGTAATACAATGGACCCTCGATATCGGGCGTTCGTTAGGAACCCATGGAATCCGAAATCGAGCGTCCATTGGGAGCCCATGAATGACCTTCCAACTTTATTATATATAATATATATATATATATTTAAAAATGTTGGCACTCAAGTACGAACGTCGCGAGACACGTCAAATATATCGGCTTGTTAGACGAAGGGTTGAGGAAGGAACGGGGAGAGGCCGGTTATCGACAGGCTGAATTTACTAATCGCGTCTTCGCCGCTTAGCTCGCGCTAACTCCTCTCGTACGGGCATAGAGGAAATTGGGTTAATGTGAGGTGGAAACGTGCCAAAACTGGTTCACCGGTCGGCTCACACTACCGGCTCGTCGATAGTGCACCGGCTACCACCCACGCAGGCTATACGAATCAAGAAAGTCAAAGGGGACGGGCAAGAGAGTCTCGTTTACCGGAGTGAATAGCGAAGGCAAGAAATGACTTATAGTACGTGTGCATAATACGATCTAACGGAGCGTGATTGAACGTCAGGCAACGCCGGAGGAGTTTCCGCAACTACGGTACGAGCTGGCGAATCACAATGCGAAGCAAACATTGACAAACTCGTGTAGTGTAAAAAACAAAAAATTAAGGGGTCCGAGACTTTAAACGTTAAATGTCCTGAGACGATGATAAATTTCGAATACAAACATATATTACCATAATCCCATAAACTTTGACAGGATCATTATTACGGAGTCGATACGCGCCGAGTATGGGGAGGGAAAAGCCCGGTGTGAGCGGCGTTGAACTTGATAATCCCTTTCAACGCTCGAAGATCGATATTTCACGTGCCATACCGGAAAACGTAGATAGCCATAGGGTGCTATAGGTATACGATGCACGGTGTATCCTGATAGATTATACGATGGCAGTCGTAGCTGGGAGCTTGTCGCAGGAGCTATCCGTACCAAAGAGGCACTTATCGGCTGCGACCGCTACAAAGACCAAGTCTCTGTACAGGAGAGTGCAAAACAGGCTGGAGGAGGCCGGTGAGTGTAGAATATCCGGTCCTGCAAAATTACATCCACCCAGAAACCGTGCCTTCGTCGAGTGCTTGAATTGCAACTCGTCCGACCGGAGCCAAGGTATTGCATTTTCATTCCATGGAAGGTACACTCTGAAATCCGACCGTCAAGATCGACATCCAGTTCATATATTGTAACGACCGAGCGAATGAATAAGGCGCATATTTCGTATTGGGGCGGATATTATTAATAACTATAAGCGTTAATTATTCAGATCACGTAATTTCATACGTCTGTTCGCTTTTAAAGTCTCGTCCAGACTCGCTGACATGACGATCGATCTTGCATCGATCGTCCGTTGGTTCGTCTATTGTCAAACCTAACTAATATCGCGTGACTTAAAGAATAGTCTGCTACATATTCGTTACAATACACTGTGGAACAAAACATAAACTGTTAAACGCACATTGATCGGCGCTAAAATAAATCGCTGATGAACAGGGTAAGGTCGGCTGCGCGATCACTTGTGAAGTGCCATTTCGGTGTAACGGCACATCATAGAACCTTTGTGCTCCGATCGTGAAATCGAAGAACACCTTAAGTGAAAAGCCCTAAGTCGATGCCTGCTTCAGATTATTTTCTTCATTAACTCGGGATGAGAGGCAACAAAGCGAGGCTTCACAGATTTACGAGGCAGTAGATAGATGGATGTTATTTGCGCAGTCGCGGTACTTGCGCGGAAACGTGAAGACCTGAGAGAATTCTGAATGGAACCGCCCATCAGATTTTACAAATCTCCGTGCCTGGGCTTCTCTTCATTGGAGTGGAAGCTGGGTAGTGCCCCGTAGAGCCTGTTTGTCGTCTCTTAAAGTTCTATAGTTTGATTACTAGTCAGGACGATCGCGGGCCAAGCCTTTCGCAAAGGCGGAACGGTAACGACTTTGATTGGTCAAAGGCAACGGACCCACGCTCTCGACCCTCGCTCCTCCATCGGGGGAGAGCTTTCCTTTCATCGCTCAAAGCGGCCTATACATACGCGCTCCCGGTAAATCTCTTTTCGCTTCCGGCACGTTTCCGCCTTCCGGAATATCGATGAAGGATCCTCTCGTTATCGGCGAAGGAAACGCCAACGACAGATATGGCGAGGGACGGAAACTGAAGCGGCGGTATTCGCGTCTCGCTACGCCCTCGACATCTCTCTATCCATCGCGGTCTCGAATTTGCGTATCTCGTCCCTAAAATCGGTGATTCTCTCGTGCAACATCCCGAAAGAGAAACCGTGGGAGGAGAGTTTTCCAGCCGGATTAACGACTCGGCAGATGTATCCGTCGCGAAGCTCGACTAGCAAACCCGCGCGCTCTTTATCGTCGATCGCGCCTCGTCGAACGTCTCTCCGAGTGACTCCTCTCGCGAGAATAATTAAAATGTTCAACGAGAAAAGGCCTTTAATTGTCACGTTCGAAACGGATGCTGCCAAGAGCCTCGTCGAGCACCACTCGAATCTCCTCGTCCGGGGGTTCCAGAAAAAAATGCACCATTGTCTTGTACACAGCGCTCCGAATATCTTGCAAGTACCGCGTCGATCGGTGCTCGGGAGAGCTGCAAACGTTAAATATGTAGCGAGAGAGCGGGGTAAAACGGTCAATAAAAAAAAAAATTCCTTCGAGAGACAAAAAAGTTCTCGTTCCAAATGTAATTCGCGGAGGCACACGAGGACGTTGGAAATTCTCTCGCAAGTGCCGGACGTCGAGGCACGAGGAGCGGCTCGAGGGTTGGAAACTGAGCCCGCGAACGGGATATCCATAAACACCTGCATACGTACGATTTATATCCGTGCCTGAATATTTCACGACGCACACGAGAGCCGCGAAGAGACCACTACCGTCACCCGTCGAGGGGGGGAGAGAACGCGACGGGGGGAGAGATAGCGGTTTCGAGTATATTTGAAGGAGGAGGCGGAGGCCCCCTGGTGTGCTCTCATTGTTTTCCAATGCATCGCGACCTAGATGCGCTCGTTAGAGGAAGGCGATAACTCAGAGGTGGAATTTCGTTTCCACTCGAGCGTAGTACACACCATCCCTCGTGTGTACTCCCGGAGAAATTTTCGTATGGAAACGCGGTGAGGGCCCTGGATGCCGGGTCATCGGGGCTGTTCGCCTCTCGTCCACCTATGTATATTTCCCAAGCGTGCACGCGAGAGCCCCGAGGAAATATTAAATTCCATCGCCTCGTCGGCGAACCCTCCGGCCCTTTTACCCTCGCACATCCATCCGACGAATGATAACATTGATAACTTGTTCATGGAGTACAATAACTTTGATAACTTTGATATTTCCGCGACGTACGTGGGGGGGGGGGGAGGAACTACTGTGCGCGGGGACGAACCCCTCGAAAAGACCTTCGGGGCAGGAAACGTTGCGGGACAACTCCACCGGAATTTCACTGTGCCGTACCGGAAGTGTGTACTGCAGCGATGGAAAAACTTTATATCGAGTACACTGATCGGAAGCTACTCGGGTTGCTGTGCACCAAGTTTCATCGTTCTTTTTCAATACCGAGCGAGTATCGCTTGGAGCACCGGCAACCCGTAACGATTAGCAGTTGCGATGGAAGTTCGGCGTGAAATATCAAGGGAGTAAAGAAGAATGCATACAATATCGGGGAAATCGAGTGGGGCTGGAGACGCGCCGCGACGATAATTATGAGTGTGATATTTTAACCTTTTTTTTTTTTTTAGGTTAAAGGGCCGAAAAAATGGTCGTTCACGGATTTAGCGCACATCTCTCCGCACGAGGCAGTCACTCCAACCGGATTTTTTCATCGTTTCGCTTGTACCGAAACGGGTCAAGCCGAGAAAAATATATTTGGGCGGTCGGGTTTCGGCTGCGAGAAACCGGATACACCTGATCGCGGTACTCCACGGCAGCTCCTATACAGATATACGGTAGACTATTATGTAGGCAGTATACACATAGAGCCGAGGCAAAACTACATCCGTCATGCGAGTGACGGCGTTCAGCCCCAAACTGGCCGACCATCTGTTTCGAAATCACACACCGCTCCCGCCAGTGTGTTTTGATGCCTGCCGTTGTCACGCGACACGTTGATTTATCGTAACACTACCGCGGTTCGTACAACCGTGTACACGCACAGGCATATTTCGCTCTTCCGCTCCCCAGTCAGAAAGATCACCGGACTCTCGGACACCCTCGATTCTCCAATCAAACAAAACCGAAAGCCCAATCGTCAACACCCACGGCCTGTCCGCGTCAATTTCCTACTTGCGAAATATAGACTTTTGTTCATTTTTTTTTTTTTTTTTTTTTTTTTTCAATACTTTTTTTTCCATCACTATCCTGATGCACTCTACTCTCGACGATAAAAACGAGGTCGATCGAAGAAATGTGTCTCGGGAAGAAACAAGATTGCAAAGGCCAGGCCTCAAGGTGATGAGAAACTGAGGGAAAAGAAAGGAAAAGAAAACAATGTTTTCTTTTTGCTCCGATTTCCGAAGTTTCGAAGCGACATTCATTGCAGTTTTTGTTACCGACTGTGGTATTTCCACATGCTCTTAGACCCGTGATTAATATCGTCCGGCAGTCTCCGCGATAGCCGGCTTCCCTCGGGGTTTTAATATCACCCTTTTACCTATTATACGAAAAAGTTTCCAAGCCTCTCGCGCTCCGTCGGAGCGTGCGGCTCGAATGTTACTCTCCCGTCCACGAGTGTGGTCACTAATATTTTTCATACCTTCTGCCAATACTTTTTATGTACACCTCGGCGTCCATACATTTTAATCATGGGTGCGGAAACTGAAAGGTACAGCAGCTGCCGATACCGTAGCCCGACAGATGCCGGTGGTTCCGCCGAAGGAAAGAAAGCCTCCCGGCAGCGAAGATCAATAATCGACGAGAACGAGAGCGGGTTGCCGAGTGACCGGGCGAACAAAGCGCAGTGTATCTCAATACGCCGCCTTCTATCGACAGATATACCGTTCGCGACTTTATCTTCTCGGGGAGCCGAGAAAATAGAGGTTGTCGAGGGCACGGCGAGACGTCCCGTTGCGATTGACAAGTTCCTCGCTCGTCACTCGCGCCACAGAGTTACCGGAGGGGGGGGCAAGACGGACTACCCTTACAAATTTTTCGCGGTACACAAAGAAAGTCCAATCTCAAATGGAGAAGGCTGGTCCGTCTTGACCCGCTCTGCCTTTCCCCGAAGGCCCACGCCTCGCTTCCCAAGAAAATTATCGCAACGCTGCACAATGCGAGCCTCGATCCAAGAAACTACAAAGTAAAACTGTCGTACGGTAATAGTTTCGCAGTCGTCGCAGTCGTCGCGTTGGTAATCGTTTTTCTCCGTGGGTAACAGTGCGGCACGTGAACGTACTGCAAACTCGTTTCCGTACAAAATGCCGCGTTCGTTGCCGTAAGCTCCGGCGGGTTTGGATTCGATTCGGCCTCAGCGGGCAAGTCGATTGCTCGACGACGGTGCGATGGTATATCGGTGTACTGTGAAGGTGGGACATATGAAAAGGAGCGAACCGTGGAAAAGAGCCACTTCCGGTGGCAGTGGCAAGTCTGCTGAGTACATCCGGTGGGGGCTTTTCAGGCCCGTGAAGGGTCCCGAGAAAGTGCGATAGTCCATTGGCGAAGAGGAACGTTGAATAATTTCACTCGCTCAGTGACGGCGTCTGCGAGCATTCGCGTTATTTTTCACTCCGGCAGTCGTAGCGCCGCACACGGACGCGCACACACACCGGGGGCAGCGCGCGTCAGACCACACTTAGCTGACTGACACAGCCGGAGACCGAAGCTGCGAAAGTAGAGGAGCAACGAGAAAGCGCAACGGAATGAAAAATTCCTCGGAGAAGGATAAAAAAAAAGGGACGAAGGGTTAGAGGGACAAGGGTGTGAAGAGCGGTATACGATGAATAAGATAAAAGGATTTCACTGTGCTTTATCTTTTCATCCCGAGCGGGAGAGTGCGAAGTCACGGGACACAGTAAAAAAAAAAAGGCTTGTTCGTATAAAAATATTTTATCCACTGTTAAAAGACTAAAATGTTTTTTCTAATTTTATTTGAAATAAATTGTAAAATTGACGAGAAAAATACACTGTGCATGTTCGCGGTCGAGGAACGTTTGTTGGATGTGAAAACCTTTTTCACCTCGACACCTGGTTACTTTGCGTCCGAATGGGAGTAAAATTAACGTCTTCCCTACTTTCGGAAGACGAAAGACCAGAATTGTTGCAACGGCAGAAACTTCGCTCAAGTATGTTCTACAAGGTATTAAACGAATACGATTACACCGTTCGTATAATAGTCGTTCCGGTAGAAAGCTCTCTTCTTCCGGATGTAGCCAAAAAAGAAAAAAATATGTCCGCGGTATTGGAATAATGAAATCCCGAGGGGGAGCGCGCGATCGACCTCGCACGACTTTGACACGCCTGTGCTGCAACGGAATCCCATAAAATAACAGACAGCGAAGAGCAGACCCTCGTTCTCGTCGTCCCTGCGTCCTTTTCCGTTCTTCGCCTTCACCAACCCCCGCCCGATGCTCTCTCTCTCCATGACCCACTTAATCCGTCCTAAATCAGCTTTTTTCCTACTCCCCGTCCTGCTCCGCGTTCCTGCTCACCCTCGCCTCCGTATCGGCTTCCCCCTCACCCTTCCACGCTCGAAGACGCATTCCCGCGAGTCTCTTGTCGCACGACGATCGGTTATAGAAAATCACGGCTGAATCACGGAGGCGACATTAACGATTGTAAATCGCCCGGCTTGGAATCGAGCTCCACATACCCGCCGCATTCCGACGACTCCCCCGCGATAAACTTCCACAATAACCATCGATCTTTCGCATTTTTCTTTCATCGACGTTTCGAGCCCCAATGCCGCCTCGTTGATATCGGCGGCAACCCGCTCAATTTAGTCCCGTTGTGCTGCCTAGCGTGAAATGGAAACTATCTGATCTGTCGCCTCGGAGAGTGACGTCTTTTCGTGCCAGTTATGGCACCGTCGGAAACGTTGGACGATAAGGCTCGAGTCGAAGTGCACATTGTGTTACAAGCGAGGTTTGTACAGCCGGTACATAGTTTCGCGTTTACAGCTCGCCGACGTCGCAGTGCCGGTTGCAACTCCGTCGAAGCCTGTTGCATCTAATCGCAATATCAAAAAATGGAAAGCTTCTCGGAGCCGGTTATTTATCTCTGTCGGATGCGTCAGCCACTCTCTCGAGTTTCATGCTTCTGTCCTATAAGGATTCTCGGAACGGAATATTTTATAGGACGGTTAAGCGGAGCTCCATTCGCTCGTGGCGAGACATCGGATGCAATGAACGGTTAATGCTGTTCTCATCTATCCTGGACACGAAGGGGCTGCGAGGAGCGTACACATTCTGCGGAAAGCACAAGCGATACACGCGGCGGGAGGCCGTGATCTCGGGCTAACGGCTTCTAATAAATTGGCTTTAATAATTGAGAGGCTCCACCGGTGTCTGCCGGAAGGTCTCTGGAAAACGGCAGCCAACCGAGCGTGCAAGGGTCGGGGGAAATTCAGGTTACATGGTGATAAGGGCTTGTACGTTTGCCAACGATTCCTTGTGCCCACAAACTTTCGAAATTTTTGTTTAATTCTACTGGGGCAAAAATTGTTGACCCTCCAAGTCCGAGGCTCGACGCTTTTTAACAAAAATATCTAAAATTTTAACCCTTTTAAATACAATTTTTTTGTAATTTACATAAAAAGATTTTACGGTGACATAACGTTCGAGAATCTTCGAGACGCATTAACGTCCGTCACATTTCTTCGTAATTTCATTATGGAAGGTAAATAAGATATTTTCGAGAAATATGTGTTACACCAACGTGACGTAAGCGTTAATTTAGTCGAGGGGAATGATTAATTTTTTTCTTTTTTTTCTAGGCTTGGAAACGCCCCGATCTCGTACTCGCGGGGAATATCGTACCAGAGGTCTTTACAGCGTGTGCCGACGGCAGTGACGAGATAGAGGTAGAAAAATAAAACGTCGTCAATGACATCTGATTCTTGGGGATAAATCTCTGGCTCTCCTCCTACTCTGAGCTCAGCTCCTCGCGAGAGGATCTCAACGGGAGCTTTCGATCCGCGCCTCCCATTCCTCAAGGAATACGCGAACGAATCTCGAACGCGAATTTCAATCTCGCGCGATCGGAAAGCCCGTCGAAGATTGAGAGCTCTTTTCGCGTTCCTCGTTCGACGACGAAGTCGACGAATGGAAATAATTTTTCGCTCTCTCGTCGGCCCCTCCTCTCTATCCCCATGCTCGACTCGAAAGGAATAAGTTAAAACCTTCCCGCATACTTTTTATACATATATCCGTGGCTATACCGAGGCACGGATTAATTCGAAACTACGGGACTACCACACCCAGAAAAAAAAATTATTTGACGGCCACCGTTTATTAAGATTAAGTAAAATATTTATTTGATTTAAATAAATATTTATTTGATTTAAATAAATATTTATTTGATTTAAATAAATATTCATTTGATTTAAATAAATATCCATTTGATTTAAATAAATATTCATTTGATTTAAATAAACATTTATTTGATTTAAATAAATATTCATTTGATTTAAATAAACATTTATTTGATTTAAATAAATATTTATTTAATTTAAGTAACTATTTACTTAATTCAAATAAATATTTTACTTAATCTTAATAAACGGTGGCCGTCAAATAAATTTTTTTTCTGGGTGCGGGATCTATTGACTGCTAACAGGATAGGGGGTGGGTATTGCCGACGGGAGTATGAAATAAAATAACGTGTATGGCCTACTTTGTCACTAGTTTTCTCCGCCTCATATTCCCGCGTTCACTCTCGAGAGTTTACCGGTGTAAGCCCCGTGCATGTGTTTCCTCGGATTATTTTTTTCTAGTTGTAAAACTCTTCTGGGATTCTCCGGAATGGACGAGCGAATCCAACGGGAGGGAAAGAAAAGAGGAAAAAATAATAATAAGTTGAGCCCGAGTGACGTTATCGCGGGCGCTCGCTCAAGGTAACTTCGCGAAACTACTGTAAATGCAATAAAATTTTATATGCCGAGCGCGTAAACTTATTTCATGTTCGACGGGCAACTGCTCGAGAGAGAGAGAGAGAGAGAGAAACGAGACAGCGGGGGTAGCCGTGGAGTATCACTGTGCGCTCTGAATAAAAATGAAAAATTATGTGTACGGCGAGCGTCGAGAGAATATCAGGATTTAGGAGAGTTTCTCTTGCCGGGCTGCTATCGGGTGTCGTCGGAGCGTATAAGTACCTACGGCCCACGTAGTGTCAGTTCGTCAATCATATTCGTCACTGATTGATAATCGATTTTCGTACGTACTCGCGCAAATAAATCTGCGAATCAGCAAAAAGCCACGTCGCCCGGACTGACATGAATGTACAATGTACGGATGGAAAAATGAGCAGACTTTCAAAAGAGAAAGAATGGAGGAAATGTCTTTCATTTTGCCTCGCGATATATCACAGCCAATTTTTCCCCACCCCCGAGACGAAAGAATCGAACGCGAACGAAGCGAGAACCCGAAAAACGAGGCTTAGAACGGTAGCGGAGAGTGGGGCAAAATGGACTTTTTTTTAAATGTACGGCAAAGAAATGGTAAAAAAGGTCCGTTTTGCCCCGGGGTTCAGTTTCTCTCCGCTCTCCCCTATATCCTATATAAGATCCCGTGAAGAGGACGACTTATCATCCTGGCACGCGTTATGTCGGGGCTATAAGATCTTTTTTTTTTCGCCGGGCAAACTCGGCCATTTCTGCAATTTGGTACGGAAGACCGTGGGTAAGAGAAAGGGAGACGAGGAACAAGGAGCGGAAGATAGTAATCGGAATCTTCCCAAGGGTAAACTTCGATTTATTCTTCCCTCCCGTGGCGCGGGTTCTCGAACGGGGAAAACTTAATCGACGATAAAACATGGCGCTGGAGTGTAATGAACGGCTCTCCTATAAACCCCGGAGAGACGTAGTCGGCTACGAGAGAGGTTTGAATTTACTCGTCTTTCCTACGGTATAAATTCGCTTAAATTTTCACGTATATCTCATCCGAATTAGGTAGCAGTTCGATAAAAAGTCACACGGTCCAAACGCGTTGTACATTCGACTAAAATTTCTTGTTCACAAACTTTCATAATTCTCTTCCTCTATTCTACAAGTTTTTAAGTGAAAAAGCCGATTTTTTTTTTTTTTTTCAAGTACCAAAAAAAAAATTGTGGAGGTTTATGGACAAGGAATGTTTGTCAAACTGGCAAACCTTTTTTTAGCGTGTACGCCTCGACGAGCGAGCCAGAGGCGCGTGGTTGCTGCTGGTCTCAGATGTATCGAATGAGGAAGAAGCTCGACGGTCCACGATATCTCTCGCCTTCCGTCCCGCTTTTCATCTCAGCAGCTATACGTTTTGTGTTATCGATCGGTCGGGAGAACACACGCTATGCCGGTCAAAGGAACTGAAACTTTTCAGACGCAACCAGCAGCAGCGCCTCGACGCGAATCATGTTTCTCTTTAGCTCTCTCATGCCTCACGAGAGAGCCGAAGTATAAATAAGAATCTTTTTTTTTCTCCCCTCGCTCGGGCAGGATGAGAGGCATGAAAGGGTGAAATAGCCTGCTCGAGCTTTTAGCAACAGAATTCTTCCAGGCCAGAAGATATACCAATAAATTTATATTGAACAAAAAAAAAAATAGAATATTAAATATTGTAATGGGAGAGTAAAGTGATAAGTACACGGCAGACCGATGAGAGAATCGTTGCCGAACAATATCGTTACTTTCGTCTTTACGATGTACAGAGTAAAGAATTTTGTATGTCTATCAAACATTTCTCGTCCACAAAGCTCGGCCATTATTTTTCTTGTTGATTAATTTTTTGAATAAAAAAAAAAAAACAATACTTTCAGCAGTAAAAAAATTGTTAAGTTAACAACAAATTGTGAATTAAAAATTAAAGACTCGTGGACTTTACCGGCCGAGAAATGTTCGTAAAGGGTGCAAGTCATTTTTGCCCGTGTCCCAGACACGTACGGTGTTGGTAGCACAGTAGCAAGATAGAAGCCAATTGGCAAGCGGAAGTACAGGACGAAACAGTGGTAGAGAGCTGGGTGTGCTCGAGAGGGAGAATCTGCGGGCACGACACAGACACAGTCGGTGGTGCGGGGCTGGTAGTGGCGAGGGTTGGAGAGGGTAGTGACGACGGTATGCGCGCGAGTCACCAGCAGAAGCCAGGAGAGAGCGGGCTGGAGGTATGTAGAGATATATGCACCCCTAGCTAGAACGCGAACGAGCAAGGGGGAGCCTCGGGAGCGGAGGCTGGAGCAGCGCTCCGAGCTGGTGCCCGCTGCCGGTTGCCTGGGATCAATAGCGGAGAATCTAGCGAGCGAGCTAGAGGAGGCGAGCCGAAACGAGTATAAGCGTAAGGGAGCCTACGCCAGCCAGTCAGTCTGGTCTACTGGCTGACCAGTCACCCACCGACTGACTGACTTATTTACGGTCCTTTACTCACGCCACCACGAGTGAGAGAGAGCCGGATGTAATTCAATATCGGTCAAGGCTGCGGAGCTACACACGCCCTACTCTTTCGAGAATTAATTAAATTCTCCAGTCCCGGCCAGTCATTCCTTTTTTTTACCGCTATCGCACACACGGGGCGTAGTAGTACTACGAACGAGATATACACTCATTGAGAAATTGAGTGGCTTTTTTTTTGTTTTAACCACCAAACGAACGGACGAGTGTTCGGAGAGAAAGTAATATGCACACTCCGCGTTTCATCGCGGAGCAATCGTTTTATATTGCACGTCGTATGAAAATGAAAAAAAAAAAAAAAAAAACTGTTGGAGCTTTCGCTCCCGGTATTAGCCATTTGGCGTACGTACTGGCGATACGCCGATTCAGCCGGTTCGAAATAAAAGTACGTGTAGACGCGTTTGTGGATACGGTGCGATGGAAAAAAAAAATATATATCGATAGTTCGACATTTCGGGGAGTGAGGGTGAATTCTACGGTATGCCCCGCTGCCTTTGGCGAAGCGGGCGTGTGCGCGATTAGTGTTTTCGTGTATGGAACAGCCCGAGCCGTGAGAGCCGCGCACACACCGGGGCTATGCCGAGGGATCGGGGAATTTCAAACTCGCGATCCAATAGTTGTACCTCGACGATATAGTACTCGAGTCCGTGGCTGTTCGCGGGGAGGAAATACTACGGACCGTACGATACGAAACCCGATCGAGGAATAGCTCCGGGCACTCGCCCGTTCGTCGGGCGAGAAGTGTAATAAAGAAAAGTTAACTAAAATAAAATTAAACGTCAAGTAACACCGTAGAACATTATCGCATGGAATGAAGCTCGAGCGAGGTCAACGGATAATGAAGGTTTATATACGATCGGACGTTCGCCGTTGTGACGGTAGGTTGGAAAAATATATCGGGGAAAAGAAACGACTGCATAAACTACCATCGGGGAAACGTTGGCGGCTTTGTCAAAAGTTTGCGGAGGTGAGAATCAACGGGCGAGTTATTTGGTTTTTCAACGACCATGCTTCTTTTTCCTCTTTTTTTTTATTCTCCAACTGCCGGAGGCAGCTCGACTCGTTCGTGAAATTGAATGGGCGTACAACGACGCGCGCGGCCATTCAATTCTCATTATTCCACAATCGTGATGCTCCGCGAATGGCGCAATGTGTTAACGGTTGTCAGAATAATGAGGGGAAAAAAAAAGAGAGAACGAGCGAACGCGTGCGAGCGAGTAAATCGTTGACACGCACAACCCCGTTAATTAACGCGTCGGTTTTAATGAAGTTTGACGCTGGTATAACCAAATGTATTATTCCGCGGGAGGCTCCCGTCACTCCGAGTTTCAAATGCATACGTGGCACGATCGAAGTAATTTTCGAGCGAAACCAGAAGCAGCAGCAGCAGCGGTTTGATGAAAGGGGGAACTCCGTGCATTGCACGGAAATGAAGCGTGAATTACAGTCGGCTCGGCAAATATCCCAGGGATTTTGAGAATCAACGGTGCCCCCCGACGTGTATGCCGGAGCCTGACGATCTCGTGCCGCGGAGGATCCTCGTGATTTCCGATTCCAACCTCGATAATATCCTACAGGAATATGCGGCGAAGCGTTGCCGAAGAGGTGAATGTGAGGCAGCACCGCAGAGAACTCGGGAAGAGGCTCGCGATTCTGCGGAGGATGGAGGAGCGGCAGGGAAGGGCCTCGAGGTTAATTGGAACCGATCGGACGAGACTGGCTTGTCGAATCAGCAACAGTTGTCTGAGGCTCCAATTTCCCGTTGCCACTACTGCCGGGTACAATGAAATTAATTATAAGGATGTCGATAAGAATTTTAAAAAAACGTTATTCAAAATAAATTGATAGGTTTTGTTGGTAATTGCTGTTAAAACAGGTCGCACATCCTAGTTGGGATGACATGTGAGAAGAGTGCGCAAGTCATTCCAAGACTGGGTTAGGCCTTCTTGCCGGCCATTTTGATTTTTTCTTACTTCCGTTAAACATGTTGTGCAAAAGAGTTACCGCAATGAAGCAAAAGTTCAATTTTCTTTATCAGATCTGTTTTATTCTTTTGACCCTGCCATCCTGCTCCGAAATCCGCGTAACGACAGGTTTGTATCGTTGCAGAGTAGCTCTCGACGAGGTTCGATGTGACTTTCGAAGCTGGCGCGTCAGGGGTGACAATGAAGCTCCGGTCGACAGGCTCGAGGCTAATGAGCCGATAAACCGCTTAAGGTGAATTGCGGAACGATCAATTCGGCTTTCGCATGCGCATAATAAACGGGTTCCCGGACTGCGTGTGGCAGGCGATGGGATGAAACGTGTATTTTTGTTTTACCCCTCAAAGTTAAGACGAAGATATCGAGGTATTTCGAGCTGGCGATGGATTAACGGATCGAGGTTTTTGCGAACGTGGATCATCGCGGACCGCGTGGGTATGAAAATGTACAGAATCAGCTATGGTGGTGGCCTTTGCCACAAGCAAATTCGCCGTCGGCGAGCCGTGTGCAGCGACAACCGCCGCGCTCCGGTTGTATAAATGAATATTCAGTGTGCTCTGATTACGAATCTCCATGGTCCCGGTAGGGCCGTCGGTCCGCCGGGCTCGCGTCCTCGCACAATCAGTTGTCACGCGGAAAATCGAATGAGCGTCCGAGGGCTGTGCGTCTCCGCTGGCGTTAGCTACTAATTCGGCCAGATAAACACGATCAAACTGCCTAATTAATGCGTTCTTCGTGACACGTACGCACCGACGAGATGCCACACTCAGATGAAATTGCACATTCAAGCGGTTAATTAAATTATAAATTCATTCGTTATCCTGGACAAAGAAAAGTCGCTTCCGATTTGCCCAAAAAAAATATTACTTCAATTTTACTTATCATTTTTAAAAATTTCGTGCGATTGAAACCACCGGTGGAAAAATGTTTGAGATTATATTTTCTTTTTATGCAGCTAGATGCATGGATCAAAATTTCGATATCGCGCCGAGACGGATGATGATAACGATGAGTCCAACGATCATATTTAATTCGATGGATAGAAACGAAAATAACTTGAGAAAAAAAAAAAAACGAAAAAAGGAATTAAATTCCAAAAGGCGAGACGAACGCGGTGGAAAAATTTATCGAACGGTGCATGGATAATTGGTAGTTTTGCTACGGTGTATTGCGGCTCATGTCGAATATCGATTTTCCTTATCGCATACCTGGATGCATGGAGCGCGTCCGCCGCGAGACTCGACGTTGCCCAAATAAGCGGTAATTAACGGTAATTAATTATCGGTTAAGGTCGGATCGATCGAGTCTCCTGTACCTACACAGTCGCTCAGCGGCGGCCCTCGTACAGCTTCGGCTGACATCGATGGGATCAATAGGATTTTTTGTCAAACATTCGAGGGTGAAAAGGAACGGAGAGCAGAGAGGCGCGTCCTCTGAGCGAAAAGAATATAACGGGAGAGGACTGGAAACGACGGATCGATAAGAAGTGGCCGTTGACAAAAGTGAGGCAATTCCACGGAACGTCTGGCGACGAGAAGATAGCAGAGGGAAAGGATAGCAGAAGATACCGGAGAAACTCGAAGGACCGAAAAACCACGACAAAAAAAAGTGAAGCAAAAAGCTGGCACTGCTTCGAGATATAATTTCTGGCATCGCAGCAGCGAAAACGTTTCCAATTAGCGAATGCAAACGAGGCGTCGACTTCACCAGTGCTTCGAACATAATTCCTGCATTTCTTGAACGCACACGCCCTATCATGACTCGAATAAAATATCTCGTTATCTGCCGGTAGTAACAGCACGACGGCGACTGAAAACGAATGGAAAAAAAAAAAAATGCTCAGACTTTCCCCGAACGAATAACGATTTTTCCCTGCTTTAAATTCCAACTAACGGTGCCGATGCGATTACACACATTTCCTTTCTCGAGCGACACAGGAGACGATATTTTTCCACGTAATTAAGTCGCGCTTGCCTTTTTTTAGTTTTGAAATCGCGTCGACGGGGCGCCGGGACAAAAAGTTTCGTGGTCTCGCGTGAGACACGACGAAAGCCGGAAGTGCGTGTTCCTCCCGAGGGATTGTGGGGTCGACGTTAAATTGGGGTCCGGCTGCGGCAAGAGAAATAAAGATTACACGATCGGAGTATTTGTCACGCTTTGGTGGAGAAAAAGAAAGAGAGAGGGCATAATCGTTTCTCGAGGATCTTTGGGATCGGAGCAATTCGATGGTGGGTGGTTGCGAGGGCTTCCCCCGCAGATGTACGGCGGTGATAGGTCCAATGCCGAACTCGAATCACCTTCCGGCTATATACGCTCTCCTGCCTCCGCGCAAAATAAGATTACAACATTATCTAAGTGATTTATCTCGGAATGGTCGTGGCCTCGAGGCCTCCTTCTGCCGTCATCCCTGCTTGAATTCTGAGGGGTTGAAACAGACTCGACGTTGCTAACTATATATATATATATATATATATAAATCGTCAAAGAGAGAAAGTAAATCCCAACGGCGGGGCTTCATTTTCCTTCGCGTTTATACACGTAAAAGGAGAACGATCTCGCACGCCCCATGAAATCGTGAACGAGCTTCCAGAGCTGACGCGACGAGAAAAGAAAAAAAAAAGGAGGAGACGAAATAAATGCGATCTGCGAGCGAATTGCCATGAAACACGTGCATCGCCGAGGCACGTTTTTGTTTACTTACAAAAAAGCCCTGGTACTATTGAAAACGGTCGATCATACTCTCCCTGCGGAATTATAAATGTGCAGAAAAAAAAATTATTACTATTCTTCGTACGATATACATTAGAACGTGAAAGATATTGGGTGGGAAGGCGCGGACACTGACAACTGGCACAATCGGTACGGCAGGAGGGTAGCGTGTCTCACGCATCACTTTATAACTAAAGTCACGCTCTAAATTGACTGAGAGACCGAAGGGCGTAAATCGTATACTTTAACGCGGGAGTCGCGGCCTTCTGTTTCTTAGCAGAATTGTTTTTTATCCTTTGTACAAGATACACCCTGCGAAGATCGGTCGATTAAAATGTTTTTGTCCCCCCCCCGTCGGTCGTTTCCCATTCTCGAGAATAACAGTACCGAATTGGAATATGTCTTCAGTTACGCGAGATGAAATAACATTAATCGATGCAACGAAACGAGAATTGTGACGTCGAGTAAGAAGCTCCTACCTTGAATTACGAGCTTGTCTTACATCGGTCTAATACACGGGCTTGGGACTTCTCAAAAACAGGCATTAATGTATAATATTTTTATACTTTGCTGCCAAAATATAAACACTTTGAGACCAAATGTTTCTATTTAGATTGTATCACCTATTGCAAATGTTACACATTTAATTTTACCATCGCGATGATTTATTTTCGTAGTTGCAAATAATTTCTCATCGGACGTTTCGCTTTCTCGAGAAGGACGATACTGAGTGGGAATATTTCTTCGGATACGCGAGATGAGATTACATCAGTCGATGCAACGAAACAATAATTCCGCGGTTGGGTAAGAACCTCTTATCTTGAATTACGAGCTTATCTTACATCTGTCTAATACACGTGCTTCTCGGAACTTCTCAAAGACATAAATTAATATAGGAACATAAATGCGAAATCCCAACGGTACGTCGGGATTGTATTATTATTGTTATTGCTCACCGTAGGGATTCGGTAAGACAATGCAAGAGCCGCGACCGAACGGCAGGCTGTGGATGGTCGGATATCCATAATGTGCGCAATATGCAAGTGGCATCGTGACAGCCCCCCGGAACCACAGCAGCGTTACAAACGGATTACACACGCGTCTGCGATTGCCACGTCGTTTCGGCGTACACGCACTCAGCCGTCGACAGCCGAGGGCGAGCGTCTATTACGCAATCCACGATCTCTGCATATCCTGGGTTAAGAGCTCGTGCCCTATACAGATGTAGACTCGGGGATATTGGATTTTACTTCATTCGATTACAATGTTTTTAATCCCCTCTCGCGCACCGATAGATATAGATGGATTTTCTTTTCGTACTGTAAATAATTCGCGAAAACGAATTGCTGATAAACAAAATAAATAATAAAATAACAGCGAGAAAAGAGGAGAGATCACAAATGGGTTGCTATATTTTTATTGACGTTATGTCACCGCAGAGCTATTGTACGTGTTAAGCGTCGACTCGTGTGTAACCCGCAAGAACGACGAGGATATTAACGTACACGTAGAGAAGATGTTGGCTCGCGGATATTGGATTTTATTTCATTTGTTTTTTTGTCCACTCTTGCGCACCGAAAGGTATAGATGAGTTTTAGCAACCTGCTTATAATTGTTATATTTTGCTACCAAAATATAAATATTTTGAGTCTCACTGTTTCTATTCGGTTTCCATCACGTATTGCAAGTGTTACACGTGTGATTTTTTCCATTGCGAAAATTATTTTCGTGATGTAAATAATTCGTTTCGTAAACAAATTGTTGATAAAGAATAAATAATAAAATAAAAGCGAGAACAAGGGAGAGATCGTAAAAGTGTTACTATATTTTTATCGGTGTTACGTTATCGCAGAGCTATTGTGGGTGTTGCGGGTTGATCGAGGACCCGCACACGTAACGCGCGAGAACGACGCGTGGAACAGTATGCGTTAGTCATGTCACGAAACTCGCGATCGAGATCGCCCATAGAATTCTCCCTTGACACGATCCATTCATGCAAAACCCCGTGACATTTCCCGTACACCGCGGGAAAAAGGCAATAGTATCCGCGAGCCGAGTTTTCCGCTCACCCGCTTTCCGCATGTTCCAATACTTCCGACTTGTAACCCACATCGCTGTGCATGCAGGGAAAGTTGCAATATACAAAAACAATACAATACCTCGAGAATAATTCGCTTTCGATTTGCTGAAAATATGTATATGCATTTTTTTTTTCGATCCTCCTTCCGATTCACACAATTACCCGTAATATTGTGGAATACAATTCAATTCAATGCATACAGAATAAAATAGTACGCAATCCTGAATGTTTTTCTCTTGTCGTCTCAATCTCATAAAAAATTATGAGAATAATAAACCGAGCTCAAAATAACAATACACTTTTTTTTGCAGCCCGCAAGCGATGAATTTTTTCCATGTGACCACAGCACAAAAAACAAGCATTGTGCGGACCGCCTACATTTTAAGAACTGCCTGTCCCGTTAGCCTAA
This sequence comes from Exephanes ischioxanthus, assembly GCA_958510785.1. Classification (NCBI taxonomy): domain Eukaryota; kingdom Metazoa; phylum Arthropoda; class Insecta; order Hymenoptera; family Ichneumonidae; genus Exephanes; species Exephanes ischioxanthus. The sequence goes on along the minus strand of OY294015.1, from coordinate 1,082,461 downwards.
TGATGAAAATTAGAATGCCATTCGTTCCGTTTCGGACGATTACGGCAAAGAACGAAGGATCGCGAGTGCGCCGCCTACCTCATCGCTCTCATGAATGTCTTCCTCGTTCGCCTTCTGTGGTACATATGTATCGAGGAGCGGAGAAAAAGGCTGGCGCAAAAAACTGGACGATCCCGTGGACGATTGAATCAAGGGAGGAACCCGTACAAGCGACAGGACAGAGGAGAGAGAGAGAGCTTACTCCTACAGAGATCGGATAGATCGAGGACCGGGAGAGCTCTTTACGGAGTAAAGTGGACATTCCCTGCCGGACCGGCACCGTCATCCATCAATGTCAACCTGTTGCGGTACAGAGTGCACGGGGAGAGTGCACAGGGACCCGGCGAGAAAAAGACACGGCCGAGAATGTTTACGTGGAAGGTACACTTCGAGTTTGAAATCGTTGATGCTCCCCGATGCGCTTTTGTTCCGGGTTTAAACGGTTTCTGTGTCCTCGAAAACTGAGTTTACAAGTTCCATCGTACACCGACGGGCCGGAGAAGCGCCGTGTCGGAGAGATGTAGATAGGGTGGGCGAACGAGGGTCCGCCAGGAACTGGGACGTCGTGTTCGAGCGGAACACGGACGAGCGCGACGGGAGAGAGAGAGAGAGTTTAAAAGCGATGAACGAAAAAGTTGCACTTTCATGTTTCACGCTGACGAAACGGGCTCGATGGGAGATGTACACATCGCTGAGAGTTTTTACACATACAAGTGCCGTGCATAGCTGCAAAGTTGGCCAAACTTTGCGTCATGAGATGAGAAAACATGTATATACTTCATTGCTAAAAAATTGATGGATAGCGTACGGATATTTCATACAAATAAAAAATCTCATCGCAAATGGCGGACACTGGTCCGTCTTGCCCCAAGGTTTCTTTTCGTCATGCTCTATGTCATGCTCCACATCCGGTCCAGCATAGCAAATATTATATTCCCGATACGCGTTCATATCCAAATACGAACCACTGTCATTCACGCGTTCAATATATTCGTGCAATTAAAAATCTCAATATTTATTCATTTTTCAGTGTTTGCATTAGCGATTATCTACCGAGCGATCGAACGAATACGAGTTGAATCGAGGCGTCGGAACGACCGAAGTGCATGCTCGGCTCAGCGTTCCAAGTGGAACTATTCACGTGTGGTCAGACACAGCGGCAGCGTCAATGAAACAGAGTCCCGCAGGGCTCTCGACCCGTACGACTGTCTGCGGGCCCTTGAGCTTCGTTATCCTCAAATTCATGGAATATTGTCGTGAATAGTGCAACAATATCTACAAATTTGAAATCAGACGAAACGATGATGAATCGATCGTACTCTAACTAACGACATGTTTCTGTGGACACGAGGAAGCGGATGCTTCTCGCGGAAGACGGAAAGGTACGGGAGGGGCCGGGAAGGAGTGTAGCGATGTATAGGCAGTGATGAACCGACCGGAGCGGGGGAGCAAGCACGTAAGACGCAGACCTAGTCCAACCTCGGCACGAAGCGGGTGTACTACTGACACACACACACATACAGAACATCGTCAACCGGAGCAAGGACGATTATCGGTACCCCTCGTCCCTTTCGCAGCCGTTCAAGGTAGCGCGGTCCCTCCTTCTCTCTCCCGTTCCCTTCGGCAGCTATATTCGAGTTTCCGGAGCGCCGCCCTTGATTCTGTCGGCGAAGCTCTCTCACGGGTTCCATTCAATTTTCAAACTCTCGAGAATATTGAGCCTCGATTATCCCCCAGTTTTCTCACTGGACCTCTTCCTCGAACCCCCCTTCGTTCCTGCCCGATCGTCGGATCTCGACAATCGAAGCTGGATTGAAGTGGCAAGCTTTCGCGAATTTAAATCTGTCGAAGGAGCTGTACACGGTAAAATATTGCGAGCAATCTCTCGGGGAGATCTTGTCAATCGGACAAATCCATGTATATGTGTATATATTTATGTGCGTTGCCGCTGACTCATTGGAATAATAATGGGATGAGCAGCCAATTGGGGAAAAACCAATTCACCGAACGAGTCGAAGTAGATTGATTATGTTTATCTGAGCGGAATGAAATATGTGACTCACTTTCATCGGTCTGCGGCGCCGACAGGATGGCGCTGTGCTTCTTCTTCACCTCCTCGACGTTCGTCTGGATCGTGTCGATCATTTCACGTATCTCCTCCACCTTAATTGAAACAAGATAGTTGTTAATCGATCGGCATTTCTCAATTCGGAGGAAACGTTATTTTTTTTTTTAATTAAATTGCTATTTTTAACAATTTTTTTATTTTTCTCGACTATTTCGTCGAACGACTTTGGTTTGAAGTCCAACGCTAACTGGTGCTGGCGGTTTTATCGATTCAACCCGTATCGAAATACACCTTTTTCGACGCCAAGCTCTCGGAATCGAAGTCGAAGTGAGACTGTTAAAAACAGACTCTCGCCACTCCAATATTAACTTAAAATCGATGAATATGGCCCGGGCCATGTAACATTATCTAAATATAAATGTACCATAAGTTACTATTATTATTATTATTATTAATTATAATAATTAAATCTATAACGTTAGCTTGCGCGGGCGAGGACAAAAATATATTCCATGAGGTATCACATATCGGTCACACAAACGTACTACGTCATGACTATTTGTAGTCACGGGACTGGCATACGGTGAAACGTGAAAGAGAGATCGCAGGGCGAAGGCGGGCTCTTTCATCGCGCCGCCTCTCTTGAATTCTTCGGGAGGCCTTGGTTGGATTCTCGGTTCGCGCACTCGCCTTTCTTCCGGTACGATTCACCCCAGGAGACGTCGAAAGCTCATTGGAAAGAGCGTCTGAATGCAACGGACCACGAAAGGTGAAACGAGAGAAAGGCGAGAAAACGTAGTGGAAAGAAATTTCAGACGGAGGAGCAGAAGCCGCCGGATGCTACAGTGTATCGCGCGATCGGAGCTCCAACGGCTCACGTACGACCTCCGTGTATGGAATCTATATTGCACAAGATATTTCTCGATAGTTAGAGGGTAGAAGCGAAAGGTGGACCGAATGCTTTCCATTTTATGCTATCGCCCGGAATAATCGCCCGGTGGGCAATACCGGTGAGGCGGATTTTAAAGAATTCAGAAGCGATATGAAAATAAGTCTTGAGCTATCTTGTTTGGATCTTCATTCATTGTTTTCCCCGGTCTAACAAAGTTTTCCGGGCAATTTATGGATTGCTCATCGAAACTTTATCTTATAATTACCGCGGTAGAAATTTTCAGGCGTTACATCGGGTCTCGTCAGGCCCCTCTGTAACGCTCTAAAATGTTTATCAGAAAGATATCAAGGTGTTCCCTTAACAATATTGCGTTCCCCCGTTCGAGAAACTTGTGTCGAAGGAGCTTCTTACACAGTCTCACAAAAACAGAACGTTGGAATCCTTGGATACAAATTAAGTCGGCTCTCAGAGGTTCGTGCAATAAATTGGGACGCTCGCAAACATTCCAGTAGGTAATGATTAGAGGAAAACCCTCGCACTCGCTCGACTGTTGATTGCAGTGGCAATGAGCATAATCCGGAGAACTCACCGAAGAAACGAGAAAATAGGTGTCAGACACGTTGAGGAGTTTGGTACGAGGGAAGGAACCGGTGGTTGAAGTGGAGAGGAACTCGTTACCGCTCGCGCGTAGTTGACCTCTCCCGTATACCAGAGCGCCAATGAGATCCTCCTCATAAACAGTAACTTCAGGTTAGCCTCGGTTGCGGATTTACCCGAGCACATGTGTGCGCAAGGGGGAAGAACTCGCAGGCGAGTAATGAACGAAAGCGAATTTTCCTCGAGGTTCCTGAGAGATCTAAGAAGTCGTTTCTACCCGAGTGGTTCGAGGCAGCGAGTGCGTCATCAACGAAATACCGAAGCGTTTGAGAGAGACATCGCGCAACAGTCGTATACAGTAGACGTATAGGAGAGGTCGGGGCAAATCGCCAAGCTGAGAAATAAGGGTCGTTCGGATGAATCATAATTGTTCCGAGAAATGGAGAAAAAAAAGTTGAACTTTGGGGCAAAATGGGGTACGTCTCAAGCTCGCCGCCACGACAAGTTCAATTTTTTTTTAAATTAAATCACGCCGATTTAGGAGGTATTCAGTTTGTATACCTCCTAAGGTGTGCAGTTTGCAGTGCCTCGTTTAGCCCCGGTCTACCCAGCTCGTGGACATATCGATTCGCGAGTCGTAATACCATTAGCATCGAATCTACATTGCAGCAATTGCGGGCGATAAACAGTTAACGAGGCCGCAGCAGTAGCCTATAGCCATTTGACCGCGGTGATGTCGCTAGGGTTTTCTCTTTTCTCCCTACTTCCTGCCTGCGAGCTGTTCAAGGTTTCCGAGCGACCGCGTGAGACCGTGGAATCACTTGTACGTGATAGAGTATCGATAAAAATAATTATAGTCCGTGCGGACACATCAGCACTGCCTCAGTACGGATAATGGGTATCGATCCGAGCCGTCATGACGTAACGAAGTAATTCCCGCTGAATTCAGAAAATCGCGGCGACTGTCGCGGATTTCCGGACCCCGCCGGGAGAACTGCAACCCCATCCCGAGATCGTTCTTCCTCGGCGAGAACTTTTTCATTCTCCCGTGTGGCTCCTCGAGAAAAACTTTTCGGCCGAGATATACATTCGCTAAGCGAAATTTGCGCTACCCTCGCTCACGTCGGGCATGAAAAACTTATCGTCGCAGAGAGACCGGTGTAATATTTTTCTTTGTTCTCCGCGTGCCTGTTTCCGCTGTGTGTGTCCCTAGTTACGAGCGCGTCTCGACAATGCAGAACGCGCGGAGTATCGCGACAACCCGGATTTAGCTCGATGCGGGGAAAGACGCTCAGACGCTCCAAACCGGCGCCGTCTGGTCTTTCATACCACCCTCGCGGTGAAGATGGAGGACGACGTGAACGCTACGAAGAAAACTGGAAGAGAAAAGAGACTCGAATGGCTCCTCGCTCGAGGATACTGCGTCGAGTCGGAGGAACGAGCGGGCCAAAAGAATATTAAATCCCTCGACCTCATTTTCGAAATACCATGAGTCGTCGGACGATCGAGCTTCTGCGATTTTGGAAGTGCCCTCGCGTGCTGTTCATCTCTCCTACGTTAAATCGAACCACCTTACTTAGATCGTCCAAGTGAATAATGAAGTGTTATTTACTTTCTCTGCACGAATTACCCGGAGCGGAAATATCTTCGAGCTGTAATTTAGGTATTTTATTTCACACCCGCTGTTCAATCGATTAATCAACGGTTTTTTGCAGGGAAGCGGAGAAGATGTATTCGTCGTTTCCGTGCCACGTTTCTTATTCCTTCTGAAGCGTCTCCGTACCCGTGTTTCAACTTTCACCGTTTAAATATGCATACACCTACTCTCGAGTTAAAAGATTCCTCGGGGGTGCGAGGAGCCAGCGCGCTCTCGCTTTACGTTCGAGGCAAGCGAACAAAGTTCCATTAGCTCGGGCGTGTATCATCCCCGGTTACCACGAGCGCGTGCCCCAGAATACGAAAGGAAGTGTGTCGGGTTCGGTATTTCGCGACCTCGGAAACCTTCTCGCGTAGCCGGGAAATAACTCGATCGGAGTGCTAGTGACTTGTGGAAATTTTCGAATGCATCTGACTGTATCGGCGCGCTTATTTGTTTGTTGAATAACGATAAACTGCGACGTAATCGTAACGGGTCACGATGACAACGATTACATATTCATATGTATATAGATAGGGAAGAGCGAGGTTAAACGGGACAGAAAATCCGGATGTATCGAGGGGGAAAATCCATAAATTATGGGAAAATTGCGTTTTGCCCACTGTCCCATTTTGCCCCACTCCCCCCCCCCCCCCCCCCCTATATGTATATAACTCTCCATTGTACGGATACTCGTACCAGAAAAAAGTCTTCTTCGCGGTGTGCCATAGATATCTCCGGGAACAAGTAGAAGACGCTTGGAACTATGAGAAATTAACCGTGAGCGCACATTGGCTTGTTATATTTTCACTCCATGGGAGCGTGAATTTAAATTGCTCCCTTTTCTTTTGAATTTAACGTTGAAGGTGAATTAGTGAAAATTACTAAACAACGATAAAGAGCCGCTGGAGAAAGAAAGACGACGACGGAGGCAAGACATGTGTATCGAAGATACAAATGTTCCACTATACTTACGCTCAAAAAGGCCAGCAGATTCATGTTCAACGCACAAAAATACGTCGGAATACGTCGCAGTTAATTTTGTAAACGGAAAAAAACATTTCATATTCCACGTCTATTCCACGTATTTTTTCCCGCTGACCCCGAATATAACAATTATTTTACTACCAACGGAATATTTTCCATTTAAATCCCAAAAATACGATTTTTCGTGCATAAAATCGAGACTTTCAATGTCTCACTGTACTTTAGCCCCAAAAGGCCAGTGGATTCGTATTCAACGGGAAAAAATACGTCGAAAGACGTGGCAGTTCATTAAAAAAAAAAAAAGACAAAAACATTTACTAAACTAAATATACATTTTTATTCAAACTCAAATTTTCGGGGGAATAAAAAATTCTGTACGTGAAATTCAAGGAATTCACGGACCACTGGACACTTTGCCCAATATCGGTATCGTGTTGCTGTTCCCTATTTTAGCAACGGTCTCCCTATTAACGTGTCTTCAGCGCCCCACACGGTTACATGGGGTATCAGTGCGAATTCTGTATGATTCTGTCTCGGTGCATCCCTGTGTGATTGCCAACTCGTATCCGTTTGAGTATCCAATTACACACACCGTACTTTATTATATGGCAGATTCCTGCTCGTATTGGTAGAGTCGATGTGTACAGTAGTCGGGAAGGCCTGCAGCGTTGAAAGCAGAAAATCCCATTAACGCGTATATCATCCCGCCAGCGAGTGTGCGGATACGGAGGAACATGGGGAGTATCGGAATAACGCACATTCGTTGAAATAGCAGTAATCGTCCAGCAGCCGCGCTCGCCGTCCCGCGTGGCGGCTTTCACGGAAGCTTGGAAAGAATGACAGAAAGAGAGCCGGTCGGACGATCGGAATCTAGTATCGCGTGTACGAACGACCCGATAGTCGGCTCCCCCTATCGAGCCGGTCGGCGAGAGAGAACGAAACTGCAATCTGCATGGAACATCGGAGGCGAATCGATTGCGTGTACACCCTGTACACGGCCACCCGGGTCAATCGCCCTCCACGCTTCAACACCGGACAGTAGCGAGCCTCGATCCACGATTTAGTGTTCGGATACAATGTGTGTGTTTTCTTTTTTTATGAAACTCAACCGGTCTTTGTCCACGGTAACTCTATAAGCTTAACCCAGTTTTATACCCCAGCGACACCGATAATTCTCAATGAAAATAGAATGGACGGCTAAAGTGGATCGATTCTCACGTTTCCCGGAAAATACCTGTGCGTGCCGCGTTCAGGCGGCAGAAAGGGAGGGACTGTGGAGCCGACTACCCTAGCGTGTCGTGGATATTAATGGAGAAAACGAGAGAGAGAGAGAGCTGCCCCGGAAGTTGGACCGAACGATGACGCACTCGCGGAAGGTCTTTCACCCGCCCCACCCTTTGACGAAGAAGCCACGAGATTTACGGAAGAAAATCACCTGGATTAGGGGAATGTACCGACGCTGACCTTACCGAATTTCATGTATGAATAAAAATTTCGAGATATCCGCTTGGCATGTCGACGTATCTACGGCAAGTTCTGGTGTTACCTTTTTAGATTTAAAAAAAAAACGGTGACGAAACACTGAGATGAGAAAATCGTAAAAATGAGGTAACTATCGTGCGGGAAATTATTATTATTATTATCAAAAATAATAATAAAATGAACATCTCGACTAATCCGTGATAAAATAATTCAGGTGTTAAATTACCGTAATCGAAAGCAAGTAAGGTGCAAGGACAGTGACCCGTGAAAAGCAGATAATTATGCAGCAAGAAATTGACGTTATCTACAGCGGAGCGTGAATATTCCACGAGAGTCCCAGCGAAATTTCGCGTTGTACGTTTTATCTCTTTCGCTCAACGTCTGTCTCTATCTCGCACGCTCGCTCCGCTGTGCAAACGAAGGTGAGGCGCGCACGAGCCCGAGAGTGTACTGCAAATACCCAATTAACCTGCCTAACGAAGTGCAAGCCTTCCGTCGTGTTTGAACGGGGACCTGCGAAAGTTCGGAAAGAGCGGGACAGGTAAAATATCGGTGGAAACTATACGCAACGATGAGTTTGAAAAAGAATTAAATACGAGCTGCGCCGGGTTTCACCCGTCGGATGAAATATGTTACTAACGCTGTGGGAGTCGAGACGAACTTGTATAACGGCTGGCAGGGCGAAACGGACAAGCTAAAAAATTAAAAACGTTTGGATGATTCCGAAGTTATGACTGTTTACTGAAAAAAAAAATAAATAAATCTTGACAATTATCCCGAACACCGAGAAAAATGTAGGTTCGGCTCAGAATGGATTACTTCTCAATCGGACCGCCAAACCGCCTTACGAGGTGTCCATTTTACCCCACATTGTCCGATGTTTCAATGAATTTTTCGAAAAATGATCTGCCACTCCATTTTGTCCTCTTCCGTGAATGCGTGAGCAAGGTCCGCAAGCCGCGTAATACGATTAATCAAGTGCATTATAGAGTCAACCCTTTGTCGTGGCTCTGATGGATAGTCGCCGGACTGCAAAATATATCGGGGTCGACGTGAGACAAATTACCCGTATCGGGAAGGCTCCTTTGTTCGGTCTGACAATAAAAAATTAAAGTACCGGTAACTAATGTAGCGTTACAGATTGAGAGTCGAAGGAGAGCGCGGTTCCGGGGGAGTGAAAAAGAGAGCAGCATCGCGTTGTAAATCTGTGACGGATATAGGGAAGTCCGGACCGTCGACCGAGGGGAAAAACGACGAGGGCAACCCTCGCCACTCTCGCAGCCTCGGATATGTAAGAATCGAGGACACGGCCTGCTGACGCTCGTAACTATAGCCTATCGATCGGAGAATTCAGTGCTAAATACCCTCCAGGTGTTGCGGTTGCCCGCTGGGTGCAATAAACTCTCGGATCACGGCGCATTTCTTCTCGTATCTTTGTACAGGAAATCATTAACAAAAAGGGACGATAATTTTCTGTTCGAGCGAAACTGTCGAACGCGTCTATCCACTACCTATCGTAAAGTTAAAAAAAAAAGATCAATAGATAAATAAATTGTGAAGGGAGGGACAGAGCAAGGGTGCATTACAGAATGTAGAAAACCCCAACGGTTTGTTATCGAGGCGTCGATCTCCTCAGTCTCGTGGTCAATAATAGAACCGAGACACGAAGGGAATCGATGAAATCGATCGGACAAGAAAATTTCGAGCCGCTTAGATTTTAGACGAGAACGCCGAGCGACGTCCGTGAAGTTGTACGAAAAAATAAAATTGGGTCTTCTAAAGTAGTCATTGAGGTCGTGCCAACGGGCACGACATTTACTCGCGACTAGCTCGACCATCAAATTTTTCCGGCGCCGGTAAGGTCCTGTCCGAGGTTCGAGGTAAAGTAGTCTAGGGATTAGCGGGTCAGATGAAAAATTGCTGAATAATTCCAGGGTCCGTAGGGTAACACTTCCGGTCTTCGCGGATCAGAGCCACCTGGACGAAATCGCACGCTCCAATACCCTCTCCCGCGAGGCCTCGGGAGCTCCTCCATATCACTGTCACAGTGAATAAAGCGCCCTATCGGAAAAAAATTGAAGAAAACTGGCAGATTAAGTTCTCCCGTTTGGAAAAAGTTTGTGCGGATCGTTGCGGTATCCGTAGCTGAAACGATTTCGCTGCTCGCCCGGAGAGCAACCCTCGCCCTTAACGAGATGGCATTTTGCCAGTCCCGATAGTAAAGTCGGATACGGTGAGGGTGGTGGTGTCCGTGGTCGCCAACTAGCCCCCTACTACGGCGACATACGAGGGAATCTAGCTTAACACTCGATCCCCAAAAGTAAGAGGAGATCGGTAGTAGCACAGTTGCAGCGCAAAGTACACCCGAGGTGCGCTCCGGTAATGTGCTTCGTTTCAACCACCGAACACGGAATCGCGGCCTATTCCCTCTGCTCCGGTGCCGACCTCGTCCCTCTCCTCGGTTCGCGGCTTGCGGGCTTTCAGGCCGTTTGAACTCGTGCAGAGCAATTAAGCCGACCAGGGGAAAAGGATATAACGCCCACGAGTGGCGGTACACCTCTACTTTTTTTTTTCTACTTTTTTTTCACCTCCGTCGTCTCTTGTTGCACGAAGCCCGGCCACAACACCAAAGAGAATGTAGCGCCTGCGGTGAGGGATTAGCGATGGAACTCTACGCGTCTTTGAACTCCTGCGCGCTTCCGATGTACGCGAAAAAGGAAGGACGACAACGGGAAGAGCGGAGGATACGAGAGACACGATTTACTGTTCGGATTTTTGAGGATTTGTGCGAAAAGCTTATTTTATATGCTTTACACACAGTGAAAATACGTTTCTCTGATTTTAGTCGGGCGATATCATGCTGTGACGGTAAGCAGGAGCGAGGGAAGGACGATACGGCCGCAGGATAAAAACGTCGTTTGACGCTCAAACTGCGGGACGGAAAATATTCTCAATGTGTACAACCCCCGCGGTTCGGTGTACTTTTTCAAGCGGAATAAACTGCAATATCAACGCTTCGCTGCCGCCGTTCGGTGCATAAATGAGGCAAACGAGTAATGTAATCTCCACCGCTGGGGAAAACTCTGTTTAACTTTTTTTTGCATTTCATTCCGCATTGGGAACTCGTTAGAGATTTTTTTTTTTTTTTGCAGTGTTATTTTAACTGGAGAGACGGGGGCTTAGATTTTGCGCGTGGGGCGACAGTGACGAGGCGTCGAATCACGAGTTATAATTCGACTAGAGGCAGCTGGGCGCTAGTTTTTAGCTTACTTCGGAACGTTCTGAAAATGGTAACATCGACTAAAACAATTTTTTTCTTTCCTCCGAGAGTTCCCGTATCAATTGTTACGATAGGAGTGAAATAAAATAAAAACCTGGGACAAAGTCGTAAAAGTCGACTATAGCGAACGGGGTTGGACGAATGTAAATCTCTGCGAAGCGTGTCGAGCGTTCTTTTATTTGAAAAAGGCGAGTTTTCCGCTTTCTCCTCGTAAAAAAAAGTGCAACAAATAGCATTACGTATTCATGGAACCGAGATCGAAAATGTATGACATCACAGCAGAGAGTTTCCGTCGCTTTGTCGAGCTCGAATTTTGTCAGGCGGATGGGGTGAGGGACGGAGGAACATAGAAGAAACCGAATTATCGTCACCGCAACGATTATGACGTGGGACGCCGGTGTTCGCCGGAGTGGCACGATAAAGTTTGGTTACCGGCAGGACGAGCGAAAGGGGTTGCTGCCCTATGAATATTTTCCGGAGCTCTCAGCCCATGTCCCCACCGGCACTACCGGCAACATTCTATTTCCCGTCTACGTCGCTGCGACCCGCCAACTTTTGCCTTGACGCTGAAAAGCCCTAAGCGAATTCACACCTCGCTGACGGGAATTACAGGTGAACGCTTGAGAATGGGAACGCGAAACAAGGTTGCGTGCAAGGGTAATGTGCTCGCGGAAATTTCGAAACATTAAATGGCGAATAATCATGAAGGAGGCCGGGGCGAAACGGACTGGCCGGTTTTTCGTCGGGAATCACGGATCGACGATTTTCTGGGAAGAAATTACATTCCGGGAGAAATGTTCGGGGCAAAATGAAATACCTCCCACCGTACCGCGACCGCGAGAGTTGAAATGTTTTAATTCGCTCCGATTTCGGTGTTTCCAGTCACTCCAGTTTTGGTGAATTTATCGGAATATTTTGCGGTGCCCCATCGTGCCCCGGTCTCTCCTGTACGATGAATTCGCGAGCCGCGCAATGGGAAGCCATAGTCTCGCAGTGACTCAACGCGGCTCTGTATCAATAGAGCTCCCACGCGTCCGGAGCTGCATTCGCAAAATAGCAGTCCAAAGGCGTATGGAAAAAGGTAGGCGGAGATGGGGATGCGTGGGTGTCGACCACCGTGTCGACTACCTCCAGGCGCGGAGATACAGGGTGAGAGTGTGGGCGAGACAGTATCCAATAAGCTCTCCATACACTCCGAGCATTAGGTCCGTGCTTTCGTGGGCGTTCTAAATGTCACGTACCGGGAATTTCATCGACGCGAAAGCGCGCGGATGGACGAGGATGCGTGCCATTACTCGAGGTACTAATTGCCAATCATTTCAAATACGCATCCATCAAATGCTGCGAACACCCGGTCGACGTGAAAAAAATTCGAGAACTAGTCTTCAATTTTATTCTTACAAAATTCTATGAATAAATATTTTATTTTATTTATAGCAGTAGTAAACGCGCTTTATTAGCCTCGGTAATACAGGATCTGGTGGTATCGCGTTAATACATGCATTTTTTCCCCTTCAGGCTAATGGGCCATTGACCAGCCCTTCGGCTCGTTTATTTATAAAATAACTATAAATATTTTATTTTATTAATAATTCTATACTATAAATGGTATAGTATGGAATACAGCTGGGCAAATACACTGAGGTACTTGAAGTACGTATTGGAATATCAAGTACTGAGTTAGTGCCTGGTACTCAGAACTTCGGCAATTCAGTTCTGCCAGTACTCAATGAGTCGGTACTCAAAAACTATCCAACGCTCATTACTTCGAGTATTTGATACTTCAAGTACGCAGAGTATTTGCCCAGCTGGCATGGAACGTAATATTATTCAAGACCGCAGAGTCGCCTTTCGTCCTATAGGAATTTTTGTTTTGTTTTTATAAAAGCAAACCCTTCGTCGAGAGGCTCGGCGAAGAAAACCCCCAAGCTATATCGTTAGAGGGGCTTATATGAATGAAGTGTCGTATAGCGCACTCTGTGTTTCCTGAAGTTTTGCACGCGCCGAGCCAGGTGTTTCCGGTCCACGAGTACTGTTCGCGAAAGTGCCCACGACGCTGAGAACTTTTATCGCGCTTTTTTACATTTATGTATTTTTACGCCCTTTCACACAGATGCCGGTGTATTAGGTGAAATTTCCGTGGGTTACTGCACCGTGGTCGCTCGTACACCGTACGAGAATGAACGACGACAAATAACGATCTCGGTGACGAAGTATTTTATACGCTCCGGCTACATTCTTTGAGCTAAAATAAATTACGACTTGCATTGCCGGACAATGAAACTTTAATGAAGATAATAAAAAAAACAACATAAAAGAAACATCATTGCGGAAATTAAAAACACGCGATAATGAAATTAGGAGGGGGAAAGAAATAAAAAGAATATTGCGTTTTAAGGCGCGTACGTGTTATTCGAACAAAGCTCGGAGGGGGCGGGAGACTCGCCGAGTAAACCGATTTAGCGTGGATTACACGTGGCGAGAACTCTGTGCTCGCGGTATAGCGTAGGGCAAAAGGCAACTTCGATCGCTAGGTCTCCGCTCAACTCACTGCCTATTGATATTGATATAGTGTCGTCAGCTTCTACGCGGAAAACTAACGGCGTTGTATATCGTGAAATACACGTTAGACGATTATATGCACGTGATTGCGCACAGTTGAATATACATATATTTTTTAAATCGAAATAATTTCACGTTGTACTCACGTCGGCGAAGAACTCCGTCATGAAATCATCCGGCCCACCCACGGGAACGGACACCTCGTCCGCCACGTCGTCATCGTCCGACTGGGCCTGAAATACAAAAAAAAAATTAAATAAAATTCATGAATCATTTCGCAGTCGCTCGCGAAGCTGATCTATACGACGATTAATGGACGGCTTAAATGTGGAGGAAACAGGTAAACAAAAAAACAGTAAAAATACGAATGTTAAAAAAAGAAATAAAGGTGAAAAAGATATTCAGCGAAATGATTTAATGGATTATCAGGGGAAAACCCGTGGCTAAACGAGCGTGCGAAGATAACGGCTCGTGTGCGTGCGTGAAACGAGAGAGGAATGCTCAGGTTTACGATAACTGCCATTTGTCGCCTCTGCCCTTTCAATTGGCTGAGTGCCCTCGATTAAACCGTCATCGGGAGAAAAACGAGCCGATCCAGGGACCACCGGTAACAGGAGGATTCTACTCTGTCGCCAGCGTCGTTATCCGCAGGGTCAAAAGCGGACCCGGTCGCTCAATTATTTTTCTCCATTCTTCCTACTGTTCGGCTGATTTACCCTCCTCGCGCACTTCCCCATCCAGAGATCAACGCGAGATGCCGACGACAGGGAATCCCCGTATATCGTTATTGTACGGTCACGCTCCACAAGGTAACGACATCGGCCTCGATAATGTGAAATTCTCGTATCACTCTGTGCGTGGTACGTGCGGGATTATTAACAGTACTCGCGCGAAATCGTTAACAGATCGGGCGTGATTCTCGCAGGAAACCTATCATCGCCCGACACGTTGGCCATTCGATCAATTAGCGTATGAACGATGAACAAACATTCAGATATAAAATGCGAACCCCCGACTAGGCGGGCAAAAAATTGCACGCGGTCTATTCGAGACCGGCGTCGATTCGTGGACATTTTTATATACAAGACACTTTAATTTTTCTGCGCGAGAAAAACTCGAGCCATGGGTCTTCCGAGTACTCGCGACAGGAGGGAGAGCGGGCGAATCGATGCGACGACGATGCTTGTCGAAAGTAGCCAACGCCGACGTTTCGTCCGATCGATATTTTTGTACCGCCGGATTTTTCGCGTACTCGTCGGATTACAATGCACGAGAGTCTACAACACCCGGGGGGAGAGACGGAGAGGAGAGAAGGTGGAGAAGAATGAAGAATCAATCTCGACTCGCTGCACGACAGTAAGTGCCGAAAGAATATGCTGAGTCGGTGAGAACCGACGGGATTATTTGCCGGGCGAAAGTGTATCGGGGAGCCCCGTCTACATTGGACAGTCTCGAGATGCTCCAGCGATCGTCTTTGCACACTCGAATGCGGAGAAATCTCGAGCCGATGTGTAATAGTTGGGAATATTTTACGAGAAAAAAAATGATCCGTCGGTAAAGCAGTTTCTTTTTTTACAGTAACGGTATCAATACCAGAACTGTCCGCTGGAAGGTCAACGGAACGAGCTCGTTACACACTTCGAGTATTCGCGCTAAGCGCTATTTTGTCATTGCAACGGTAGCTCGTTTGTTTAATTAAAATCGCCACGACTTCTGTATGACCGTAGTAATAACGAAATTTAAACGGGAAACTCGTGCAATTGGCCCCGCTTTCGTCCAAACGCCCCCCTCCCCCTCCTGCTGCCCGCGCGCAAAGTCGAACTCTCTACCTTGTTGCAATTAGCGCGAGCGTTATGTAAACCCCGCGAACGCGTGCGGGGGGCAGGCCGACGGAACGTGGCAGCGTAGGGACACATAGGCGTATATCATAGCCTACCGAAGCGTGGCACAGCCTTCGCCGACCGTGTGAAATTAGTCGAACGATGCCGGTTTTGTGATTGCTTTATGGGTCAAGGATATGCAACGAGCGCTCTCTGATGATGTTTAAGTCTTGCGCTTCGACCTCACAGGACATTGAAACCGCGTTGGCCGGTAGTTGTGTAATTAAGAAAGAAAAAATGAAGGAAAAAAAGTATGGGAGTCTTCGTGCCGAACTATGACCGAGAAAGCTCCTTTTATCTTTTAATTCCCATCGCGACCGTCGTCCCCTAATTTTCTCACGTCCATTTGTTCGCTCGTAGCTCGCTCACCGTTGTTTATCAATTCCACGTTACAGTCGGTCGAACGATAACGACGTTATAATGGTCGAATTATTCACGAGTCGGACAGGGCATGTCTTGTCTCGGTTCGAAGTAGATCGAGAGATGAACTGTACATCGAGCTGGATAAAATGAACGACATAACCTCGTTACAGATTGCAATACATCGTAGATCAATATTAGATTACGTAGGGACGATGTGAATCGTTCGTGAAACATCGTGAATGTTGAGTCAGGCTAATGGATACGCGAGAGCGGAGGCGTGACTTCACTACCGCAGCTTGACGTTCATTCAGCGGTTACGACAGCGGAACCGACTTCCTCGGCTCGGAGTTTTCTGTTGTCTCTACGGAGGGAGATACACATACAACCTTCCGCATATCTACGATACGCTGTTACAGAAATAACTGTGAGCCACTATGCGGATGGGAGACGCGGAAAAAATGTTATTCGATACACTGTTAAGGATGATCGATTGCGAATTCTCAATATTACACCGACACGTCAGCACTCGATTGACTGGTGTTCGATATAGTGAGAGAATCTATGAGTTTTTTTGTCCCTGCCGCTTCATTGACGCTCCGCTCGGACGTACGAGTCGGGAGATCGACGTGCTCTTATTCAGAGAGAAAAAAAGCGGACGCTGAGTCACGAGTGTGTTTACAGATATCTCGATGCATTACCGGTAGTTAATCTTTTGAGGGCCGTATCGTACGAAGGGAAAACATAATTATTCGCGAACCAAGTTGCGAAAGTTGTATCGAATATTTCGTAAAGAAAAAACAAAAAATAGAGGTACCATGAAAAAATGACAAAAAGGAATATTTTTTTATCGGGGTGGGGCCTCGTGTTTCTTGTGAGTAAGAGACGACGCGAGAAGTCAGCGGGCCAACAATGAAAGAAAAGATGCCGTGTACCGCAAGAAACACCTGTCATCCAGAAAGTGTGACATAGCCGGTCTTTCGGCGGTTGACAGCGGTCGTCTCGGCATCAGCGAGAACGTGTAACCTTTTTTTAAATAGATAACATGTTATCGCCGCCGCGCGAGTGTTGAAATTGCGAGAGAACCCAGAGTAACAAAAACTTTTCATGCCGCACGCTCTCGCAGTGTGCTGACGAATCTCACGTTAAAATAAGTATCTGAACGAGGGCGCTTAATCGGGGTGGGGTCTCGGGTTATTTTTTTCATCACAGAGAAAGATCACGCATTATAGAAAGGAATACGAGAACGATCGTGTGCTCGTCAACACCTGTCACCAGTAGCGGCAGCTGTAGTAGGCAAAACGATAGTAGACCGGCGCTTGACAGTCAATCGCTCCGTGAGTTTGGAAACGCCTCTCGATGTTTCTCATTTCATTCGAATGCATTAACGACGTTTACGTCGCTGGATTGTTTAACGGCAGATGCATTGGTTGGAATGTCGGATGAAAGAATCGAACGTTCAACACGTTACGTCTACACGAACGGAGGTACGAAGGGGTATAACGGGTGAGCGGGCGAACGGTTGTACAGTCGGTGTCTCTTGTCGTGGTACTCACCGCAACGAGGGCTGCTAATCTATCCTTGGTCATGATGAACGACGAGTTTCGAGTCAACGGACGTACGATGAGTAGCGCCTAGTTGGTAATCCCATTCACGATTTTATCCATGTACGACGAGAGCACGGCCACTAAAAACTAAGGAAACGGACGCACTAACCGCGAGAGACACGATCGTAAAATCGATACGCTCGCGAACTCGCCTGCTTCTGCAGTGCCGTTCGTGTCATGGCGCACGCGCCGATGACGTCAACATTGACCAGGGACGCTCCTACGGCATCGGCGATCCCCGCACTTTTTTCCCCGTGCAATCCCTTGAATCTTCGAAAATGTCACAGGCAAAAGGCCTGTGGCATTTTTTACAGACGGTTGGAGAACGATTGAACGTTCCGTCCGTGGGTTGGATATAGTTATTAGGATCGTTGAATAGCGGCAATTATAATTATTTTGCCGATGACACGAGACAGACGAACGTGCGGTTCTACCAAAATGAATGGCGGCAACATCGACAGCACCGATTGGCTCTCCCCTCAGAGATGGAGCAGACGACACCAATCAGATTTTTTTCAGTTCGCATACGAATATAATATTCTTTACGTGTTGATCGTAGCAGCTATATTTGCTTAGCTGGTGTAAGATAGTAAACGGAATTAAGCGTTAGAGTTACACGATTAAATCTACTACCGTTTAGATCAATCGAACTATCGCAGCGATAAGAGAAACGTTATGCGCGAACAAACCTGTTTTGACTTTGCCGCTCGAGATAACCGTTGAAAGGTGCGAAGCACCCGTGGAACACGAGACTGCCGTCATATGCCGCAGGTGTCGCCACACGATTTTAATGTTTTAGTCGAGTTACGGATTAATCTTGTTTTCGTTTGTTAATATAGCAACATCATTACGCAAATTAAATTTTTTCCCGTTTATTCAACTATTTCGAGGCTGTATGTATCGTAGTTTCGATATCGACGAATGACGAGGGACCGGGGCCTCCACTCGTCGACCCAGAGGAACGCCATTGTGAGCCATAACGACTGTGCGGCACGGTAAATTTTATCGTCCATTTTCACGTCCATCGTCTGGCCCCGGGAAATTTTCTCGTCGCCTCGAATTATCAACAAATTTTCGAAAGGTAAGAGTCAAATATTAACTTTCAACGCTTGTTAAATGCGTCGATATCGTTAAACGGCTGTATTTATAACGATACGAGTTTCCTGGCATACATCGGGAAGGGCGCCATTCATCGAGAACTTTGAGATTTTGCGGTCGGCGTGGTAGGACTCGCGCGGGATCATATCCTCGATGTACGTTAGTCTCTCTACGCGCCCTTTCGATAATTCGGTAATAATTTAGGATCATCGCACGTTTAAAATTATCGCCGATAAAACTTCGACCAACTAGGCACGAGGACGTTCGACGATCTAGCACGTATTCAGTTTGCTATCGGGAGCGATCAATTGTTCTCGCAACTTCTCGCAACTTGATGATTCGCCGGTTTATGCGGCTTGGGCGGCTCACGCGTAGCGTCCCTTGCCTCGCCTGCGCTATTCTCGGAAACGCATCTTGTTTCTCCATCGAGCAACTTATATTCGTAACTCTCCAGTGATCAACTGTGCTTAACCGATCGTCCCGAACGTTTCGCACCGATTCACCGCGTTGCGCGATATCTTTTCTCCATCATCCGATTTGTCCATGTGTCCAACCTTGAATTTTTTATTCGACTCGATATTCGCTTGGTTCATCGTCTAATCGTGTTATTTCTTTTCTCCCCGCAGATCACTAATTCAATACCGGAGTACCAACCAACAACATAAAAAATGGCGCTTGAAATTGAAATTCCGACTTTCAAATGCGTCCTTGTAGGAGACGGAGGTACCGGAAAGACAACCTTCGTGAAACGTCACTTGACAGGAGAGTTTGAAAAGAAGTATGTCGCAACTCTGGGCGTAGAAGTACATCCGTTGATCTTCCACACAAATCGAGGTGCGATTCGGTTCAACGTATGGGACACTGCCGGCCAAGAGAAATTTGGTGGTCTCCGAGACGGTTACTACATCCAGGGCCAGTGCGCAGTCATCATGTTCGATGTTACGTCTCGCGTGACGTATAAGAATGTACCAAACTGGCACAGGGATTTGGTGAGGGTCTGCGAAAACATACCGATCGTTCTGTGCGGTAACAAGGTCGACATCAAGGACAGAAAAGTCAAGGCCAAGAGCATCGTTTTTCACAGAAAGAAGAATCTCCAGGTATTTTACAAAAATGATTAAATTAACGAGAAAAAAAAATTGTAGAATTGATAAGAGAAAGAATAGTGGATGTTTGGTGACAAGAAATTTTTTTTAAATGTAAGAAATTAAAAATTAGGTCTATTACTCTTTATTGTAGTATTTGTTTGATGATTTGATAGTCTGTTCAGATCTGATTTATCCTACTTTACTGCATTTATGCAGACTGACTCATTAAGCTCGTATGTTTATCGTTACAGTACTATGACATCAGTGCGAAGAGTAACTACAACTTTGAGAAACCCTTCCTGTGGCTGGCGAGGAAACTGATCGGTGACCCCAATCTCGAATTCGTTGCCATGCCGGCGCTTCTACCGCCCGAGGTCACCATGGATCCTCAATGGCAGCAACAGATCGAAAAAGATCTCAAGGAGGCTCAAGAAACAGCGTTGCCCGAGGACGACGAGGATCTCTAGTTGATTAAATTATACAAGATACTATAAGATAAATGTTTTCTTTGTCTTCGGGATGCCATATCCCATACAAATCTCATACACTGGAGTTTTCATTTGCGCAATTACATTTTTGTTTTATAACATTGAATTTCATTATAACAATGGCTTGATTTATTTTACATTGACATATTGTCAATCTAAAATTGTACGAGGTAATACCAACTCCCGAGACATGGCCTACGCGAGAGTTATACGTACGCCTTATACTCTCGCCACTTATCTGAGACGTCGGTCGAAGATTCTTCATCGTATTTCGCGATTTTCATCGTTCATCTGAATTATTACAGGCTCCCTTAAGATCACCCAACACGTGGAATTCAAGTCAATACTGCTCAACCGAATAGTATATTGTTATCGGCATAAGAAAAAAAAAAACTTGCAGCAAGGATATTGCAATAATGAGAATAAATCTTTTACGAAAGAGTCTTAGATCGACAGTTTACGATAAGCACGCATTACACGGTTCACTCTTCATCATCTTCGAACGTCTGAAAGCGGGTAATTCTGCGATAACATCGCAATTTATTTATATCTCAATGACCCAATGTCGCGTTACTCAATGTCAAGTTTGACTCGGAATAATCAATAATAAGCCCAAGAAAAAGAAAATCATACAGCCACTCGTCTCATGCGTTATTTTATTAATTCTTCAGCCCAGAAAATTACACACTTTCGGGTGTTGTCCGGATCCATCGTGAAGTTTAACCTTGGGCGAAATATCGCTGCGGTGTTATAATTGTAATAGAAAGAATGTTTTTTCTGATTGAAGTGAAATGCAGTTTGTAGTCTGTTGCATCTGGCCATCTTACTAGAGGGCTGTTTACTATTTTTATAAGCGGTGGTGAATGTATTATTTGTTCGGATTAAATTAATGAAACGACTTTTATCCAACAATCCAGAAAACTGAGTTTCTTTGGATAAAAAAAAATCATTGGCAGAAAGAGTGTTGCCCAATATCCCTGCCCCTCAGCTTGTTGTAAAACTGCGCGCTAGGTAAAGTCTAGAATAACGTTGAACGAAGGGGATATACTGTGTTCAAGACCGTGAAAAGTATAAATGTACACTGTTTACTTCTGGATGGGCGCGCGATTAATTCGCTCATATCGGAATGTACCGCTGATGTCTGAATTGAATAAAAGAAATGAACAATACCTGGGATACTTTCGAAAGTAGGATACATTTATTCATTAGAGGGCGTGGAGCGTGTACACATACCATAGTCATCGCTTTGAATCACCTGGTATTTGGTAATATACTAATAACATAGTAGCGATAAAAATTAAATGTCGAGAATCAATAGAAGGATATTGCGTCGATACGCTTTAATTATTTCATACAACGTTATGAATCTCGCGGCGCACGCTGTCACAGATTATGAAAAATGCATGTTGCATAGTGCGAATGTAGGCTTATGTTCACAGCTTTTTTTCACAACCGAGCCCCCCCGAGCCTGATTATAGTCACTGACCGAAATTGGTTCCACGGGAATGTGATCGGCTTTTTTTCTTTTTTACAATTCGACTTTTTCACCCAGTTGATAGGCTCGATTAACGAATTTCGCTTAAGCTGTATCATAAACCTTATCACTCGCAACTCGATTCTTTTTTTTTCAAACCGACCGATACTACACTGGTTACAATACTCCTCAGAGTCATATATATCATTAAAGTACACGCGATTATGAAACTTAATTATTAAGCCTTGCTGCTGCTTCTCTGCCCTTCTTTCCTTCGGTAAGCAGCAAACGTTCCTTCTCGGTGAGGGATTTCAAAACGGTAGTTATGACACCGGTGCCCAGAGTGACAACGCCGTCGCGCAGCGTGAATCTCTGTCCCTGCTCGGCAACCATGGGTTTTACAAGTTTCAACTCCAATCTGAAAATGGAAAATTTATAGATTAAATATATTATGCAATAACGCTGACACAATAAAAAGGCATTAGAAAAAAGCTTACTTGGCATCTTCTCCAGGCATGGCCATGTTTTTTTCCGGGATCATTACTATTGCCGCGCAATCCCAAGTTTTGCTGAACATTTGTAACTGCATGTAATTTGACAGAGGTTTCTTTCGGCCACCCTCCGCAACACTCAGAATGTAGGCTTGCGCCTCCATGTGATCGTGCGCCTTGATCGAGCCGGGTTTGCACATTACCATGCCCCTCTTTATGTCGTCTCTCTTGACTCCTCTTATCAGAGCGCCCAACTGATCACCGGCATGTGCCTCCGTCAGGATCTGATGGAACATCTCGATACCCGTTATCGTGCTCTTGAAAGATTTGCTGTAACCGACGAACTCAGTCTCTTGGCCCTTCTTTATGGTTCCACGCTCGAGTCTTCCAGTGACCACGGTTCCTCTGCCGGCAATCGAGTAAACATGCTCGACCGGCATGAGGAATGGCTTGTCGAGATCGCGCTCGGGGGTCGGTATGTACGCGTCCACGGCTTCCAAGAGCTTGATTATCGCTTCGCTTCCCAGTTCAGGATTCTTGCCCTCCAGTGCCATCAGTGCGCTGCCCTTGATTATCGGAACATTTTCACCGTCGTAACCCATCTCGGTCAATAACTCGCGTATCTCCATCTCGACGAGCTCGACCATCTCGGTATCGGCGGCGTCGACTTTGTTGATAAAGACTACGACGTGGCCGATGCCGATTTGCTTCGCGAGCAGCAAGTGCTCGCGCGTCTGCGGCATAGCGCCATCCGTCGCGGCGACAACGAGGATTGCTCCGTCCATCTGGGCGGTACCGGTAATCATGTTCTTTATGTAATCCGCGTGACCCGGACAATCGGTATGACCGTAGTGCCGGTTGAGGGTTTCATACTCCACGTGAGCAACGTTTATGGTTATACCTCTTGCTTTTTCCTCAGGAGCATTGTCAATCTCGTTGTAGCCCTTGGCCTGAGCCAGAGCCTTCTCTGCGAGGACTGCAACAAATACAAGAGCAATAAACTAGAATCTTTTAAGATGTCTGTAAAGGTTTTTGTTTTTTTCTAATTAACCCTTCTCTATATGCTTGCTTATCTCCGTTTATTTAAATGTATCAATTGTCGTGTGAAGTAATTATGCTGCATACCCTTTGTGATTGCTGCGGTCAGGGTGGTCTTTCCATGATCTACGTGACCGATAGTACCTACATTGCAGTGAGGTTTCTCCCTAGTGTAGACTTTCTTCTCAGCATAGAATCTCTGAGCTGTTACCGATGGCAGGAAGATCTGACTGTTGAGATTGTTCTTGCGGCTCTGATGAAGAAGTGTACGTGTTAGAGTGACAAATTGAGATTAAAGCTTTCATCGTAAAGGTGGATGTGAAAATTGAACAAGAGCATTGGAAGATGGCTATAGCAGTGTGGTATTTCTCGTCGTAGTCCACTAAAGGACCTATTCACATCGATGACGATTGTCATCAATGTAAATAAAACTTACGTATTTCGCGAGATGTCTGCTGAGCAGTAATTGTTTGACGGTGCGTCGGAGAACTGAAACAGATATGATTAATCGGCGTTAAATTTTTGTTTCTTTTGCGTCGTCCAGCATCGGTGAAACCAGCCATAACCCCATCTGCATGCGGCATCTCAGGCTTCGAGACAGTTCGATGCCCGAACAGATAAATTGTCTTATGGCGAAATGTTCCACGGAAATTGCGGAATGCAATGCGATAACTCGAATAAGCTGATAATTCGTATATGATTCTTACCGGGACTGAGAATCGCTCTAGCAGAAACCAAAGCCATGATTGTAACCAATAAATTGGAGTACCGAAGGAGAACGCAGGCGGCGACACCGAGCAGCTGAATTGTAATAACGTTACGTAAGTACAACGAGACAATTGCAATGTTATTAATTGGATATAATAAATCTTTGATAATTGAGGGGATGAAAGAAAGGCAATTTTTTTTAGACGCTCAATATCCTCGCTACAATTGGTTGTTTATTTTTTTGTGATCGTCAGACTGTCGCTTGTCTGCAAACCCGCAGCCGGTGCGGAATTCGAATGTCCGTTTCTTTTAACCCTTTTACCGATAAAAGAGAATCTCTACTGTTGTTTCCGTGACAAAGCAGCCCCTGGCATGATCACTTCAGCGAAGGGTTTCGAGGCGCCGAGGTTCGTCAGACTAATAATAAACTAATGTGACATGTAAAAAATTGTTTTCGGTTCAGCGTGTTTTCTCCTCGGGACACTGGATCGTTAAACGCGAAGGAAAATAATGGGTACTGCATTATAAACCGGTTAACCGACTGGCATCCGTCCGTGCGAGTCAATTACGTTAGGTGTGGCTGAACGATTGCATGGCGTTAAATGCAATAAACGTCCGATGTTCGGCAGGTACAAAGTAGCTCTGAAAAGCGGAGAATAAGTACCCATTAAATTCGTACTCGTTTAAATTTCTTTCACGTAATGACGTATCGGACAACTACTGATGACAAGGTCCACAGGAAGTAGGTGTAACGACCCGTATATTTATAGCGGAATTAAGACGTTTCTCACGTGTATGAAGCTCCATTACAATTATTCGTATATGTACCAATATCTATATGTCATATATATATATTTTTGAAAGTTGTGTGT
This sequence comes from Exephanes ischioxanthus, assembly GCA_958510785.1. NCBI lineage: Eukaryota > Metazoa > Arthropoda > Insecta > Hymenoptera > Ichneumonidae > Exephanes > Exephanes ischioxanthus. Next base: position 1,057,814 of record OY294015.1, on the reverse strand, counting down.
TCGTTAGGGATATAAAGGAGTAAGGGGGAGGTGGTGAATCTGTGTCGTGTAAATTGACGCAAATACGTGGCAGGGTATCTCAAGGATTAATTGAAGTCTGGTTCGCCGGCGATGTAATATCCGGTCAGCGACACCGGATATTGCAGGAAGAAGACGACGACACTGATAAGGAAAGTGGGAGAGGGCAGACCGGAATTATCGTGCGCCACAAGCTCCAAGCCTCATTATTCGATCGTCTCGGCTATATTTGCTTCCGTTTGTCGCAGAGCGAACGTGGGATGGCGCATCCCGCAGTACGACAATAAACCACCACCGAGCAAGCCCGTTGGGAGAATAATAATAACAATATGATGTATTGAAATCTCAAGCAATGGGAATTGTGGTTATCAAGATGAGATAAGAGAAACTCGTATGACATATATCTATGTGGTTTGTTTACGTGGGATTCTCGGAAGAGGTTAAGTAGCGCCAGCGTTGCGAGGTGCCGATTCCTCGCGCGCAGTCCCAGAGTCAACGGACCCCAAGTTAACGAACGGTTTATTGCGGAGCATATAAATTCCAACTGTAGCGGCCTGCAATGACGCATTTTAATGAAGCGAAACTCCAAGTTGTATATGTCATGCTTCAATCGTATTCAGACCCGAGTGATGCCCGTTGCGCGATCGACGCGAAGGTTAACGAACATCGAGATAACTGCATAGCTGCCTGCACTAAACGTAAGCTAACCTTGTATTTACAGTAAACGCACGAGACGTGGAAGATCCTCTTACAGTACTTTCAACGCGGCCAGTGCAAACTTATGAATTGCAGATAAATTAATAAGATTGCAGTGTTGTTATAATTGCCCTTATTATTGCGCAGTTCATTCACAAATCATTTTTCTTTTTTCGAAGATCTTTTTTTCGCGCAACTAATGTGGAAAGAGGAAACAGCTGTTCTTTCACAGATCAGCTTTTAGACTCCTCAGTACCATAACGGTTGAATATATCGTAATGTTATTATAATTGCCCTGATTATTCGATCGCAGATCATTCACCGTGCATTTTTTCGCATTTTTTTTCTTCGAAAATCTCTTTTGCGCATTGAATGGAGAAAGAGGAATAACAGTCCTCTCACAGATCAGCTGCGGTCAGTCGTGAGTACAGTAACGGTTGTGCGTTTGTATACTTTGAATAAATGTTAAAATCTCGCGTGTGCTCTAGCTCTCCCAACATAATAAAATACGATCTACACTTTGATGCTCGTTGCATTACCCTTGTAATAATGCAACTTGGGCTGCTCGTTTGCTACGGGCGTTCGCGAGTGCGTTACGTGCGTCGGTATCTCTCGAAGCGCTAGGCATCGCACGGCCGTTATACATATATATGTATATATGTATATCATCGAGTTCATTCGTCCGTGCAGTGGCTCTCTGAAGATAAGTGTTCGACTTTCGTGTATCGGCCACTTTCGCAAAGACCCTCCCCTCAGCAGAGGATTCCCAGTTAAAAATAATATGTATTGGAAAATGAGTCGTTCGGCCTCCGCCGATGTCCGTGAACAAGTCTCGCAATCTGCTCTCCCGACTTTCTCGGCTCTTCGACGACTTGGACAATGGGCTCCTACTCTACATCACAATATCTCCGTGGAATGCGTTTCGTCTCTCCACGAATGAATAACGAGCTAGAGGCGCCTCTCAGTGATTAATTAAGCATACAGAGTCCTCATTCGCATCGATAACAATTGCTTTATATGAGTGTTCATATTCGTGAGATAATTCAATAATTAAGGAATCCACGGACTAGACACGCGTGGAAAAAGAAAATCCGCCCCATTTATTTCTCCCCATTTATTTCTCAATCGACAGTAAAACTATCCCTTCAGCCTCGAGAACGTAATAATTATATGCTAAAGTCGTTATTTCGTTCGTCGTTAATCAATCGTGAAAACGAGGTAACTCAGTGGATTTTTATTTAAACCTTTTATTTAAATTGATGGAGCGCGGATCGTTACGCTCGAGTGACAAATTGGGGGTTATGATAGACCGAACACGTATTTTATTCCGAATGATTACCCGGTTTGATGACCCTAGAGAAAATTCTTCTCAGATATGAATACGGCATGAAAGTTGGGGCTCTACGAGCAATGTTATTGTTGCCGTTTATCTCCAGTTCGGTGCTTTCGAGAGAACTTTTGCTAATCGCGACCCGTATATGGTATTGGCTTTCCGTGCGGCAAACTGCGTAGATCCAAGAGCGAAAGACGGGAGTATCGTCATAGGGTTAATATACCTCTGTGAGTTGTAACAGTGTGGCGGTAGTTGCAATACCCTAACTCCGGACAAGAATTCCACAGTCCCTCTATCCCTTTGTCGTGCCATTTATTGTCGGTCGATTTTATGAGATCTGGAGAGCTTCTCCACATATTTTATTAAATCGTAATTACCGAAAATAATATTGTTTTCACTGCAGACCAAAGTTTGTTCCAAAAACCATTATTTTTCACGTAACATAAATTTCTCTAGGTTACATTTGCATTCTCGCTACGTCGAGCGTAGCTTTCTTTCCGATTTCCCCAAACTCGAGCACTCGTTCGACGCGTGCAGTTGACGAAAGTTGCGGTTTTTTTCTAAAGATTTTTAGCGCATTCATTCGTGACCTAGAATCCCGCACGCTATCGTCACCGTTCTTCCCTTTAGTTTTCTGGACATTCTAGTTTCAGGCATTCAACGAGACGAACGGGATTGGCCAGCTTATTATATTACTTCGAGCTAAACTCGTGCACTGTACTGGCCGACATATATATATAATGATCCGTATTCATAAAGTGTGTGACTAGTACATTGTTAACATCCGAATGCGAGCCATTGTGGCAAGACTAGTTAAAGGCTACGTCGCGTAATGTAGGCTACCTTGTTATTCGCCGAGAATTTAATGAACACCATACAGACTAGATGTTCCCCGTATGATTAATCAATTATCGTTGCATCGATTCGCGTGCAGGATTCGAGATAAGCATAATTTCGCGGAACAGCCGTGGGGGATGGAGTATGCCTGCAGGAACAACCTCCGGGGGCTTCGAACAAACGCATAGGACGAAGGAGAAGAAGAAAGAGGTGGGAGCGCGGGCCCCGGCGCGCTTTTCTCTTTCTCGGAGAGGCTGAAAGCCCCCCCGGGGCCGTTCGCGCTCAGTCATCATCACGCAGGCGTAGAAAGCGCATGGGCATACACACCCTCGTTTTATATATCCACGCGCGCGTTGGTTATTTGTTAATCTCTTCCGAGATACTCCGTCAACCTCTGAAAGCTCTTTCACGATCTTCGAGTTTGAGTAATTACTCAACCGGTGTCCGACGAGAACGGGAGCTTTTATATAAAAACAAATCAACGTCGACATCGAGCCCAACTATAACAGGAGTATGAAGACGAAGAATCTTCTGAGGCTGTGCGAGTTCTTGGCTTTGCTGGTGAGTCCAAATATTTTTTCGTCTATGACAGTAATTATAATTATTCTTTTGACTTTGATACTTTTGACGGTAATAAAAAAAAAAAAAATTATGTAGGAATTTTTTAACACGTGCGAGCGTGAATCCTTGGAGAATAGTTGAATTCTATAGGTACGGCGAGTCATTGACACCGGCTAGTCCCTGTCTTCGGCTCGTGCGAGATATTAGTCAAAGGGGCAAAGAAGCGACGAGAGCCTGACACCAAGTTCGAGTCTTGAATTACGAATATCTTGGATTGTCGTCACGCGTTCGGTGTAGCCGGCTCCACCGGCACGAACCGTGTGATCAATATTCCGCTGAGGAACCCCGTCCAAGTTATATCCGGTCTCCCCGGAATTCGTCAACGTCGTCATCCGAAAAGTGCATCGTCGTCCGGGGGAGCGCGGTTAAATTTGTATTACGAAGGCGAAGGTCGAAGAGAGGAAACGAGCCGTCTAGTTATATGTTGAGGCAAGAATGAAGTAATGCAGTTGCAGGAAGTGTGAGCGTAAGAGCGCCGGTGAAAAACCTCATTAATGCAGCGAACCGTCGCATTCACTTGTTAGGTACAGCATATCGAGGATTCTACTTTTCAAAGCTTTTTGTAGACGATGGTCGGTGAGAGTAACATTCGTTTAAAAAAATGAAATGAAATTATTTTAAAAAAGTCAACCCCTTGTAGAACATTTTGGATCAAGAATCGAGTGAAAGTATTCTCGGAGTAAACAGAGTAAAAGGGAACAAAAGAATAAGAAATCTTTCGCACAACGAGGATTCTAGTTTTCGATGCACTTTACAGACGATGATCGGAGAGAGTAAAATTTGTAAAAAAAAAAAAAAGAAATTAAATTATTTAAAAAAGAAGTCGATCCCTTATAGGACATTTTGGATCAAGAATCGAGCGAAAGTATTTTCGGAGTAAACAGAGTAAAAGGGAGCAAGAACAGAGGAATATTTCGCTCGAGCTAGATTGGAAACAATCTCGGGGGGAGAGAGAGTGGTGTGTGGCGTCGAGGAAGTCACGAATTGACCTCCACCGCATTCTGCAGCGAGAGCGCAATTCCGCCCGCGACTTACCCATACTTACATATCTATACGGGGTTTCGAGCATTGCCGGTAGTCTCGATCGATCGGCCATCTCTGACCGATTCGTTTCCTTCTGCAGCTTTTTTTTTGTGGCATCGAACGGGCTCACCATCCTTCCATCATTTTCAATATTTATTTACCACTAGTCTTTCCACATCCGACAGTATATATATATATATATATATATATATATATATATACACACACACAGTTCAAAGTGCAACGATGATAATTGAGGGGTCAACCGCGATAAATGCTCTGCCGGTCCGCTTATAATGCATCTAAAAAAAATGGCATTTATCAACAACTTGGCAAATGGAAAATAATTACGACCAGTTGCATAGTATTGAAAATTCCAAGGGAAGAGTAATACGCACGCATTTTTTGGATTTCACATTGATGAGACTAGTTAGGGCGTATCGAGTAGGACTGGAGGCAGAATTGCTGGTTGCTGAACTTGTATACTCCCTCGAGCGGATAGGCATGGGCAAGTACTATACACGCGTTGGCACATAACGGCCGATGTGCATGGAAAGTATCTACATCCGCAAGATGCGATTATTAGATTCGAGCATACGAAGTGTAGAGAAGAGGAAACGCAACGCAAAGTGACCGAGGAAAAAAGAGAGGCGAAGGAGGGGGGGAGCGATCAAGGAAGGCTAAGATGCGCAGGTACAGAGATAGATACTGTTTTACTGTGGGTACAGGAGATAGATAGCATATACGTGAGCTTGGGCTGAAGTGGGCAAGTAACTCGTGTACCGACTTGTTCGGGGGGCTCCCTTCTCGCGCAGATGCTAAGGATAATTACGAGGGTCGAAGCTTCCGCGCTACGTGGAAAATATTACCTTGTTTGCCGGCCGGTCGCATAGCCCTTCACGCGCATGCGCGCGACTATTATTTCGAGCTCGGATTTAATTACATTTTTCAACTCTGGAACTTCCGTGCGCGCGCGCCTCACACTTGACGAACGGTAAAACGTACGCCGCCTGTCTTTCGCAATTTATATTCTATCGGTGGATCGAGCATTGCCAATCTCAAGGTGACCCTCAGGAAATTAGTGGTGTAGTCATTTTTCCATCGGTTCTCTCTCGTTCTCCGCACTTCGAGCAGCGGTGCGAAGAACCATCGTTTTCCACTCTGCAAGCAGGTGTTACGATTTAGGATCATGAAGCGAGACGGAAAGATCAGCAAAACATGTATTTCTAGTGGATGGGCCGCGCGTGCCTTTATTCCCAATCATATCCGTCGATGGGGTCCTCGTGCATGTATAGGAAATAGGGATGATCGGAGCGAGGGGTTCGTTCGAGGACACTTGCGATGCACGCGCCGCAAGCAAATCACAAACGAGTCCATGCATAATAGTTGTGCAAATAACAACTGGCGCGACGCTTGCTGATCGATACGGTTAAACTAACAGTCGATTCATTAACGCTCCGAGCTGCGTGTAATCCCAGCCATATTCTATTTATTCAAGCTTACACGATAGCACACGGTTAACAGTGCACATTGTATACACGGTGAAAAAAAGGTTTGAACGTTTATCAAACAATTTCTTATCCGGGGGCGTTCACAATTGTTTTTCTTGTTACAACTTTGTTAGTTACGAGTACGCCGACAATTAAAAAAATGTGTAAGATTAACAACAACAGTATTTGTTAATCTGTGAACAAGAAATGTTAGTTAAATGTACCGTCTTTACTATGTGCTTTATTATCAATATCATCGTCCCTTTCGTTATGGGTAATTGGAAGAGGATGCTTTACCATGGTACAGTAGAACCCCGATTAACCGGGATGCCTCGAACCGAAGAGTCCCCGGATAATCGAAATCTCGGTTAATCCGAACTAGACAGAGAAAGTAAATAAGTCAATAATGGCTAACGGTACAACTTTATTTTGACCAGTTGCAATGACATTTGGTACAACTTGCACTTAATTGTTAAATAGTGTGAACTTGGAATGTAAAGCTTTAGATATTTGTTTTCATCTATACTACGTAAGCTAGTCTTTTTGTTAAATACTCAGTGACTTTGGTCCGAGCATAAAAAAAGAAACTCGAAAGAAACACGTTTAATCCAATTCTCTGTTAATCGAGGTTCTAGTGTATCATCTTTCGTCCCGTGCATGAATGAGCTAATAGGATATTTCGAAAAACCGTCGATGCGCGTAAAAATTGTTGCCAGTCGCATGCCAATAGGAAGCAAGATAATTCCCGTGTGTGCGAGCACGACGCTGCAAAAATTACCGTCGTTAGGAGTAATTAGAGGCGTATATCGCGATGGTGGTGAGACGAGATTCCTGGACTATCATGGAATATGAAAACCCATACCTCGCCCGCGCGCTGTCTTATTAAGACGAGCGAGCTCCCGCACGAACTTGCAAACACTATGTAGGAGGTTCGCGCCCCATGGCCCCGCGTTATCTCTAACCCGCGCATATTACTCGTTCCTCCTCGACGTAGCGGATACGTAACTACCGAGTTCTCTTGTAATCCTCCTCTATTTTACGAGCCGCGCCGCTCGCGCTCCCCGGATTCGTACGGAGCGGCTTTGTACCTTTGTGGCGTCTCACCCCTAGGAAAAGCCGAGGCGTTTCTAACGCCCCGGTATTTTAATGATCGATCAACAATTCCATATTTCCGAGGAGAAACCCAGCTGCTCCACTCCGGACTCGCCAGAAATATACAGCCAAACAAAAAAAAAACACAGGCTTATTCACCGGCAACCAAAGTTATTGTTCTTCGAAGCGGTTGTATTGTGTGTATTAACTCGACTGTGTTCACTTTGAATTAACGACAGGCTCGATTTATTACCGTCCTCAGTAGAAAATATGTATACTCGGCAGTAAACAGCTGTGCGCTGTTGTGATGAATTAAAAAAAAAAAAGGTTTACGAGCTTTGGATAGCTCTGTAGAGGCTATCGAGGTCAGTCCGAAGGCCGCCGATGTTTCAGGTTCAACGCCACCGCTCAGTGTTTCGTTGCCAGATATATAATGCACTCGGAAAGATTCACACGAGTGCTGCAAGAGTCGAAGACGCCTTGCGGAAAATGTACCGGCGTGCGCGAGGGCTGCGCGTTCATCGATTTTTCAGAGAGACGATAGAGAGCGCCAGGATCACTGACCGACTAGCGCCCGGGCTCCGACTATTACATCGTTACGGTCTTCCCGCTGACGCCGCTGCACGGAGAATTCATAATGTCCGCAACGAGCGCGCGCGAGCCTCTTTCGCGTGTGGGCCTTGGGAAGATGAGTGGCAGCGCGCAAAAGAAGCCGCGCTCGCCAGCGTCACGGTACTTTTTCCAGTACTGTACGCCTCTTTCCGTCCATTCCCTGTCGTACGGATCCCCGTCGAATAAATCGCAACAGTACAATTCGATTACATGATTTACGACGGAACTTTTTTTTCCGAAACGAGATTTATTATAGCTGCCGCTGCAGTAATGTTTTTTTTTTTTTCAAGTCGAGTTCTCTATGTAGTAGACAATAGATTTTATGGAGCGAAGGCTGCCGCGTTCGTAAACGGTTGATCGAACGAAGGCCTAAGATGGGCCAGTATTCTTTATTTTCTTTTTATATTTTCCTTGGATTTGTGGCTTTAGTTCTTCTTTTGACCTACTGGAACTTGGACTGTTTATTAATGCTTGTTGTTCTTTTCGCACGGTGCCCTTAGGGTCCTTTGACCTTGAGTGCGAAACGAACATCTCTTTCTCTCTCTTATCGCGTGCACTGAATTTCGGTAATAGCATGTATATCGTGCAAACTACGCTCAGTGCGTAGAGCCAGCAAAAAATGTCGCTAATGTTACAAACAAATCGTCCGTCTTCCGCAGTGAGGATTACATGCCGGATAAACGATTATGCCGTTGGTAAAGCTTGACGAGCGGGTACGCAGAAGCGTGGAAATGGCTAAACTCCTGTTCGTCTCGTATGAAACGGTACGTGATGTTTCGTCCCCCTTAATCGTCGTGGTCGTTGTCAGGAAGGCACTGCCTCGCGCACATTCTGTACCTCCTACTTTATCTCTACGCGGAAAATTGCTCGACATTCGTAACGGTGCGAGGCCGAACATATGATGTACGCATAGCTTCAACGGATGTACCGTCACTTTTGCAAGCACGTCGCCGCGCATTAGATTTACCTACACCATAGTCTCTCTTATGCATGTGCACAATAGGGCATCTACGCCGGGTAGAGAGATATACGTATGTACACAGAGTTCGCAGACGGTCGACGCTCGACAGTGAATTTTACACGCGTCCTTATACACGTTACCTTTGCGCCCCCTGCCGCCTCCAAGCCGTACCTCTTTTCCCTCCGTATAACTACCATAGAGATAATATACACCGTGTTATATGCTCGAGCTTCTTCCTACTCTCGATGCGTGTACTCGTAAGGCTCATAATCTCTCCCGCAACCTCGAGGATATTCTCTCTCGGCTGCACTGTCTTCGCATTGTTTGCAGATCGTGGGAAACCGGGAAGCGATTAGCGCCCCGGAGCTCGAAGCATCCGAGATGGTGGCAAACGGCCATATGAATGTGTCGAGACGAATGCGGCTACGCCAGAATACGGCTTTGATGCTCGAGGCAAAAGTTACAGTGCTCGGTTGTGCAATTCTAATACGCGACTTAGGTGCCCGGAGATGCGGAGGGAAGGACGTCGACGATAAAGCGTAAATGGAACCCCGCGAGGTTTGCTACCATTCTCACACTTTGCGCAGCTCGATCCGATCGAGTATGAGGTTAGGTGAAAAGAGGTGAGAGGGTTCTGCCAGATTCTCCTTGCAAAGTTATCGCAAAACTAGATCTTATGCAGCCAAGGTTTACCCTGGCAACTCGCACCGCATTTATTGCCGGTTTATCAGGGCTGATTTTGTTACAAAAGTTGCAACGATTGTCAAACAATTTCTCCCGTCGGATTATGGCTTACTCTTAAGGTGAAGTGAAACACGTTCTCTGTCGCTCTCTCTCCCACGTGACTTTCGTTCCACCTTAACCGGCAGTCAATCGATGCGGCAACTTAATCTAAAAATAGACACTCGTTCGGAAGTTACGATACAATGAACATCGAGATTTAAGGGGAGGCTAAGCACGTGTGAGTGTGAGAGAGACAGGGTTAAAATTTGGAATCCATTTTTCTCAGAAACGATTCTATCTAAAAACCGACCTTAACGACAAAGTGGTAATTGAATTTCACAAAGTTCAAGCAGTAATAGCGGATAGTTGGATAGCTGCAAACTGTAGAACCGTGCACCTGGACACTGTACGTGCGCCGCAACAACCGCAGCTTCACGTATAGCGCGCCATAGATGTAGCAGTAGTGTATACGACATACACGTCGCATCAGCAGGCGTCGTCGACATTGGGACGGTATCCGTAGAGGTAGCCGCGTGCCGACCGGAATGTCAAAGCTTCAACGTGGAAATAGCTCGACATTCCGCCAGTTACGAGCCTCACCGATCTTCCTGGCCATTAACAGTCAGCGACACCGAACAGTCTCATTAAACTGCAAGTTCACGAAGACTAAACATTACCATATAGTCGAAGCAGTAAAAAAAAAAAATGTTCGTTTTTTCGCACACCTCGCTCGTAATACGCCCCTTATTTGACACATGAAATGCACGGGGCTCGGCGTCAAAGCAATTAAAATTAATACAATTTTAAGGTACGCCTAGATGAAGAGATCAGACGAAAAAAAATTCTCGAGTTTTTTTTTCAGCGTATGTATACTCGACCTAATTTCAGGGGGTAACACTCTCGACACCAGCTATGACGACGCTGAAGCTCGGGCAGGAGTGTTACAGGGACAGAGACTGCGAGGCCGGTATTGACAACAGCCAATGCCACTCGGGATATTGCCGGTGTCAGCCCTACTTCGCTGCATACAACGAGACCCACTGCTTCGAGGGTGAGTATAACAAAAGCCGTCTCTCGCCCACTCTTATTATATTCTTCCTGGCTCTTTGCTTAAGCGCCCCGGCCTCTATAGAAAGGAGCGTGGTGTACTCTTTCGAAAAGCCTCGTCTAGTCGATACCCATAGAGCGCGATACGTTCGGTTCTCCTTTGCCTCTCTTCAAAGAATAGAATATCGCAAACATTGCAAAAAAAAAAGAACTATCATGGATGTTCGTACTCTTCTCGAGAGATTTACAATATAATAGAATCAAGTGGAGTTCCCTCATCAGTAAATCGGTAAGCGAAAAAAAAACTCGGAAAGAAAGCCCCCGATAAAAACTCCCGGAAAAAAAACCCTTGAAAAAAACCTCCCGGAAAATATAAAGTTATTAAAATGGGGGTTTTTTTCGATGGTTTTTTTTCGGGGATTCCATGACTACGACGGTGATCTACGAGTTTGAAAAATATTCGTTACCTGCGAGAGCAGCGCGAGGCGATTGTGTTCGTTAGATCATCACAGATCACAGAATACAAAAGTCATAAAATCGGCAGACCGCGCGGTCTGCCGGTAATATTCGTTGCGTTGACCCGAAGGAGGCCGCTTGATTCATCGGCACGACTCGAGGTCCGCGCTCCCCTTTCTTTCCGCGGAGGCAGTTTCATTTTCTCATAGAGCTCCCCTGTTGTACGTGTAATTGGATCTCCGGTAGCCCGTTCTGCACTGCACGCCGCGGTGGGATCGAATCGAATTCAATTAAAAGCCGCGAGGCCAATTAAGTCGCGCTACTGTATCCATACAAAAGCCTTACTGGCTCCGGTTCGACAAAGGGAATTGTATCGCAGTAGGGCAACACGTCCGTTTTACATTATCAAACTCGATCAACGGTATAATACTTTTATTAATTTATCGACGGAGGCTCGTGTTTTTTTTTCTCTCTCAACAATAGGGATCCATCAAGAATTCATGTGAAGTATGATGCAGGAAGTACTTCGACTCGACGCATACCCTATAATAAATAACTTCATTGCAATGTTTTAATTGCTCTCTGGTTCTTGCAGCAACGCTTCTCGGCAACGATTGCGTCGTCGCCGAGCAGTGTTCCATGAAAGTGGCAAACAGCAGCTGTCTGGCGGGCGTCTGTCGCTGCGAGGAAGGATATCTACAATTTCGACGACACACTTGTCTTGGACGTACGTAAAAAAAAAAAAAAGATAAAAACGATTCTCGTGTGTAGAGAGGGTTCGCGGTGTAACACTTCGGGTCCAAAGCCTCTTTCTCGTCGGATAACAATAATTTTTGTGCCCCGCCCGACACTATTCTGATTCTAAAACATTCAATTTTTACACCTTGAGACGAGATCTTCAAAGCGAACAGACGTGTGACATTACGTGATCGAGATAATTAACGTTTATCATTCTTAATAATATCCGCCCCAAAAGCAAATACGCGCGTCATTCATTCGCTCGGTCGTTACAATATGTTCGAAAAATGTTCATTATAAATCATCGGTATTCGTCAAATTGCTTCGAAACATAAAAAAAAAAAATTAAGTGGACATTAACGACCATAGCTGTTTGCCATATCGGCATTAAAGGGATTGAAGTATCGATCGTCCGGACCGTCGCGCATTCAGCGCATGTTCGTTATTAGCTCGTTTAGAATATTACCTCTCGCGAGGCGGTGTCCCGCAGGCCCGGGTTTTTTGCCCATCACCTGCGCCCCTACAAGCTTTCCTATCGCGTGGATCGTAACGAGCTCAACGATATTTTATACCCGCGCGCTACTCGCGAGCTCTCCAGTACACAGATGAACGACGAAGCGGCGGCGCTTCCTGAATGTCGCATGACTAAAACCAGATCTTTGCGAGATCGTACACTCGAGTGTACGACTCGCGTCGTTGCGCGGATAGTTCGCGAATCCTTGCTTGCTCGCTTGCGGCGAAGAAGAAGGAAAGATAAATACATTCTATGCGCGTTACACAGCCAGCGAGCATTCGCTCCCGAATCGGTAATTGCCCGTGTCGTGAGGATCGTTATCAGGGCTAGTCCGACAGATTAATCGGCAACGAGCCCTACCAGTAGAACTCATGCATACGCGAAACTTCGTCCGTGTGTGTATACGCACTGTTGTTCCGACGAGCAGAACTAGCATCGCGGTCTTGCCCAGCATGGAATCTCAATGCTCGATCGGGCCATCGAAACCTCTCCTTCCCTTCTCATCTGTATGCCGTGGAAGAACTATATATTTATCGAGAGATTCAGGCTCGGGGAGCGCGGATGTTTATTCCTGGCTACATAGGTACATCATTTATCCAACCGCAGTATATCGAACTTATATGGAAATACGCGTATCGAAGATGCATAACACAGTATGCTCGTATACGTTGCATTTACTCTCGTAGCTTCCGTTTGCTTTACCTGACCCATCGCGGCTACCCGCGAATTCCTTATTACAACCGGGGCTCGCCGTACTCTCTCTCGCAAAAGTTATCGATTTATTTTTTTTAATGCACGCGGAGAGTGAACTTGCAATTTTTACTGGATCGTTCTCTCCGTATGGAAATATACCTGTTACCTGAAGTTATGTTTTTTTTTTCTTTCTTTTGTACAGCCGCAAGACTCGGCGAGGTTTGTTACAGCCACGAGCATTGTCGACTCTGGGATAGCGACACCCATTGCGACTTCCTCATACCGGATCTCTTCGGCCACTGCCAGTGTACAGCACCGATGCGACGGGACGGCAACGTCTGTCGTCCCGACAATAGAGTACGACCGGCGCCTCCACCGCTTCACCAGCCTTCCTTAATTATCCAGGATGTTGGCGATGGAATCCCGGAACTCCAGCAATCGACGCCGAACGCCCCTGAGAAAAATCTCACCGTTCAGGATCCCGATTATGAGAGTGAGACTGGTAAAATGCGTTTTTCATTCACTCAAATATTAGTAGAGCCTTTTGAAATTCCATGGGTTGATACCACACTTTGCGCAACTTTTGATGTTGACTGTCCAAGGTTTACCTTCCTACTGGGAGACAGAGAAAGATTAATGTCTCGATGGTCAGATCGCGAAGAGTCGCGACCGGAGAATAACTCCGAAGAAGGAATTGTCTCCGCGATAATAATTACCATCGTCGAGTTATCAATCATCATTATCGCATGGATACTAGCAGGTTTTTGTGGCTCAGGCGCTTCGCGCCCTTGCTATAGACTATGTAATTTAGAAACCAGAAGTTTAGATTTCCGTAGACTTACCCGGAATACGTCAGTTCCGGTTTGAAAATCTCATTTTGCGGCCGGAAGTGATGTATTTCCAGTCGAAAAAAGGAACGTATCCCCCGAAGGGAATAATCAGGGTCTCGGAGAGGAACCGCTGGATTCTTGAAAATTGGGACAAAAAACAAACAAACAAGGAAATTTTCCAAAATATATATTTCACTTAAAAATATATATTACATTACTTATTTAGGTGTTCAAGTTTCCTGGTTGAAGAACGCAACGAGGCTACTCTCGACGGCATCGCCGAGTCCGCGAATACCGGTGAACATTGTTACTCGAGGGTCGCATGTGACTTCGAGACCCGAGAGGCCAAGCGGAAACGAACTACCGGACGATGACGATGCCATAGTCGTCGACGCTGTAATAACGGAATTGATGCAGACGACGAGTTCGACTTCCGGTATACTCTTATCCGTTGCAAATCCATCCTGATCAATATGCAATTGAATTTGTTTTACCTCGTTCCTTCGTTCGACCGTTGCAGCCCCAGTGAAGACCGATCGCCACGAGACGGAGAGCACGACCGCGGTGAGTCTCGGTCTCTCGTGCAGCACCGATCTCGAGTGCCGAATGTCCGATCCTCAGTCGCGCTGCATCGAGGGAATATGTGAATGCGCCAGTCGTGGAAACGCAAGTTTGTCATGCGGTGCCAAGAGAACTGGATGCTCGCCTGGTACCTTCCAGTGTCGCAGTACGGGCGCTTGCATAAGCTGGTTCTTCGTCTGCGACGGTAGACCCGATTGCGCCGATGGTTCGGACGAGGAGTGTACCAAAGCAAGATGTCCCAGTCAGGCATTCCGATGTCGTAAGAGCGGTATCTGCATCTCCAGAGCCGGGCAGTGCGACGGACGACCGGACTGTCCCAACGGCGAGGACGAGGAGGGCTGCAAGAGTCGACGAAGTTAGTCGCGAAATTATAAGAATTAAATTTTCGGTTAAGAATGAAAAAAGTCTCTATTCTGAAGTGTATGAGCTGAGTCCTTTTGATTCTTAGCCGTCGATATCTGTCGTCTCTTCGGTTCATTTGACGAACGTGATTTTATAATCGATGCCTATTTCTGAAATCAGAGTGCCCAGAGGGAGCGTTCCGCTGCAACAACGGTCAGTGCCTGCCCGCTTATGAATTCTGTAACGCGGTAGTTTCGTGCAGAGACGGTAGCGACGAGCCGCGCGGAGCTTGCAGAGCCCGGAACCGCGGACGTCTCACGTCTCGATCGTGTCCGTTCAGGTGTGCGAACGGAAGGTGTCGCTCGGACGCGATTACCTGCAGCGGACGGGATGGATGCGGCGACGGGTCCGACGAGCGAAATTGCTCCGTCTGCAGTAAGTCGAGTATCCATATATGTACTAGCTGGTATCCAAAGCACTTCATGCGAAACCGACTCAGTCGGTAAGAAATACTAATCAATTTTTTTTGTCGACATCTAACATTTGAGCAGATGTTAATAACTTGGTTTTTCTCACAAAGTTTAGTGTCCTTGAGAAAAAAAGGGTCACAATTTTTATTACCGACTGAGCTCGGTTCGAGCGGCGAGGATGGAGGTTTCGCATAGTCTCAAGGTGATGTGAAATACCGCCGTTGGTAACAAAAACTGAATGCGGTTTTGAGACAGCAGTCCGCCGGGGAAAAAGAAAATTGTCGTTCCCTGGAGAATCGACAGCCGCAGGGAAAGACCATTTTCTTTTTTCCTCGGCGGTCTGCTGTCACAAAACAGCGTTCAGTACAGTTTTTGTTGCCAACTGGGTGCGGGACAGGTCAGGGGGGGGGGGGGGGGGGGGGTAACATTCAAAAGTCGATGAAAAATAAAAAAGTTAATGTTCGTATGAATTTTTTGAGTGACCAATATTTTCTGAGATATACTGATATTTAAAAAACAACGTAAATTGTGAACGGCTCAATTAAAAAATCTGAAAAAAATCACAGAAGCCCCTCAAGTAGTACTACAAACTGGCAAATTTTAAAAAATATCCGGAAGATTGGCGGAAAAAGTGGCCCGGTTGATAAAAAATGCCTCATAAATCAGTTACTCTTGTCCCACCAAACGTAGTGGGTGGTACGGAGCAGGCTATTGACACAGAAACGGGAAGCTGTTTATCTCGACAACAGGATATCGCAACCCCGATAATATTATCAAAATGAATTCATCGTGTACAATTTTTCCAGCTTACATTGCACGCGAGAAACGTTTTTGTGTCTTTTATAGAACTCCGCATGTATAATGAAATCGTTAAGGTAAAATTTTGTTTTTTATATTTCAGGATGTCCAGCATTTATGTAACAGAACTATCCGACACGAGGTGCTACAGGTCGTGTTCGACAAAGTACAAGAAGACACTCGCGAGACAACAAATAACTGGAGCATGGCTTCTAGAGAATTGTAAACCATACGAGGACTTTGAAACATCGTTCTTCCGCGTTGTGTCGTCATTTTAGTATTATTAGCAGCATCGATGCGCGCCTCGCGCGTTCACGAATTAATTTAAGGCTGGTAATGGCCAAAAATAAACTTTTTTTTAAACATCCGATGACGCGAGTTTCCATATACAATTTAAGACGAGATAAGTTCCACGAGGATCCTGTATTAATATTTTGCAGAAAAAGTTGTATCCTGCAAAATTAGTGTCCTAGTGTGCAGGATAATGTAAAGAGTAGAAGAATCCGTCTGGTCAGACAAGCGGAATAAGAAAACCCTTTCATGACATTGGATCAATGTTACTTACATCTCTCGAAAGATGACTCATCATGGTACGGCTCTCGACGCATACAGGAAACCGCGAAAACAAGTTATTTGTATTCCAGGGGTGTATGCAAAAGAATTTTTAAAAAATTCCTTGCGAATTAAATCAAAGTGAGCATGAAAATAAAAATAGCAGTCATCACTTTAAGTGATAAGGCGATGGATTTGAAAAAATAAATATTCAATGTGACACGCCAACGAGGAGAAAATCCAATTATAATCCCATCTATATATTTGCGTGGGCGCAAGACCACGTTACCGCGCGAGTGACATTTGTTGTGATATACCGCGTTTTGATGTCCCGATGCGACAGTGGAACGCGCCTACAAATATTAGTTCCGTCAACATTGATATCCCGTTTAGTGCAGGAAATGAAGTGCCCGATAGCAATAATATCGGCGACACGCAACCCCCAGTGGTATTTCTGGTCGTCGTCATAGCAATTGCCGGAATTGATCGAAATGTCTTTAGTCGTACGCTATATCGGGGACTTGCGGCCCACTTTTGCGTTTCCGTACCAAGATAGACGTAATCGATTAGACCCCGCGTAGAATACAACGACATTGTGCTGTATTTCCGTAGAAAGCTCCGAGAAGTCGCGACAGCGTGACCCGACAGCGATATTGGCGCATCACGTGCCAACACGTGCCATCACGTGGTACAACTTTGGATTACCGGTTTAATCTCCCTTGCAAATTTATTCTATCATTATGATATCCGCCGATGACGTAATGATAATTCGTAGCTCGGCAATAGCTCCCCGGCACGCAATATATCTCGAGAGGGCTATCGCGATGCTGGATCGTCAATGATCGAAGGACGAATGGGATGCGAAGGGAACGAAAGGGCAAACGCGCGACGGTGCACTTCGCGTCTGCGTCCCGGAGTGTGTTGGTTATACGCAGAGCCCCCCCCGAGATCGCTACTCGTCAATACTACCCCACGCGAAGCAGGCGGGCCAGTAGCTCGTGGAAGCTTGCGCGAGTTCGGACGAGTCCCGAGGACTGCTCAGCGCCCAGTACACACATACTCGTCGCGGCCTACTGCCGATTCTCATGACGTACACACCTCTGTGACGGCTTGCCCTTTCTCGCTCGTGCGCCACCGAATAATTGAGGCGGAGAAAACGTCGTCAGACCATACGGGTTTATACCCAAATGCACAGTATATCACGAGATTGCTCGCAGGTCACTTGGCGAATAGTCAAGTTTCCGTTCATAACACGAAACGAGAATAGAGCTGGTAGGGTACGTGTGAGAGTCGGTTCGCTTTCGACCTGAGAGAGAAGAGGCTCGAGAGGCTTCCGCTATGTGGAAAAGTTGGCGGCGCGCAGCATGAGACGACGTAGACGACGATTTCACCACCGCCGGGTTCAGTTTCGCGTCGTCTGCTCCCAGTCTCGCCTGGTGTACTCCGCTGGCACTCGTCGCGTTACCCGGATGCCGTCACACTTTTGCAAAGTTCGTTACGATTCGTCACATTTATTTATATTTTCACGTTGTCCGCGATCTTTCGGAAACGGCATTTTTTTTTTTTTTTTTGCATTCGTCGCCCGTTATTTTCGTTTATAGCAGCGCGTTCCAATGGCTCGCTCGATATATCGTTATCACAGTACGGAATTAATCATTTTTAGCGGAAGAGGGATTCATAATAGTAGACGAACGTATCATCTTCGTGCATTCTGTACAATGTCGCACGCAAATAGTGCACATGCCGTTTAAGTACAAACGTATACATTTTTCTAGTCGGACGTTCCTCTGGTACAAACGCTTCAGGGACAAATCGCGCTCGCATCTCCGCGACTCGTGGACAATTTTTAAAATGAATTCGCAGATAATCGGCAACACATACTGAATGTTACTTTTCAAAACAGACTTATTTTTTTTTTTTTACCGTATACAAACGTTGCTTTTATAAAATCACTTTCATTAGAACGCTTGCCATATCGTCGACGGTCTCGCTGGCATTCATTCCGGATGCACAATTATTCATTTACGTAGCAACGTAAACGAATAATTGGGGATCTAGGGGAGATTTGAATATGTCGTTTCAATAAAGTTATGATGACTCTCCTTGATTAACAAACGTGAGTTTTTTTACCTACACCATCCGATCTGCAAATTGCATGAAAATACATATTTGAACTAGACAATCACAAATACCTAATTTGGACATCAGTCGTCATTCTCTTCCTACCTCTTATAAGAAGCTATATGTTCTATATTCGGAAAAACTATGGTCCTGATACTTGTAGAGTCGTACTATAAATGTACCATAATTTCACGGCCCTGGATCCATAATACGCTCCGTAGGGGCTGGCAACACTGCTCAGCAGTGCAGCGACAGCCGCCGCGGCGAGAGGTACACGTGAGGAGAGTTGGGAAGTTTATGAGTCGCGAATTGCCACAGTAAACGTCTCTTCTCCGTTCATTCGTATTGAACGCTCTCCATATAACTTACGTCGAACGTTCTTCGCCGGATTTATGTTTTGTTTTTGGTAATTTAAATACAACTATAAAGTATGGAACGGGCCAATGTAAAGTTTTACGCGTTTTTAGTTTTCGGTCCGATCGATCGCTCACATCGACGAGAAAAAATTATCAATGATTCTACGTTTACTCAAGATATATTATTTTTCGACAGCTTGGGTGAGTGATAAGATAAGAAGATGCGTCGCCCGGAAATATTTGTTAATATAAATGGACAGCCCTACGAGTATCTGGACTCGACAGGGAGTGACAAGTTCACTGGTAACTGCGCTGCACGCGGAAGAACATTTCAAAGATCCCTCGTCTACATGCGAAAATCGACGGACTTTAATGAGAGAATTTGACGAATGGCGCTGAGTCGTGGCCGTTAACGAATAAAATTAATTAAATAAATAAATAAAAATAATAATCGTGAATAAAAGTTGAGTACGACGATACATAATGTTGAAGGGCAAGTGGTCAAAGTTGACCGAATGTCTTTGTCGAAGGCCCCGTGTAATGTTGTTGTTTCTACCGTGCATTCTCGTCGTAACGCTCTACATTGTCTCCGGAGTGGAACTCGAATTCGATAGCTTCCTCTCCCTGCGGCCTTACAATCCCGAGGATGGTGAGTACAGCGGCACAATATACTTCGTTTCCTACGTGTGTCGAACGTGTTCTGTCTGAATGACCTTGAACTCTCAGCGGAGCCCGATTCTTTCCTTCGTACTATCGATTTCCCAATTATGTACACACTGCCCGTTAATAAAACAATCGTGCGAAATAGGAACGCGTGGGTTGTATCCAACGAGACTGATCGATTTTCGATACATCACCGGTCAACTCAATTCTTCCTTCGATTAGCCCATAATTGCAACTGGATAAGTCGACGAGTATATGTTGCATGGAAACATTCCGGTTAATATTAACACGCATTATTAAATCATGACGCAGAACTCGTCGACGGATATCTCGTATGGAATTCGAAGTGCCACATGATCTCAAAGAATCCTATGGACGCGTCGATAACGAAATTCGTGAAGAAAGAAAAATTTGAAGGGTGCTCGACGGAACTCCTCATGACTTATATCTCGAAGGATCCTATAAACGGCACCATTTCACTCGTCATCGATCCCGAAGTGGCCAAGTCTCACAAGAATCCTGTCTGCTGCTGGGCATCGGTCGTCAGACCGACGCCTCCTCAGCCTCCGAAAGGAGATTGGGACTCGAAGATCAGGTAACATTTTACATCTTAAAAATATCTTTATTGATATATTATTATTTCAGGATTGCTGAGTCAGTTGTATTACATTGTTCGTGCGACCGCGTAAAGAATGTTTTTTTTAACCATAGGCCACTCGTCTACGATAAACGAAATGAATATTCATTACTTTTTATCTCCGTCGTTCCGCATGCGCCGATAACCTTCTGATATTGCCGTTGTACACAAGAATCTTTAATGGCTTCACGTACAGCTATGTCGAGAAATTGACGGTGACTTGGAGGAGCGCCCACCCATCGTTACGCTCAGTCGGCAACAAATAGCTTTTCCTATGTTCTTCAACAATGTTAATATTATCGACAAAAGTGAATTAGGTTTCCGTAGGCAACAGATCGACGCATTTGCATTAAAAAATATTATAATTCTCGAATATTATAATTTCTTGCATCTATTCATCAGATAAAATATTATTATTATTATTATTATTATTATTATTATTATTATTATTAAGAAAAATAGGGAAGGCGATTTCTTTACCGACTGCGGTATTTCATATGCCCTTAAAGTAATGTGAAATACGTTGCGGGTAACAAAAAACTACTGAATGCCGTTGCCAGACCGCAGTCCGACGAGGAAGAGGAAAATCGTCTTTCCCTGGGAAATCGGCAGACGCAGGGAAAGACAATTTTCATTTTCCTCGATGATCTGCGGTCTCAAACCGGCATTCAGTACATTTTTTGTTATCAACTGGGCGCGGGATAGGTATATAGGCGGCGGTAATCCACCGCCTACCTACCACGCCTATTATACCACGTCACCTTAACGATCGAATTCTCAGATATAATTATTGTTCGCAGTGTCGGAAAATGCGAGGACTTCGAGAAGCGCGTCATTCTACCTCAAGACGTCGAGATGGTAATGGTCAACTGCCTGAAAGGAAAAACAAAAGTTTACGAGAACGTTCACGCATTCATCAATCCCGCAAAAATTCAGGAGCGTCTGGAAGTGCATTCATCGAACGAGACTGCGAACGAGCCTCGACGACCCAGAAAATTGAGTGTCCTCGTGCTGGGCCTGGACAGTGTCTCTCGTCTGAACTTCAAACGAAGCATGCCGCGCACCGAGAGATTTCTACGGGACACGGATTGGTTCCATCTTCGAGGCTACAACAAAATGGGAGAGAACACATTTCCAAACCTCATGGCTATACTGACCGGTCAAGACAGCGGCGATTCGTACTCGAGGTGCAAGCCGACGGTTGCCTACGGACTCGACCAGTGTCCGATGCTCTGGTACAATTATCGCAACGCTAGTTACACAACGGCCTATGGTGAGGATGTCATCCCCCTGAGTACCTTCAACTATCACAAGGTCGGCTTCGTCGATCCACCAACGGACTACTATCTGAGACCCTACATATTGGCAAGCGAGAAACTCCTCAAGAGCAAGAAAAGATTCGGCAACAAGTACTGCACCGGTCCCGAGATAACCGTCGAGCGTATATTCAACTTCGCCACCGAATTCGCCCGTACATTCATAGGAATGCCATACTTCGGATTCTTCTGGACGAACTCGGTGAGCCACGACGAGATGAATGGTCCATCCTCTATGGACGATCGCCTGCGAGATATGTTCGCGGGAATGGAGCGGGATGGAATTTTCGCCGACGCGATGATCGTGTTTTTGAGCGATCACGGTATGCGCTGGGGAGGCATAAGACATACGTTTGTAGGTTGGTACGAGGAACGTTTGCCTTTCATCTACATCCGATTGCCTGAGTGGTTTAGAGCCGAAAGGCCCCAAGCTTATCAGGCATTGCGGATAAATGAGCACCGACTAACTTCGCCGTACGATCTATACGAGACTCTTAGGGACGTGTTGATCAGCGCAGGCGGTGAGGCGAACTCCAGCTCGGGCTGTCCAACTTGTCAGAGTTTGTTTCGTCCGATCCCGCTAGAGCGGGGTTGCGGCGACGCCGGAGTCTCGCCTCACTGGTGCACATGCACGGCCTTCAAAACCGGCAGCGTGAGCGATAATATTGCCGTCGAGGGTACAAAAAAGTTTCTCGATCACGTGGAAAACATAATAAAGGAGTACAAAGACAAGAAGGGAAAGCGTCTTTGCTCGAAGCTGAAACTTAAGAAAATCCATCGGGTCGACAAGGTTATCGATATTCGACGAGGCAGTGGCGTGCCTAACGCAAGCGTCGACGGTTACTTTTATTTGATCGAAGTTACTCCCGGCGGAGGACGATATGAGACTACTATAAGATATCATGGAGGTGACAATTTTACCGTGAGCGAGGACGAGATCAGCAGGGTAAACTCGTACGCGAGTAGTGCCAGCTGTCTCGACCACGGTTCCAAACGATATTGTCACTGCGTCGGAAAGTAGCTTACGTCGAGCCTACCCGCGATACGCTTGCGAGTAAAATCGTTATTGACCTCGCGTCGACCGACGATGCATCTCTGACTGTGATGAGTTGTATCGCGCTGCGACAAACTCGGCCGCAGCCGCGTAGACGAAACGAAAAGGAAAATTTATCACGCTAAGATTTTTAACGCTTCGCCGCCAGTGATAAGGCCGTTAGGACCATATAGGTATTAAGACTGCAAATTGTCGAAGCTTACTGACTATTGTTACCTTTGAGTTTGTGTATGTGTATGTGTATTTAACGATACCGGTAAATCCATCCATGCAAGCGCCGTGGAATTTATGGATTATGAGCGAACTGTGACGAACGCGTTGCTTAGTTTCCTCCTTGGACTTTTCCGTTGTTTATGTGTAAAGGCAGGTTTTTTTTTGTAACGCCAAAGACCGTGACCGTTCCCCGATCTCGACAATACGAATGCAACTGATCTGTCCCGCGCGCATCACTTATAACTGGGTCGTTGTTTCCGGCCCACGGGATCAGCCAAAATTGTAGATATATAAATATGTACACTTTGAATGAATGTCAAAAGAGAGCTGAAAATATTTTTGCTATACAGACGCGATTCTTTCCGTACTGCCGTTTAATTAGAAATAACAATTGTACGAAAGTGCCAATTCTCTTGATAAATAGAAATCATAGTGCCAGAATCGTTTAGAAGAGTACATTTCGTTCGAAATAGCGATACCAGCTGACGATAAATATTATACATACACTATAGGTTCTTCTATATTGTCGGGAATTCGATGAAACACAGATTGAACGGCATTTTTCCGGTATTTCCGATTTTCCGGAATTGTACACCGTAGTCCTTTCCGTGTGTTCATAAATTCATCCGCTTCCGTCGCCGGCTAGATTCACGATGAATTCCAAATACATTTGAGACGTATCACAAACGTTCCTGTGTTCGCCAAATCACACGCAGATGTTACTGGCGGGACTCGTCATACATTCCAGAGAAAAATTAAAAGTTATTTGTAACGTCACTTCCGTTTGGAAATTCTCTTATTCGACCCGAAGAATGAGATTTGTGCAAAGAAACATTTTTAATTTTTTTCTCGAATGTCTTTGTCTGAATTTCTAGCGAATGCCGCCAGTGATATACGTGTGAATAGAGGACCTCAGAAATGTGGGTAAAAGAATGGATCTGATATGGGTCAAATGTATTTGGAATTCATCTGGAATGTAGCCAGCGACGGAAACGGATGAATCAAGGAACACACGGGTTACATTATGTCTCTTTTAGTTTGGTCATGTCCGTACGTTTCGCAGATACGTTGCTTCCTAAGCTGGAAGCGAGTTATTGTGCATTGGAGCAGAGATGTTGAATGAATATAATGTACTATAATAGTATTATATAGTGTAAATAAGAGTACAGAACAGAGCGTATATTATATATGTATATGAACGCTATATTCTTTCTATTTGATGATAAATAAGGTAATCGGAACGATTACGACGTGAATTCAGGCAAATTATTATATTTTGTTAAGCTGTGTTTGAGAAAAAAAAAATAATTGACATGAGGTGTGTAAAGCGAAAAGGATCGATCTTAGGAATTATTTTCCCAAATCCCGATTGAGAATTTTTGTACACAACGTAGTATGATCATGATTTTTTTTTACATAAAAAAGAAAGTGTTTCCTTGGTCTGTGGTTGGCGTCGAAACGACGATAGAACGCTGCGAGGTATGAAACAGAACATCTAGGACGCTCAGACTACAATTCACAACATCATTCTGGCTGCACTATAAGTCTCTTTTATTAAATGACTTACATTTCTCTTGACAATCGTTTTCTATACGTTTATGAAAATCAAATCGTTTAATCTCCCGCTTCCCTACAAAGCTCAATGCGGCGCTGTTTACTCCAAGGTCCTCTTGGAACGAAAAAAAGAATACTATATGCGCACTATCGTAAATGTCAATCGTGGAGAAGTGAATTATAATGACGAAGGGCTCGAAATACGCGACGATTCATTTTTTTTTTTTTTTTTTTGCATTCATTACATCATTTCCGTATCAGGCGTAGAATCCTCATTTGTTTTTTTCTCTTTGTTTTTATGTATTGATTGATTGAAATGGTTTCGTATTTCCGAACGGAGACTGATGCCGCGGTAACGTGTTATATGCTTGACCGAATAATCGTCTTCGGGGTTCAACTTAACTATGGCCATTCAGCTAGGTTTCTGCGCAATGGCCAAAAATGTGTTTAATACTGCATTTACATCGAAATGCTCGCACCCGAGCTATCAACCAATAAATGCTGAGTAAAAAGAAAAAAAAGGTTCAGCGACCGCAGGGGCGTATTATTTTCAATGGAAAATAGCTCATCACGTTTATTGGTGATCTATCGTCTGAAAGAACCATTCGGTGAATCGTCGTAACTGTTGTGCGGCCGCGTGATTTTCATCTTGCAGTCGACGATTTTCATCCCGCAGACGACGAACTTCCTCTTCGAGTGATCGTCGACGGCGTGTTTCTTTCGTGACTCGGAGCTCCAGCGTTGACAAGTGAGTTTGGAGATCCGAAACAGAATTTCTACGAACGGAAAGACTATTTATCAGCCCACGAATCCGTTAAACAAAACAACAAAAAACCGTAAGACTCGGAACGTACGTGATTGTATTGATACCCTCCAAAAGTCTTTCCTCGTTCCAGTCTTAAGGGTGCTGTTGCTTCGGCGACCGACCGTTCGGATCATTGTGATGTCCTGTTCACGTCGGCGGAGACCACTGGACTGGTGCAAGCCTCCTCGACTCCCCGAGGAGGCTTTCCACCCCAGAGACAATTCAGCTTCAGGCGCAACTTCGGACTGGAACCCGTAGGACGGCAGACCTCGTCGGTGTCGGGCGATTGCCCGTCGTGGATCCGCCGAAGGTAGTCGCTCGATACCGGACTTCGCTGATCGGTCGGACGAAAATCCTGGAGCATCGCGAAGAGATTGTCACCGACCGATACCGACTGGGCAACCACATCGATGCTTCCTGGTAAAGAGTTCGGTACTGGACCGGCTGGATAAGGTGTGGAGGGATTCCTGCATATGCTTCGGGGTACAGGGAGGCAGCTGGATCGCTGGCCCCCTTGATAACGCACTGAGTGCGTCATCAGACCGCTCTCCCACATATGCGAGAGAGAACAAGGAAAGAGGAGTTCTTCGGTCTTGCAATTCGGGGACTATGAAGTCGACCCGACGTTCAAGGCCGAATACTCTCCTCTTTGAGCCTACTATGCTCAGAGACACGTATGCCGAAACATACGTGCTTACACAGTCTACAAACTAATACAAACTAATACAATGGTCACATAAAGTTAACGATAGATTACACGTAAAACTTAGTGAAGTTTCTATTCAAAAAATAAAAATTATCCGTTTTACCATTATTAATATATTTATTCGTTGTTTTTAGGTTATTACACAAGCGTGATATAATATGACATAAGTATAATGATGTGGGTATGATGTGGGGGATCTAGGGGAGATTTGAATATGTCGTTTCAATAACGTTATGATGACTCACCTTGATTAACAAACGTGAGTTTTTTTTTACCTACACCATCCGATTTGTAAATTGCATGAAAATACATATTCGACCTAGACAATCACAAATACCTAATTTGGACATCACTCGTCATTCTCTTCCTATCTCTTATAAGAAGCTATATGTTCTATATTCGGAAAAACTATGGTCCTGATACTTGTAGAGTCGTACCATAAATGTACCATAATTTCGCGCCCCTGGATCCATAATACGCTCCGTAGGGGCTGGCAACACTGGAGCCGACGCGGAGAGCCGCCGACGCAGGGACGCCCGGTTGCATATTTGTGTGTGCGTCCGGCGCGTCGATCTTGCGGGCCTCTCCACGCCTATCTCTCCTCTACTACTATTTTCCTCCGTCTCCCACGCCTCGTCCCGCTTCGACGGGGAGACCATTTCACATACATATCTATGATGCGTATTTCGGTGTGGAATAAAAATAATTTTAAAAAACGACACGATTCACCTAGACGGAATAAGTGCACGGGTATTGGAGTATTCTACGACAAAGAAGTTTCGATGAAGACAATCGGTAATACCGATTTTAATTAGCGGCATCATTAAAATCATTCAATTTTAGCTATCTATTGTCTTATATATGTTTTGGAAAGTTCTTTGTTTGTTCCAACTTTCCGGTTTGAAAAGCGCATTTTTCCAGGAGTGACGTCATAAGGGAAAACGTCACTTTTTGGTTTGAGAATCTCAATTTTTGACCGGAAGCGACGTCGTACGGGAAAATGTTACTTCCGGTTTGAAAATCTTAATTTTGGACTGGATGTAACGTATTTCCAGTATAACGTCACCTTAGGTCGAAAAGTAAGGTTTTCAAACCGGAAGTGACCTTTTTCGTACGACATGACTTCCGGTAAAAAAATTGAGATTTTCAAATCAATAGCGACATTTTCCCCTACGACGTCACTTCCCGTAAAAAACTGAGATCTTCAAACAGGAAGCATCCTCCTGTTTCAGCTATCTTAGCGTATCGAGTATCTCGGAAGGCGCACACTGACGGGCAGCGATAAGACGGAGAGAAAGAAACGAGAACCGGTATCCCCGGGTGACCGCATATCTGGATACGCGATTCATATAATACACTCGGTTCATAGTATACGAGCCGCAATAAGCACTTTTATTCACAGCTGTGAGAATGACGTGTTTCACGTGAATCAACGATGTTGCGCTGATAAATTTATAATCGTCGCTTTTCGGAAAGGCTCGAAATCTTCGCGAATATATTTTCCCGCATATTTTCTCAAACGACGCACATCACTATTGATTTTGCCAATCGTACCGAGAACTCATCGCTCTCGCGAAGCGGAAAAACATATCCGGAGAGCGAACTTCCGGTATTTGTATATAAAGCGCATCGGGAAATATGTCTGGTTCTCTGTCGTAGCACCGGAAGTGCTACGACAGAGAACCACGTGCTGTGCGCGATGAGAAACAACGGGGCATCCAGTTAGACTTCTATTCGCGAAATAAAAAAGAAGAAAAAAAAACACGCAATATATCTCGAGAGGGCTATCGCGATGCTGGATCGTCAAGGATCGAAGGACGAATGGGATGCGAAGGGAACGAAAGGGCCAACACGCGACGGTGCACCTCGCGTCTGCGTCCCGCAGTGTGTTGGTTATACGCAGAGCCCCCCCCCCCCCCCCCCCCCCCACCGAGATCGCTACTCGTCAATACTACCCAACGCGAAGCAGGCAGGCCAGTAGCTCGTGGAAGCTTGCGCGAGTTCCGACGAGTCCCGAGCACTGCTCAGCGCCCAGTACACACATACTCGTCGCGGCCTACTGCCGATTCTCATGACGTACACACCTCTGTGACGGCTTGCCCTTTCTCGCTCGTGCGCCACCGAATAATTGAGGCAGAGAAAACGTCGTCAGACCATACGGGTTTATACCCAAATGCACAGTATATCATGAGATTGCTCGCAGGTCACTTGGCGAATAGTCAAGTTTCCGTTCATAACACGAATCGAGAATAGAGCTGGTAGGGTACGTGTGAGAGTCGGTTCGCTTTCGACCTGAGAAAGAAGAGGCTCGAGAGGCTTCCGCTATGTGGAAAAGTTGGCGGCGCGCAGCATGAGACGACGACGACGTAGACGACGATTTCACCACCGTCGGGTTCAGTTTCGTTCGACCTGCATTCGCGTCGTCTGCTCCCAGTCTCGCCGTGTGTGCTCCGCTGGCACTCGTCGCGTTACCCGGATGCCGTCACACTTTTGCAAAGTTCGTTACGATTCGTCACTTTTATTTATATTTTCACGTCGTCCGCAATCTTTCGGAAACGGCTATATCTTTTTTTTGCATTCGTCGCCCGTTATTTTCGTTTAGAGCAGCGCGTTCCAATGGCTCGCTCGATATATCGTTATCACAGTACGGAATTAATCATTTTTAGCGGAAGAGGGATTCATAATAGTAGACGAACGTATCATCTTCGTGCATTCTGTACAATGTCGCACGTAAATAGTGCACATGCCGTTTAAGTACAAACGTATACATTTTTCTAGTCGGACGTTCCTCTGGTACAAACGCTTCAAGGACAAATCGCGCTCGCATCTCCGCGACTCGTAGACAATTTTTAAAATGAATTCGCAGATAATCGGCAACACATACTGAATGCTACTTTTCAAAACAGACTTAATTTTTTTTTTTTACCGTATACAAACGTTGCTTTTATAAAATCGCTTTCATTAGAACGCTTGCCATATCGTCGACGGGCTCGCTGGCGTTCATTCCGGATGCACAATTATTCGTTTACGTAGCACTTGTCAGCAGTGCAGCGACAGCCGCCGAGGCGAGAGGCACACGTGAGGAGAGTTGGAAAGTGTATTAGTCGCGAATTGACACAGTAAACGTCTCTTCTCCGTTCATTCGTGTTGGACGCTCTCCATATAACTTCCATTGAACGTTCTTTGCCGGATTTATGTTTTGTTTTTGGTAATTTAAATACAACTATAAAGTATGGAACGGGCCAATGTAAAGTTTTACGCGTTTGTAGTTTTCGGTCCGATCGATCGCTCACATCGACGACAAAAATTATCAAGGGTTCTACGTATACTCAAGATATATTATTTTTCGACAGCTTGGGTGAGTGATAAAATAAGAAGATGCGTCGCCCGTAAATATTTGTTAATATAAATGGACAGCCCTACGAGTATCTGGACTCGACAGGGAGTGACAAGTTCACTGGTAACTGCGCTGCACGCGGAAGAACATTTCAAAGACCCCTCGTCTACATGCGAAAATCGACGGACGTTAATGAGAGAATTTGACGAATGGCGCTGAGTCGTGGCCGTTAACAAACAAAATTAAATAAATAAATAAATAAAAAACATTAGTCCTTATTTTTAAAGAAATGGTTCATAAAAAAGTAACTTCAAAAAAGATGAAATAATTCATGTATTTAACATTAATTAATATTGTCAGTAAATAACAATACTAATAATTAATAATAAAGAATAATTGTAAAATTAATTAATCGTGATTATATCAAATCGTTACTAATTCGCTACAGTCGGGAGACGGCTTCCGAACACAGTTTTTTTGTTTTACAATTTTTTTAATAATAAGGACTAATGTTTTTGCAGTCGGGAGTTTTTTTAAATTTCTAATTTTTTTAAATTATTTAATCCTTTTTGAATTCTATCGTCTATACAATTCTCCGATACTATTTTCTATGTGACTTTTTTCTCCACAATTTTTTAGGTGTTGTTCCAGTCCAGTACCATTTCTTATGCGTCATTCTTCTCTGATAAAATGTTCGTTGTGTTCTTCCTCCCCGATATAATTTTCTAAATGTTGTATCTCTCCGATACAATTTCCAATGTCTTGTTCCTCTCCGATACAACATTTAGAAAGTAAACGAAGAAGAACGGAACATAGAAAAATGTTTCGCAGAGGAACAACATAAAAAAAGTGAACGAAGAACAGCGATACATAGAAGATTGTATCGAAGAGAAACGACACATAGAATGTAGTAATGGAGAGCAATAACAAATAGCAAATTGTTTTGGAGAGCAGTGATACATACAAAATGTAATTGGAGAAACACAACATTAGATAATAACTAATAATAATTTTTAAGAACGACATACAAAAAAGTGAACGAAGAAGAGCGATACATAGAAAATTGTATCGCTGAAGGAACGACACATAGAAAATAGTAATGTAGAGCAATGACAAATAGCAAATTGTTTGGACAGCAATCACACATACCAAATCTTATCGGAGAAACACAACATTAGATACCTAATAATCATTTTTAAAAACACTCGTGAGTAACTTTTATATACACTGTAAAAAAAGTTTGGACTTTTTACCACAACTTATTGGCCACAAACGTCCACAATTTATTATTTGTTTTTCCAACCGCACCATCCGGATCTAGTTATTTTACAAACGAAAGAACACGCTAAAAATTGTTAATGGCACGGGATATAAAAGGACAGAATTGTATATTCAAGCGGCAACAAATTGAGTTTGACACTTATTTCACAACATTATTTTTACGAAACTTCGTATTCCGATTTTACGAAATTATTTTTTAATGTGTATATAAACAAATTAGCATAGACGCAGCGCAAAGCGTATTCGAGGTTATACTACACGTTGAGTGAATTCAATGCTCTGCAAAACAGCACACGGCGGCACCATTTTTATAGCAGACGACAAAAAAAATAATCGCAAAGGCAATAGTAGATAATGGCGGCCGCCTGTCGATATATTTGAATAGGCCTTCGGCTCGTTATTCGAAGTTAACTATCTCTGCCATTTCACATTTATTTTCTTATTCCTTTGCTACGAACACACTCCCACATACACAGAACTAGTGTGCCAAATTCTGTCAAGATACATTGCGCCGTTCCGACAAACACTGGAGACTACGAAAACAGCAAAATTGGGGGGGCCTCAGTGAAACACATAACTCCCGTCTTTTTGCCCTAGCGGGCAGTCGGGAGTTACCAAAATTGGGGGGCCTCAGTGAAACGCATAACTCCCGTCTTTTTGCCCGAGCGGGCAGTCGGGAGTTAACTAGCGGGCAGTCGGGAGTTAAAAATAAAAACGCATAACTCCCGCCTTTTTGCCCCACCGGGCAGTCGGGAGTTAAAAATAATAATCGTGAATAAAAGTTGAGTACGACGATACATAATGTTGAAGGGCATGTGGTCAAAGTTGACCGAATGTCTTTGTCGAAGGTCCCGTCTAATGTTGTTGTTTCTACCGGGCATTCTCGGTGTTACGCTCTACATTGTCTCCGGAGTGGAACTCGAATTCGATAGCTTCCTCTCCCTGCGGCCTTACAATCCCGAGGATGGTGAGTACAACGGCACGATATACTTCGTTTCCCACGTGTGTCTCTCGTTTGGCTTGCCGTCACTTCTCCTAAATCTCATAATCCCGTACGCTCCAAACGCCCGAAATTCATTTATCCGATGTATCGTTTACCCGAAATTGTAATCTACCGAAGGACTAGAAGAACGAATGTTCATTCGTCCGAATGCTCAAGAAAACGAAATATTATTTTGCCGACTTGCCATCATCCCAACCGGCTTAATATACCGGAACATCGATTGTCCGAAATCCAGTAACCCGACGTCTCATTTGCTCGAAAACCTGTTTTACCAGCGTAGAGCTCGTGATGACCGACAGTCGTAACTTCGATAATCGATAAGTTAGAGTTCTAACATTTGTACTATAGTCGCCTCATCGTTAGATCGTTTGTTTGAGAAGATCCCGAACGTACGGTAATGCTATCTTAACGTAAGTAATTGAACTTTGGCATATTGTACGTTGTGTCGAACGTGTTCTGTCTGAATGACCTTGAACTCTCAGCGGAGCCCGATTCTTTCCTTCGTACTATCGATTTCCCGATTACGTACAAAACCCCCGTTAATAAAACAATCGTGCGAAATAGGAACGCGTGGGTTGTATCCAACGAGGCTGATCGGTTTTCGATACATCACCGGTCAACTCAATTCTTCCTTCGATTAGCCGATAATTGCAACTGGATAAGTCGACGAGTATATGTTGCATGGAAACATTCCGGTTAATATTAACACGCATTATTAAATCATGACGCAGAACTCGTCGACGGATATCTCGTGTGGAATTCGAAGTGCCACATGATCTCAAAGAATCCTATGGACGCGTCGATAACGAAGTTCGTGAAGAAAGAAAAATTTGAAGGGTGCTCGACGGAACTTCTCATGACTTACATCTCGAAGGATCCCAAAAACGGCACCATTTCACTCGTCATCGATCCCGAAGTGGCCAAGTCTCACAAGAATCCTGTCTGCTGCTGGGCATCGGTCGTCAGACCGACGCCTCCTCAGCCTCCGAAAGGAGATTGGGACTCGAAGATCAGGTAACATTTTACATCTTACAAATATCTTTATTGAAATATTATTATTTCAGGATTGCTGAATCAGTTGTATTACAGTGTTCGTGCGACCGCGTAGAGAATGTTTTTTTTAACCATAACCCACTCGTCTACGATAAACGAAATGAATATTCATTACTTTTTATCTCCGTCGTACCGCATGCGCCGATAACCTTATGATATTGCCGTTGTACACAAGAATTTTTAATGGCTTCACGTACAGCTATGTCGAGAAATTGATGGTGACTTGGAGGAGCGCCCACCCATCGTTACGCTCAGTCGGCAACAAATAGCTTTTCCTATTTTCTTCAACAATGTTAATATTATCGACAAAAGTGAATTAGGTTTCCGTAGGCAATAGATCGACGCATTTGCATTAAAAAATATTCTAATTCTCGAATATTATAATTTCTTGCATCTATGCATCAAATAAAATATTATTATTATTAAGAAAAATAGGGAAGGCGATTTCTTTACCGACTGCGGTATTTCATATGCCCTTAAAGCAATGTGAAATACCGTTGCCGGTAACAAAAAAACTGTACTGAATGCCGTTGCCAGACCGCAGTCCGACGAGGAAGAAGAAAATCGTCTTTCCCTGGGAAATCGGCAAACGCAGGGAAAGACAATTTTCATTTTCCTCGATGATCTGCGGTCGTAAAACGGCATTCAGTACATTTTTTGTTATCAACTGGGCGCGGGATAGGTATATAGGCGGCGGTAATCCACCGCCTACCTACCACGCCTATTATACCACGTCACCTTAACGATCGAATTCTCAAATATAATTATTGTTCGCAGTGTCGGAAAATGCGAGGACTTCGAGAAGCGGGTCATTCTACCTCAAGACGTCGAGATGGTAATGGTCAACTGCCTGAAAGGAAAAACAAAAGTTTACGAGAACGTTCACGCAGTCATCAATCCCGCAAAAATTCAGGAGCGTCTGGAAGTGCATTCATCGGACGAGCCTCGACGACCCAGAAAATTGAGTGTCCTCGTGCTGGGCCTGGACAGTGTCTCTCGTCTGAACTTCAAACGAAGCATGCCGCGCACCGAGAGATTTCTACGGGACACGGATTGGTTCCATCTTCGAGGCTACAACAAAATGGGAGACAACACATTTCCAAACCTCATGGCTATACTGACCGGTCAAGACAGCGGCGATTCGTACTCGAGGTGCAAGCCGACGGTTGTCTACGGACTCGACCAGTGTCCGATGCTCTGGTACAATTATCGCAACGCTGGTTACACAACGGCCTATGGTGAGGATATCATCCCCCTGAGTACCTTCAACTATCACAAGGTCGGCTTCGTCGATCCACCAACGGACTACTATCTGAGACCCTAC
Organism: Exephanes ischioxanthus; assembly: GCA_958510785.1. Lineage (NCBI taxonomy): Eukaryota > Metazoa > Arthropoda > Insecta > Hymenoptera > Ichneumonidae > Exephanes > Exephanes ischioxanthus. The sequence continues at coordinate 1,023,963 of OY294015.1, read as the reverse complement.
ATATTGGCGAGCGAGAAACTCCTCAAGAGCAAGAAAAGATTCGGCAACAAGTACTGCACCGGTCCCGAGATAACCGTCGAGCGTATATTCAACTTCGCCACCGAATTTGCCCGTACATTCATAGAAGTGCCATACTTCGGATTCTTCTGGACGAACTCGGTGAGCCATGACGAGATGAATGGTCCATCCTCTATGGACGATCGCCTGCGAGATATGTTCGCGAGAATGGAGCGGGATGGAATTTTCGCCGACGCGATGATCGTGTTTTTGAGCGATCACGGTATGCGCTGGGGAGGCATACGACATACGTTTGTAGGTTGGTACGAGGAACGTTTGCCTTTCATCTACATCCGATTGCCTGAGTGGTTTAGAGCCGAAAGGCCCCAAGCTTATCAGGCATTGCGGATAAACGAGCACCGGCTCACTTCGCCGTACGATCTATACGAGACTCTTAGGGACGTGTTGATCAGCGCAGGCGGTGAGGCGAACTCCAGCTCGGGCTGTCCAACTTGTCAGAGTTTGTTTCGTCCGGTCCCGCTAGAGCGGGGTTGCGGCGACGCCGGAGTCTCGCCTCACTGGTGCACATGCACGGCCTTCAAAACCGGCAGCGTGAGCGATAATATTGCCGTCGAGGGTACAAAAAAGTTTCTCGATCACGTGGAGAACATAATAAAGGAGTACAAAGACAAGAAGGGAAAGCGTCTTTGCTCGAAGCTGAAACTTAAGAAAATCCATCGGGTCGACAAGGTTATCGATATTCGACGAGGCAGTGGCGTGCCGAACGCAAGCGTCGACGGTTACTTTTATTTGATCGAAGTTACTCCCGGCGGAGGACAATATGAGACTACTATAAAATATCATGGAGGTGACAATTTTACCGTGAGCGAGGACGAGATCAGCAGGGTAAACTCGTACGCGAGTAGTTCCAGCTGTCTCGACCACGGTTCCAAACGATATTGTCACTGCGTCGGAAAGTAGCTTACGTCGAGCCTACCCGCGATACGCTTGCGAGTAAAATCGTTATTGACCTCGCGTCGACCGACGATTCATCTCTGACTGTGATGAGTTGTATCGCGCTGCGACAAACTCGGCCGCAGCCGCGTAGACGAAACGAAAAGGAAAATTTATCACGCTAAGATTTTTAACGCTTCGCCGCCAGTGATAAGGCCGTTAGGACCATATAGGTATTAAGACTGTAAATTGTCGAAGCTTACTGACTATTGTTAACTTTGAGTTTGTGTATGTGTATGTGTATTTAACGATACCGGTAAATCCATCCATGCAAGCGCCGTGGAATTTATGGATTATGAGCGAACTGTGATGAACGCGTTGCTTAGTTTCCTCCTTGGACTTTTCCGTTGTTTATGTGTAATGGTAGGTTTTTTTTGTAACGTCAAAGGCCGTGACCGTTCCCCGATCTCGACAATACGAATGCAACTGATCTGTCCCGCGCGCGCATCACTTATAACTGGGTCGTTGTTTCTGGCCCACGGGATCAGCCAAAATTGTAGATATATAAATATGTACACTTTGAATGAATGTCAAAAGAGAGCTGAAAATATTTTTGCTATACAGACGCGATTCTTTCCGTACTGCCGTTTAATTAGAAATAACAATTGTACGAAAGTGCCAATTCTCTTGATAAATAGAAATCATAGTGCCAGAATCGTTTAGAAGAGTACATTTCGTTCGAAATAGCGATACCAGTTGACGATAAATATTATACATATACTATAGGTTCTTCTATATTGTTGGGAACTCGATGAAACACACATTGAACGGCATTTTTCCGGTTTTCCGGAATTGTACACTGTAGTCCTTTCCGTGTGTTCATTAATTCATCTACTTCCGTCGCGGGCTACATTCACGATGAATTGCAAATACATTTGAGACGTATCACATACGTTCTTTAACCCAGGTTCCTGTGTTCGCCAATTCACACGTAGATGTTACTGGCGGGACTCGTCATACATTCCAGAGAAAAATTAAAAGTTCTTTGTAACGTCACTTCCGTTTGGAAATTCTCTTGTTCGACCAGAAGAATGAGATTTTTGCAAAGAAACATTTTTAATTTTTTTCTGGAATGTCTTTGTCTCAATTTCTAGCGAATGCCGCCAGTGACATAAGTGTGAATAGAGGACCTCAGAAATGTGGGTACAAGAATGGATCTGATATGGGTCAAATGTATTTGGAATTCATCTGGAATGTAGCCAGCCACGGAAACGGATGAATTAAGGAACACACGGGTTACATTATGTCTCTTTTAGTTTGGTCATGTCCGTACGTTTCGCAGATATGTTGCTTCCTAAGCTGGAAGCGAGTTACTGTGCGTTGGAGCAGAGGTGTTGAATGAATATATTGTACTATAATAATATTACATAGTATATGAGCGCTATATTCTTTCTATTTGATGACAAATAAGGTAATCGGAACGATTACGACGTGAATTCAGGCAAATTATTATATTTTGTTAAGCTGTGTTTGAGAAAAAACGAATTGACATGAGGTGTGTAAAGCAAAAAGAATCGATCTTAGGAATTATTTTCCCACATCCCGATTGGGAATTTTTGTACACAACGTAGTATGATCATGATTTTTTTTCCATAAAAAAGAAAGTGTTTCCTTGGTCTGTGGTTGGCGTCGAAGCGACGATAGAACGCTGCGAGGTATGAAACAGAAAATCTAGGACGCCCAGACTACAATTCACAACATCATTCTGGCTGCACTATAAGTCTCTTTTATTAAATGACTTACATTTCTCTTGACAATCGTTTTCTATACGTTTATGAAAATCAAATCGTTTAATCTCCCGCTTCCCTGCAAACCTCAATGCGGCGGTGTTTACTCCAAGGTCCTCTTGGAACGAAAAAAAAAATACTATATGCGCACTATCGTAAATGTCAATCGTGGAGAAGTGAATTATAATGACGAAGGGCTCGATGGGGTTTTACATACGCCGCTGTTTACATTCAACGGCTATATAAAACGCGTAATAAATTACAGATTAATTAAAGTAACTAAAGTAAACTGCCTTAGTGTACTAGAAAATATTTGGTCATTTGGTCGTTTCTAAAGTATGGTGTGACGAGCACGAAATACGCGACGATTCATGTTTTTTTTTTTTTTTTTTTTGCATTCATTACATCATTTCCGTATCGGGCGTAGAATCCTCACTTGTTTTTTTCTCTTTGTTTTTATGTATTGATTGATTGAAATGGTTACGTATTTTCGAACGGAGACTGATGCAGCGGTAACGTGTTATATGCTTGACCGAATAATCGTCTTCGGGGTTCAACTTAACTATGGCCATTCAGCTAGGTTTCTGCGCAATGGCCAAAAATGTGTTTAATACTGCATTTACATCGAAAAGCTCGCGCCCGAGCTATCAACCAATAAATGCTGAGTAAAAAGAAAAAAAAAAGGTTCAGCGACCGCAGGGGCGTATTATTTTCAATGGAAAATAGCTCATCACGTTTATTGGTGATCTATCGTCTGAAAGAACCATTCGGTGAATCGTCGTAGCTGTTGTGCGGCCGCGTGATTTTCATCTTGCAGTCGTCGATTTTCATCCCGCAGACGACGAACTTCCTCTTCGAGTGATAGTCGACGGCGTGTTTCTCTCGTGACTCGGAGCTCCAGCGTTGACAAGTGAGTTTGGAGATCCGAAACAGAATTTCTACGAACGGAAAGACTATTTATTAGCCCCCGAATCCATTAAACACAACAACAAAAAACCGTAAGACTCGGAACGTACGTGATTGTATTGACACCCTCCAAAAGTCTTTCCTCGTTCCAGTCTTGAGGGTGCTGTTGCTTCGGCGACCGACCGTTCGGATCATTGTGATGTCCTGTCCAGCATTCCACGTCGTTCTCCGATTGGTGCTCAATCGTCGTCAAATTGTTCGTTGGCTTGGAAACAGCGTGGGGAGATTTCGTAACTCGAGGTGAGAGTCTAGAATTAATAACAAGGAAAATTAAGATAACTGTAACACATCCTCCGAGCAGATTTTCTCGGCGAAAGGATAGGATTTTATGTCTCACCTCTCCTCCTTCGACATTTTATTTTCACTCGGTGCGGGACTCGACGCGGTGCTGGCATTGGAAATTACGGTAGCCGGTCGCGCCATTGTCAGAATAACTTCAGATCCTGAATTTCCATTTTCCTGTCCATTCGTAGGCAAAACGCTGAGTGTCGAAGCGCTGTTGCCACAGAGATTTTCTCTGGATCTGCATCTGTTCTGTATCTCGAGCATGTTGTTGTTGTTGTTGACTCTGTTAGAATTTTGACCGTTGTCGCTCGATAAATTGTTGTTCGCCGTCTGACTGTCATCAGCTATGAAATCTGGATTGATCAACTTCATGAGATCCTCCTGGAGAGTACTCGATGTCAAGTTGGCGGAGTTCCTGTGAGAGTTACGAACACCGGGCTTCGGTCTCGGGCTGTGATTCCTCGAGCTTCCGTTCGACGATCCCAAGTTACCGCCGCGGTGTTTGCTGGCTCGTCTCAGTCTCGGTGAAACGTTTCCCGAACCATTCGACAGCTCATCCTCGCTGGGTAACGTCGAGATGTCTGTACAGTTGCCGTCGGGTATACGCATCTCCGGTGGTAAACTGGACGCGAAATCCTTTCCTCTGTACTCGATGCTCACCTTGTGAGGTACGGCGCGCTCAGTCATACTCGTCTTGAGGCAGGTTACTTTCTCACCGACTTTGAAATCGTGCGGAACCTCGTACCTCACAGCATCGTTCATGTCGTCGATTTTCTTATCAGCGATGAGCTGGGATTGCAGATCGTACTTTTGATCGTAACAGTTCTCAACGATCTCGTAAGCGCTCGAGCGTTTATCGTGGGCTCGGTTGCTCTGTTCGTATCTCACTTGCGTTCTCTCGTCGTTTCTCTCCTCGCAGATTTCGTACTTCGGATTCCGATCCACTTGGATCTTTCCTTCGTACTCGTTCTTCATGTTTCTCTCCGTCGATCCGTTCTTTGCATCGTACTCGTACTTCGAATTACGATCGCTCGATGTTCGCCCCTCGAATTCGGCCTTCGCGTTTCGTCCCGCGGCGGGAATCACTCCCTCGAACTCGTACTTGGCGTTCGCTCTGTCGTGCGCCGTCTGATCGTATTCGTTGTATCTTATGAGATTGTTGTTGCTGTTCGACTTCGGAAGGCTGTAACTCGCGTTCTGAGCCAGCGGCAGCGAATTCGAAGCGGTGAGTTTCTGATGCGCATGCTGCTGTTGCTGGCCGTTATCATTCTTGTGAAGTTCTCTCTGCGACGCGTATATGTTCTCCTGCTTTATCTCGTACTTCTCTTTCTGCAGCTTGACGTAACTAGTGGTGACGTGATCCGGACCACGCGCCGCGTTGTTCTCAATTCTCTGATAATTTTCGTGTCTCACGCTCTCGTGAATCGCACGCGGGGACACATAATTGCTCTCTTTCGCGTAGTGGTCGTGAGGATTGTTAAAGAGCTGCTTGGCACTCTCCATAAGAGCTTTACCACTCGAGTAATGCGACTCTCGTTCTTTCTTCTGCCCAGCGCTTTTGCTCGGCGTCAATCCCTGATGTGTCTGGCGTGCAGGAAGAGGCGGAGGCGTGCCGTCCGTACGATGATTCGGATCCTGGTCCTGGGGCTCCAAAAGTTCGTACCTGTTCGTAAGCGACGTTGAATTATTAATCAATTGGCTTTTTTTATTGATGATTAAACTGTCCTCGCAGCTCCGTTCAACGATCAACGTTTTCATTGGGTAGCAAATTCTACATTTTTTTTTAGCTCTCTCGACAACTCACCATCTGTCGTCAACGCTACTGTGTCCGCTACTGCTGCTGGTCATCGTACCCTCCAGGGGAAACCGCGGATCGTTGAACGACCTCGAGCTCGAACCGGTCCCGTAACCGGAGCTGTTGCTCGAACGGGGCGGACTGAATGATCTTTCGTACCGCTTCTGATGGGCCATCGCCGTTTGTTGGGTCGGCGTGCTGTCCGGATTCGTCACGTTCTCGTAATCCCCCTCGTAATTGCTCGATAGGTATTGACAATTCTGGAGCGTACAGCCCCTGAAAACGTTCGAGATATTACGTGAGATTTAGCTTGAGTGTTGAGTGAATCTTCGTTCTATCACCGGCCTTGATATTTCCGATTTAAAAAGTGGAATAGAATATTGCTCGTATTGTACAATATGGTACAAACCGTCTCGGATGTCCATCGTTGGTGGGAGGTATCACGGTAACTGTGACTTGAGCGCTTGTTTTCAACAGATCCACCATTTGATCGTGACTCAATGTCGATACCGCTACTTTGCAGATTTCGACGAGCCTGGAGCCCTGTCGAAGACCGGCCTGCCACGATAGCCCCATACTCTCGACCTGAGTCACGACACCGTCCGGTTGAACGTGAAATCCAAGCTGACCGAGGCTGTTTCTCTTGAGCGAAAGTTCCGACGCCGGCGATCCTTGTGTCACAGCTCGAAGCCTCGCAACAATTTCCATCAATTCGTCGCGCTCACCGTAATCGCCTCGCACGTGAATGGTAATGCACTCCCCTTGGTGATAGTATAATCGGAGACTGTTTGTCTGCGCGTGCCAGCCGAGAACGCTGACGCACGGCGTCACGGAAACAATTTGCCGCGAGTGTTCCTCGATCAGAACTACCGTGTCGACGCTTATTCCGAGGTAGCAGTCCGTGCTCTGGTTGCTGTCCTCTAATATTACTTGCCAGCAAATTGCACCGCGTTGCGACGCGTCGCAGGAGAGTCTCGGTCGCACTGTCGCCTTCTTCTTGCTACTGAACGAGAGCATCGCTATTTCGATACCAGAAAAAAAAAACTCGGTTAGTTCTTTATAACAGGGGAGCGTGAAACTTGTTAATTACATCGATAGATGATTTTTATCACACTTACAAAATTTCTGACCAGTGTCGACGACCGTAGTGGAAGAGTAATTCGTCGTTAGATCCTTGAGATACTCCTGTCTCGTTCTCGTCGCCATCGTAGCGAATTTTTCCGATCTATGAGCCGCGTTCTCGGCATTGATGACCTTCGCGAGAATAAAGTCGGCAAATGTCTTGCCTTTAGTGAACGTCGCTCCGGCTATCACAGGAGGTCCGAATATCGGTACTTCTTTGCTTCTCGAAACGGCCACGCTGTATTGCGTATTCTCCGTGCAGGGATTGATCGCTCGTACGATTATGAAGACGTGCTGAAACTGCGAGCGTATCCTGCGCGGACTGAATGGTAATGCTCCGGGTTCCTGCGAAGTAAAAATTCGCTATAAGAACGATGCCCTTGTTCCACAGTTACGCATCGCTAAGATATTTAAGGAAGTCTACCTGGAAAACTATCGTCACGATGTCGTTTCCGATGTGTCGTTTTCTCAGCAATTGTTGCCTGTTGTTCGGGGTGAACGGTAACATCGTGGCTACGTGAAGAGTAACCTCGGCACCTCGATGACTCGCGGCCACGGCGTGAGTTCCAGTAGAGTCGGTCCTCGTATCGAGACCGGCCTTGTATCCCTCGAAACCTCTCAGCCTTATTCTTTGACCTACGGCCATAAAGCAATCGTCATTAATATACCAGACGAATAATATTATTATTATATAATATAATTGGGAAAATAGTAACTAACCGATGGTATCCAGGAATTCAAGAAAAGCTGGCCCGGAATGTTGATTGTTGTACATTTCTTCCTCGGTACGCTGACCGGATCTGCAGTACAGTACGCCGACTTTGTAGCGACTAGAGAGTCCTTGCTCGTCCAGTCGAGCGACAGCTTCTTCGGCGGCCGGAGTTCCGAGCCTCAAGCATCCCAGCTGGACCTCGGGAGCGACCAGCTCGAGGAGTTCCCTCGTCGGTGGTCTGCCCTGAGGTCTCATGCCGAGAGCTTCCTCCGGCACGGAACCCCTCAGCGTCAGTAATTCCGAAGTACGAACGATAATTCGATACTGATTTCCGTCTTTGCGAATACTGATTGCCACAGGACCGAGTTGTTCGTCCATTCCAAACCAATTTTGATGCTCGCGCCCTGAATAGAAAACAATTATCGTGGTCTCTTTGCTTCCAAAATGATGAAATAAAAAAAAACAATCGGGATAACTCAATTTACCGAGAAAATATCGTCTGTAATAGTGAGCACCCTCGTCGACGCTCTCGATGGGCAGCGGTCGTTTCTGCAGCGGACAAGTTTGTTTCCACAGTGTCTCGCCGGGTGACGGCTCGAGGACGGAGACTCCGTAAGCGAGTGACGGCCTGTGAACCCCGTTGACGTTGGGACATCGAGTGAGGCCGACCTCGCGTTCGCCCTCGCCGCCAATTTCATTACGGAAGAAGGGACAGGACTCCAGGAGATCGTTACCTATTCAAATAGTTAATTTGCATGGTACAGGTACAATGGAAATTGCATCGACGGTGGCGGTCACATAGGAGTCCTAGGCTAGACAATTTGCAAATTAAATCGATCGAGACTCGCGTACTTTTTCCATCGCCGGCGTCTTCCTCCGGTGCTTCGTCCGGTGTCGAGGCACGAAGCGCGCTAGCCGCCGAAGCTCCGGTGGCGGTGTTTCTTCGTCTGGCCAATAAGATTCCACGAAGCTTCGCTGCGTAGCCGAGATTGGCGGTGAGCGATTGACAATCGTAGTGAGCAAAGGCTCGTCTTCTGTGTCTCTCCTCGACGTCGGCGGAGACCACTGGACTGGTGCAAGCCTCCTCGACTCCCCGAGGGGGCTTTCCACCCCAGAGACGATTCAGCTTCAGGCGCAACTTCGGACTGGAACCCGTAGGACCGCAGACCTCGTCGGTGTCGGGCGATTGCCCGTCGTGGATCCGACGAAGGTAGTCGCTCGATACCGGACTTCGCTGATCGGTCGGACGAAAATCCTGGAGCATCGCGAAGAGATTGTCACCGACCGATACCGACTGGGCAACCACGTCGATGCTTCCTGGAATGAGAAATACCGTTTTAAAAAAATATGTAACTAGGATAAATCGCCGACGTACCATGGCATTACATCGGTTGCGACAAATTATAGATTTTTGCTTATTCTAATTATTGAGCACAGAGTAAAAGCAAACAGTGCAACAGCGTACTGAGCAGAGGCGTGCAGGTCAACAGAGTTTCGTGCGGTAGAGTACAGAGCACACCGAAAAAAAGGTTTGGTAATATCAAACTAAGCTGCGGTTGCGGGTGGCGAAAGAAATATTTGGTCGATTGAACAAAATGTTTGTTAAATCCAAGTAACTATTTTTTGAGACAACTTGAAGAAATATTTATTCTGTCAAAAAACTAAATATTCGTTGAATAAACTAAATATTTCTTTCGATCGACCAAATATTTCTATCGCCACCCGCAACCGCAGCTTGGTTTCATATTACCAAACCCTTTTTTCGGTGCAGAAGCTGAAGCAGATACGTCATTATTTACGAATGGCAAAGTTTAAAGGCGAAGATATTAAGCTAAAGAATTACAGTAGATAGAAGCGAGAATCATAATTATAAACTGGAGTACTTCGATCGCATAAGAGTTTGCGTACCGTGTGATCCATACTCCCGGCGAAGGGGTGCCTCGGGTATCCGAATGGTCGGATCGGGCCCGTGCGGCAATTCCAGGCTGGAGTTCGATCTGTGAAGAGCGAGACCACGACCGACTCGGCTTCCCGGTCCGCCGTTGCCTCCACCTCCTCCTCCTCCAGCTCCTCCGCCGTTTACCGCAAGGCTCGCGATCATCTCGTCATTCTGCAAACAGAAAAAAATGAAACTAAAATAAATACCGAAAGTACACAAAAAAAAGGTTTGGTAAGATTTAAAAAAAAATTTGTTTGAATCAACCAAATCCGGCGGTTGCGGGTGGCGAAGGAAATATTTAATTCAGTTGACTAAAAAGTTACATCAGCATTTGAAAAATCATTTCATTGTCTTAACTAAAAATATGTTTGACCGAACAGAATAGGCAATTATATCAATGGAAAAAAGTTTCGCCCAACTCAATCTGGAGTTGGGTCCTGGTACTGTTATTTACGTTATTTGTTACAAATTAATTTTATACACGGTTGCATCGTCGTTACATGTTCAATTGTTATCAGTACAATCGCTACTTAACAGTGTAACACAATTTTTACAAATAAAAATTCTATATATCCTAACGGAGCTCGAACCCCGAAACTAACGCATTCTGACCTAGTACCTTACCACTAAGCTAGAATCGCTTATTGATATATGCAATCTTGAATCGAATATATAAGTTATTATCCGTCATTAACTTGGACTCAGTTTCCATGATTTGATATTGAAGTATGGAAACAACATGAAAGTTGTTTATTGTGGGCATAATAATGTGAATGACTACATTGACGTCTTGGCGGATTGAATAACATCATTTTCAAGATGAAAAATGTTCGTATATATACGAACACATCGAATCACATTTTTTTTTCAAATCGACCAAATATACGTTCAAGTTAAAATAATATACCTACTGTATGTTGAAAGTACATGCGATTCAATCGAAAAAAAGTTGTTTATTTAATGCAGTTTTGGTTCACTTTGCATCAGCGTTGTAATCGCAGTAACTGCTATACGCAATTGACATAACCACACAAGTTTTATTGTTTCAACAACGGTACAGCCTATTTGAATGCGCCTGGATTGATTCAAACCAATTTTCCGTGACCGCAGTTGTGAGGTTGATGTTACCAAACCTTTTTTTCGGTGTAATGACACGCGAGTGTAAAATAATACAGAAAATTTGAGTCAACGAATGATTTTCAAAAGCAGCGATCGATAAAATTCTAGGACGTCGACTATCCCGAGACGTCGCGAATCGAGATCGCGACCGGCGTCTCTAAAGTTTCTTCTCGGGAGAGAGCCTCGCGGGAAGGAGACCCGATGAGCGTGATCTCTCCTTAATGATCGTTATACTTAATTGTATGGAACAACTCGACGAGAATACCGCCGATGAGGAAAAAAACAAAAACAAAAAAAAACAACAACAGAGTACAACTCAGCGAGTAAGACAAAGAGCGGGGACAGGTCAGCTATTAAAAGGCTAAAGCCGGTTCAAACGACTTTCCAGAACGAGAATATGCCGCCTCGTGTGCAGTGGGACAGTTCACTTCACAATCGCGCGTAGAGTGGGAAAAATCATTCAAGTTTCACCCATCATAGGTCCCAGTGGATTCTTCGCGTGGAAAAAAAAAATCCATGCACGCAGCTGCATAATAGAACGGCTTATACACGAAAGCTTCGAACGCTCTCGAGAAAATTCGATTCACCCGGCAGCAGCAAAATCAGCTCGCTCCGGAGAGCCATTTATCTCCGGCGATCGTTCTTCTCGTTAACGGCGCATTATTTATCGCGATAACGAGAGCGATGAGCTCTCTTGTTTAGCGACCAGCAAAAGAAAAAGACGCGAAGGACCGACGTGTTGCGCTGATGAAAGCTGGTCAAGCATCCCGACCGGAGCAATGAGCTTGCCTCGGCGAAGCGGGATGCAACGAGCGTGTGGCGGCACGATCCTCGTTGACCCGGATAATACTTTGGTTGACAGGGCATGTGGAGCCTTAGCTGTCGGCTATGCTAAACTCGCGAGCGCTTCTCTATCCCCCGTCTCTGTGTCTCTCTGTATGTATGCGCCTCGCGAACGAGACGAACTGTGGAAGGACAAAAGTGGGGCAGCTAATTAAAGTTGTCACGCCCTTGTCCATAGACCGGGAAAAGCGGTTGATGGACTCCCGGCCAGAACATCACGTATGACGTGGCCTCACGTGCTCGCCTCTGTCTATCTATAAATACGGCCTGTGCAAACACGTTATATGTGGTACATTTATTAATATAGCTGGAAGGGTATGCCCGGGGGGGGGGGGGGGGGGGGCGGGGAGGCTCGTGCGTGACGGTTATTCATTTATTGGGTGGAGCACCACTCCACAATGAATTAAAAAAATTATAAATAATCATTGATGATAATAATAAATCCTCCTCGTAAGGTCCGCGAGTCGATGACGATAATTAGTACGAGTTGGTGGTCCGGTTTCCGTTTCTCGCAGCCTGCTTTATTTCCCCTCGTTTTAATTAACTGTCAAGTGCCGTGAGGTACACGGTCTTCGGGATCCAAGTGCAGAGTTCAAGTTTACGCCCGGGGCTCACAAAAAAAAAAAAGGTGGAAAGATCTTTCGTCGAAAATAGAAAGGAACGTGTGCAAGTATAGTTTTAAAGATAGAAACTAGGAGATTTCGTTCGGTGGGTCTTTAATTATCAGAGAGCCAGTCTGGCCTCGATATGTGCTGCAAGAACGCTGCTCAACACCGGTACGAAGAAAAGAATTCGTGAACTACGGAGAAGGCTCGTGTGGACCGAAGGAAAATCCATCTGCCGGCTAGCTGCCCGCGAGCGGCGATGTAAGAGTTGAACATTTCCGAGCGGGGAGTAAAGCAGAGCGGGGTCTTGTCTTCCGCGCGGTCCGCAGTCGATCAAGCTCGCACAGCGGAGGCATCTGAGGATGGCGCCGTCTGGATTCTCTTCTGAGAGCCTCCTCGTTAATTAGCTTCGTTCCACATCCACGAAGCCGGGAGGATGTTCTTCGCTTCATGTTATCTCAGTGTTGCTCTCTTTCTCCCGGCAACGAAAAAGAAACCCGACACATCATCGAATATAGTATGTTTGTTTTTGTCCAGGGTACAATCCATCCGATCGCCCTTCTTGACCTCCGACCCCGCCTTTACGACTTCCAATCGATGAATGAAATGAACGAAAGGATAAGGAAAGGAAAAAGAAACTGTGTATATATATGGCTTAGCCAAAAATAGCCACGGGGCAATGAAACAACCAGGAGGGTGACAATAACCGGTGTTGGAACAGGGATCGAAGTCCCGGAAGGTATTCGGTTCTCCGAGCTCCTCAGCTCCCCGGCTACTCGTGGACCGAATGGAGGGTCCGGTACTCTCTCCGGGCCGTAGCGGACATTCCACGGATTCCTCGCATTACTTCTGGAACCCGGGGCGAGGAGAGCCGACGCGGACAGCCGCCGAGGCAGGGACGCCCGGTTGCATATTTGTGTGTGCGTCCGGCGCGTCGATCCTGCGGGCCTCTCCACGCCTATCTCTCCTCTACTACTCTTTTCCTTTCTCTCCCACGCCTCGTCCCGCATCGACGGGGAGACCATTTCACATACATATTTATGATGCGTATTTCGGTGTGGAATCAAAATAATAAAAAAAAACGACACGATTCACCTAGACGGAATAAGTGCACGGGTATTGGAGTATCCTACGACAAAGAAGTTTCGATGAAGACAATCGGTAATACCGATTTTTATTAGCAGCATCATTAAAATCATTCAATTTTAGCTATCTATTGTCTTATATATGTTTTGGAAAGTTCTTTGTTTGTTCCAACTTTCCGGTTCGAAAAGCGCATTTTTCCAGGAGTGACGTCATAAGGGAAAACGTCACTTTTTGGTTTGAGAATCTCAATTTTTGACCGGAAGTGACGCCGTACGGGAAAATGTTACTTCCGGTTTGAAAATCTTAATTTTGGACTGGATGTGACGTATTTCCAGTATAACGTCACTTTAGGTCGAAAAATAAGGTTTTCAAACCGGAAGTGACCTTTTTTTCGTACGACATGACTTCCGGTAAAAAAATTGAGATATTCATATCAATGGTGACATTTTCCTCTATGACGTCACTTCCCGTAAAAAACTGAGATCTTCAAACAGGAAACATCCTCCTGTTTCAGCTATCTTAGCGTATCGGGTATCTCGGAAGGCGCACACTGACGGGCAGCGATAAGACGGAGAGAAAGAAACGAGAACCGGTATCCCCGGGTGACCGCATCTCTGGATACGCGATTCATATAATGCACTCGGTTTATAGTATACGAGCCGCAATAAGCACTTTCATTCGCAGCTGTGAGAATGACGTATTTCACGTGAATCAACGATGCTGCGCCGATAAATTTATAATCGTCGCTTTTCGGAAAGGCTCGAAATCTTCGCGAATATATTTTCCCGCATATTTTCTCAAACGACGCACATCACTATTGATTTTGCCAATCGTACCGAGAACTCCTCGCTCTCGCGAAGCGAAAAAACATATCCAGAGAGCGAACTTCCGGTATTTGTATATAAAACGCAACGGGAAATATGTCTGGTTCTCTGTCGTAGCACCGGAAGTGAGAGGTGTGTCCAAACTCAGACTGAATTAGCCTCTACCGTGGTTCGACGAAAAGACCGTAACGTTCAGCGTTATTCTACGAAGTTTCATCACGTTCGAGCAGTAACGTCTTCTCGGCGAGTACATCCTTGGGAGATGTTTTCTTCGTTATCGATACGATAAACGCTACATTGAATCACAGAGACGCGCGAGACCCGCGTCAGCTGATACGTTGATGCAAGAAGATTGAAGCACCGGGCCACCGGCAAGCGTGTAACGTTAGACGGTGTATCGGGTGACTCCTTCATCGTCTTCTTCGTCCTCTCCTCTCCATTCTCCGTGCGCAATCTTGCTCGGGAGAGTCTTTCGACGTTCGGAAGCCACGTATGAGAAGTAAAGCACAAGCATCGAGGGTATGCACACGAGAGGGAACAAGATTGTCCGCGTCCACTGGCCGCTGAGGCGAGTCGCCTTATATTCGTTATGGGAATAGTCAAGGTGCGTGCAACCGCAGCGCGAACATACGCGATATGTCCTCGCGCGCTCGTTCGATCGATGTTTTCGATACGCGTGCAATGATGCACAAGTAAATCGGGAGACCGACGATAGAAAGGGTAAAATTTACTTTCACGATGGTGAAAAAAAAAATATATATATATATTAATTTCATTTTCAATTGCCTGCAGCATGTGCGATACAGCGTAGGAATACATGTGTTTATGGGAGTTTTTTTTGTTAGGAGGAAAAATATCATGACGAGGAATTTTACATTCACTGCCGCATCGTGAACACATTTCACGCTATGCATGCTCTCTCTCGGCGGGGCTCGCTCGGATATCTGCTTCGATAGGTTTCACGGATGGACTGCTTCGAATGCCGCTAACCCACCGTGCCGAGTCATTCTCCTCTTTTTCACTCGTCCTCCTCGTCCACCTCTCTCTCCCTCCCTCGAGCAATGTCGGCGATTGTCAGCAATAATACTTGGCGACTCTGACATTGCACGAATGAATGAAGCCACCCAACGATTGCCAATGGAAATGGACAAGACGGATGCATACACCCGATTAATATATACGCTATTAATAACGAACCGGCAGAACACTTTGAATATGGAGTCTGCTCACGATATCGGGGAAAAAGGATGTTTCACAGTGATTCGAGTAGGTTTAATTTTATAATTCCATGACAATAAAACACCTATCGATGCATCCGTACATAAAAAGCCCAATATGAACGATGGAATTGCTCGACGACTATCGAACACGTTATGTAAATCGCTGGAAATTCTTGTGTGACGCGAGAGGCTCACAGTTCGCGCGATACATATAGGAGCGCATAGTTGGGGGCAAGGCGACTCATAAATATATCAAAGTGGTAAGTCCGTTCGCAGCACGATTCTCGATTCTCCCTTCATCTCTCTCGCTCTACCTCCCTCGAACCGATCTCGTTGTCTCCGGGAGCGCGTACGATGATTCGAAGCTTGTAATAGGATAGAACTCTCACGAGTTGCGCTAGCAAAGTATAGCGCATCGAAGGATGCGACGGGATCGTCTGCCGGGCAATCATTTCGCGACATGACGCCCCGAGCGCTCCGGCCTTCCTACCCGAACAGATAGGATGTGTGTATTCTCTTGTACAGGAGAAAACGATTGCGGGGAGAGGCTGCGCGGAGCGGATCAACGGCAAAAAGTGGATCACCGTGCGCCGCACGCAGCAGGGACGGGATCTCGGGAGTAAGAGAACGAGGATGCACGGACTCTCCCGGTAGCGCGGCCGTAGCGCTGCGTGCCGGAGTTTCATACCTGCGTAAACTCGAAGCCGCGCCGGGCAGATACTGCGTAGAAGCGAGTTGGATGATCTCCCCGGTCATTGAGCATGTAATAGTACAATTTACAGGGTCTCGATCGCATCGATAAGACGCGAATCGAATAAATTGTAAATTTATATAAAACTCGTGTATCTTGTTGTTTCTGGCTCTCTCGCGAATGGTAGTGCTCCGGTAGATCTTCCTCCGCCGTGTGAATCCAGAACGATCGAGAGGAACGGGCCAGTGACCGCGTGAGCGAGGCAGCTCGGCCCGAGTCTCTCCGACTCGCGAGAGGCGAGAACCTCTCTCTCCCTCGTCTTTCGCGGGACAGGTGTGTTGGTGCCGATTCGTAGTACACACGCCGTTCCGTATCCTCCGCACGCCTGGGTACACTCGTATACTAACGGAGGCTCGCGTTAGCCGGTATCAGCTAACGATACTCTACCGGCTCTGTTGCCTTTTCGCTGCAGCTACTTCTCTCGCCTTGATCCCGTCGTGGGAAAACGGTCGCGCCCCTTCGAGCCTTCTAGCACCTCGGCGTGGCGTCACGGCGGTGTGCGTGCGCGGGGCTCTCAGCCACTATGAGAAAAGGCTACTCGGAAAAACTACACTCGCTACACTCGCAGTGGAACGAGACTTATTTTATGGAGGACACGGGAAAGCGGTCGCTCCCGGTTCTCCGTCTTTTCTGTGCTCGATGCTCGCCACGATATCCGATTTTCTTTACCGCGCACCCCGTACATGGAGCAATCGAATCTTCTTTTCATAAACTTTTGCCTTCGCGAATCGAATATGAAACATCAAATTAGGAGTTGAATGAATAGCTGATCGTAATCAGTGGGGAAAAAAATACATCGGATATAGCCTTGAAACTACAACACGATGTTTCTCTTTCAACCCATTTTGCGAAAAGTCGCAATTTACGCTATTTTAAATACATCGATGTCTCCGACTCTCAATGGAATTGCGGGGAAACCAGAATACCGTTTTTTTTGCTTTTTTTTTTTTTATGGAGTCTGCACTGCACGTGAATACTGTGACCGAGAGAGAAAGTACGTATTTACAGCATCTTTGAGAGACTCCCGAGACCACATCGTAGTTCTCTCGTACGCGAGGAGGTGTATTCACAAAAGAGTACACAACACCGCAACGGAGAGCTCGCAGGATCGCGCCTCGTGTGATTAAGCTTCGAGGCACGAGCGCGGATAACTCGTAACGCTGCAGCGTCGACGACGATGGCCAGCGACGATTCTCGCGGGCATTATGCCCGGAGACGAGTCGCTCATACACGAGACTTTATATCGGCAAAGTGCTTTTACGAGTCGTATCAACGACTGCGAGGCTCAAACCATTAAATCATTCCCATATGCGCGGGACCAACGGCAATGATTAATTTTTAGCTCTCGTCTCTTTATTCAGTCTACCACTTCGCATTCTCATTCGCGCACTTTGCCATGCACGATACAAGACCTCGCATACAATGGTCGACGCGATAAAAATGAAGACAAAAAAAAGGGTTAAGGAATCCGAAATAATTCTTGTCACCTGCGAACGATTGTCCCGACGTAAATGGATACCGCGAATTTCTCTTCTCAATATAGAAAACCAAGGACAAAGAGCTCCGGAGATCGAAAGCGAACCTATTTGGGCGTCGTTCACTCTTTCCTTCGATCGCTATCTCCCATGCTATCTTTCACGGAGTCGTTTGTTTTCCAATGCCACGCGACGAGCATTGCGCAGCAGCGGAGCAATAGCTCTGGCGCATGCAACAATGTTTTTGCTCGTTTCCTGCGCCGATGCCAAAGCGAACGATTATACTTACTCTTCACGCTAGGAGAATCTCGGAGGAGGTCTCACTCCCGCATGCCCCGAGGAGCGGGTACCCTCCGTAACGTTCTCGCCGATGTGTTTTTTTTTCTTCAAAATTTTTTGCAAGACCTCGTCTCACATCTGTATACTGTACACACGTCGATGGACCAAGCGACGAAGAGGCGTGTAATAGAATAACCATGTTTCAAAACCTCAGAGATATTACCGCCATAAAATCATGCTTTATTTCAATTCGTTTATCTAAAATTTGCTTCCAAAACTTTTATATCGGCACAACATCTTCAGCAGACTTGTTACTTTAATTCTGGCATTTCAATTTCGCTATGAGTATAGTAAATAAAAAATATAAATGTTTGGAGAACGCGGTAATGAATACGTCGGATTGGCCGGACCATACACTGATAAAAAAGTTCAGTTGAATCAACTAAGATTCGGGCAGGGACGTTCAAATAAATATTTAGTTGGTCGAACAAAATATTTGAATGACTCAAAAATATTATTGTGAAATCACCCAAAAAATTGTTGAACTAACCAATTTTTTTGCTGTACCAACAAAATATTTAGTTAAACGTCCCTGCCCGAATTTTAGTTGATTGAACCGTATTTTTTTATCAGTGTACATGTATAGTGTTGAAGAGATGCAGAAATGGCATCAGGAGTGTTAATATCCGGTGGGTTAGCTTAGGCGCTTCTGGCAGTAGCTAATTTTTTCGCGCCTGCTTGCGTCCGTATAGCATTAAGTCTGTCGATATTGCCGCAGTATCATCGCACCGCGAGGATTTCTTGTAGCATAATATACAAGCTCTATGGGAACGTTGCTAGACGATGAAATGAGTGTCGGGCTCGCGGAGCACATGTGAGCCATCCGACGCCTTGCCAGAGAATATTTCGCGCCCCCCCCCCCCCCCCCCCCGAGCATCATGCCATTATTATAAATTAAACATAACAGTACGTATATGGGTGCCCGTAATCTCGTAGAAGAATCAGCGGCGTTATGCATCGCAGAACTCCGCAGTTCACGCGCTCATAATGCCCGAGATGTGAGAATCTCGAAAGGGAACGACCTTTGCTGTTCTGCGGTTAAAAGTAATGGACTCGATCTTCCAATTTTCGCTCTCCCTTCGATCCCTAAGTACCCAATCTCTTATCGGGCCCTCGATCACGATTGAATTATTCCTGGAACAGCGACGTAGAGATACAACAATTATTGACAACGATGCCCGTAGAATCCGCAGCCGAACCTCGTCCGCACCGGTAACACAGTATAATACTCGGTGTATACGTATGGGAAGCGGCGATGAGGCAAATTTATTCCCGGTTGCGCGGTGAAATTCTGTGGACCAATTTGATCGGAATGCCCGGTCTAACGCGCCCGCTCGGTCCTTCTCTCCGTTCCTTCGACGGGCTTCTTCCGCTCTTGTCCTCCTTGTATTCTGCCGTGATCTCACTCTCCTGTGGTCCCTCCAAGGGATCGGCGTTAGCTGTGAGCCAGCGAGAAAAAGACCCCGACAGGGGCCCAAGGAATTCGATTGCTCTCCTCTCGCTCGCTCACCTTCCGCTGGTCCATTCGTCGCTGAATCGCTCTCGTGAGTCACCCACGAGAGCGGGTTTCACGCACGTAATTCCTCCACCTCTTATTTTTATTTCTCTCCTCTCGGTATACACTGGAACTGTGCATGCAAGGTAGAAAACGTGCTTCCGGATGGAGAGAAGTAGATGAAAGTTTATTCATGCTCTAAAACTAATGATCTTCCCGTCAGATGAGATGAAAAAAAAAAATTAGAATGAACAATAGGGGAGAGCGGGGCAAAACGGGATAATGAGGCAAAACGCAATTTTCCAATAACTTATGGATGGTGGCGGTGAAGGTGAGTGGGGCAAAATGGCGTTAAAAATCCGGATGTATCGTTAGGACAAAATGGGACATCCAAAAATTATGGGAAAATTGAGTTTTACTCCCGCTGTCCCGTTTTGCCCCGCTCTCCCCTACCCACTCCTGGGTTGAAAGTGTCAATTTTTGACCGGAGGTTACGTCGCAGGGAAGAACTTTACCTCCGGTTTGAAAATGGCAGTCACTTCCGGTCAAAAAATGAGATTATCAAACCGGAAGTGACGTATTCACCGATGACGTCACTTCCGGTCAAAGGCTGAGATTTTTGAATGGCAAGAGTCGTTGCAGAGAAATTTTGTAAATTTGAACTATTCGATAAAAGTCAAATTCGTTCCGAAGCATCCTTACAACGCCGTCCACAGTATATAAGATTCGTAGAGAAGGTGTTTCTCTAGCCTAGTTACTTTTCGGCACAAATGAGTTTTGACTGAATCGCGCTCGGCGTAAACGGAATCCTACCGATGGAGTAACGAGAGCGACGAGTTGTCGGGGATAAACGAGAGAGCGGAGAGTCCCTTGAGCGAGGGGTCCCTCGCTCGAGATGTTGAACTCTCTTCGTACCAGTGGCGTAGGATTTGCCCGAAAAGGGTCGAGAGCTCAATTGTGTTACGGGCATCTCGAAAAAAAGTGTTTGTCTTAGCGAATGCTCCGAGAACGAGCTGTGCTCGCCTCGCCCATCGCGACACTTCTCGACACCGGTATACTCGCTCGATCTCCAAGGTCAACGAGATGCCGAGCGTCGCGCTGATCGCTATATTTAATCCGCCGGACAGTTTCCATAATCCCTGTTATAATAACTTTCAGGGGCACTCCTTCATTCCGTATAAAGCCGGATATTTTACATAGATCGACGATAGATGCCGACTGCGCGGAGCCATCGTGAAAAAAAAAAACATGACATCAATAGAGTCGGTCACACAGTTCGAAAAAAATGTATCACTCTCGTTCGAATTGTCTCCTACCGTCCTTTCGAGCGAAAAAAAAAATCCTCCGCCGAGATTTCGCTTTATATAGATTTTGTTTTTCGTCTCGCCCACAACCAAAATACGCCTCCGATGTCGGTGCGCCGTTGCGGATGCTGAAAGAACGCCGAGAGTGTTTCAAGAGCACCTGCGCCTTCGTAACGGTACACACACTGGACGAACGCTTGTGTATGGACGGGCTTTTATACTATAATGCTCGATAAGTTATAGCGAGAGGACGCGAGGTAGCGCGAAAGGGTCGTTCGTTACGCCATTGGAGAGGAGAGAGAAGTAATCGCGGCGCCAGCTGTCCCGGGGCCCGTATGCCCTCCTCTCATCCTTCTGCACGGCCTCCTCGTCCTACGCCGGAATACAGCGTACGTATCGTTTATACCACCATCATACATGTGTGTAAACGTGTATACATACACTACGCGCGATCGGTGTGTTACGTATATTATAAACACATTACAGAGACGAGACGTCGGGACGAGGGAGATTTCTTTTTCGTTTTTTTTTTTTTTCTCCAGGCCCCGAGACCTTTTCTCGGTAATCGCATTTGGGTCAGGTTCCACAACTATGCGATCGAGCAACCAGAAGCGAGCATCGGCGATCGCCACTTAAAATCCGACGATGTGTAATAGATTATCCACGCCTGTTATTCCCATGCCAATCTCTACCGGTCTTTCCGTGGGTTCCCATCGCGAGGGTCGCGCAAAAAAGAAGTACCCGCTGATGGCGATAAAATGTACGGAATCGCGAAGTCGTCTTCCTCGAGTCGAAGATGTTGCAGTCTAGCGGTGCTCGCGAAGTGCAGGAAAGCAACAATGGAGAACGCTGGAATGTGGCGCATTGTTTTAGCATGCTTCGCCGAAGAGAAACTCGAAAGTCTCGGATATAGTTACGAATCGTTCGTATATGCAAATATAATCGGGTAGAGTAGGAGTTTTCTTGATGCGCGGAGTACCGTGTACGTAACGTGCTGTACGCGATGAGAAACAACGGGGCATCCAGTTAGACTTCTATTCGCGAAATAAAAAAAGAAGAAAAAAAAAAAGCCGAGTTACGTTCCATCCGTGAAACTGTGGGAAGTGTGGCAAGGAAATATTCTTCATTGCGTCGAAACGCGGCACGGATAGAGGTGCGGGTATCAAGTAGCAGTACGTACGATGATGGATACGCAATTACGAGGGCTTTATCCGCGGATTGCAGTTGTTTGTACAGTGGACAATGGCTTCGGCGTATTATCCGCCTCTGCAGGGACAACTTTGGGGTATCTGGTGAATAATCCCGGAGCTCCGTTAGTTCGTACGATCTTGTTGATTCGCTTCTCGCGGTGCAGTTGCACGAATCCAGTCTCGTGGGAAGAGGCGCACGCCACCGGAGGACGAGAGAAATGAGAGATAAGGAAGGACGATGGTAGACGTAATACGACGCTATTAGGGATCATTTTTTCATTTTTTTTTTTTCGTCTCTTCCTTGAGACGAAAAAACTTCGTGAGCATGCACGGCAGTCTGTGTGCCGAGGGACTGATGAAAGGATAGCGACGTACGCTGCGTTTGCGTTTCCCCGTGGCTGCAGCGAGATGAAGGGGAAGAGGCCTAAGTGAGAAACAGATAGACAAGGGAACGAGTTGCATCCCGTACGGACCAGGTGTTCCAGGTGTGTTTATTTCCAGCAAACGCGTTAAGCCTCTTTCTTCGATGCTCTCGGTTACTTCGTTGCTCCGAAGTAATACAAATGCACATAGTGTGTATGCACACCATAGCGGAGCGGAGTACTGGCTGAGGAACGGTGCGTTACGCAACGCTCGAGTCTCGGGTCACTGACTCTTAATCCTCCCTCTCGTTATTAACAGCGTTCTATTGCACACTCGTGAAAAAAAAATATATATATATTAAAAGTTGTCGGTATTAAACCGACGAGTGTATAAGCCATGCGAAGAGATTGACTCTGTCGACGTCGGTTGCTGGAGCCTCGAACGTGTTGTGGGGATTGGAGCGCTCCACGGTAATCAAATGAGTGCTACATTTTTAGAATCTTACTGGATGGCGATTCGTATCGCGGCACATGTCCGTAATCTAAAAAAACATTAAAGTCAATGGGTTTGCAAAGTTATCGACTGGCTTCTGGCAATTTTCAAAGAAATGGCGCAAACCATTTAATATTTTTGCAAACACAGGTATTAACGTCTTTCTGGGTTAAGGACATGTGCCGTGATACGAATCACGATCCGCTCTGTCGATCGATGCATAAAATTTTGCAGAAGCGATCTAAAAAATTTAGCACGCATTTCTCAACCTCCTCGAAGGAAGTAAATGGAACGCTACCGAAGCAATTTAATAACGAGACCACTGGACACGGGCCAATGGCCCGCGTTGTTCCCCTTCACCGCAATAAAGACATTCGGCTAGTTTGAAACAATGATAAAAGTTTATACCATCCCGTTTTACCGCTCGTTTCTCGGTACTGCCAACAGTTTCGGGCAAAGTCGAGAGAAAGGGTGAAAAAAAACGAGAGGGAGGACGCATCCGAATATTTCACGTCGGCACTCTTTTGGCCTTTGTGCGATAACGATTTGTTATTTGTTCGGGTTGAAGCGACGATAGAAGCCCCGGCGATAAGGAGCACAGTTGTTCCTTGTGTCGATTCCACGCACTGCGCCGGGAAGGAAAATCCTGCACAGTTTGTACAGCCTATCTTGATAATAAAATTTCTACGTCGGCGATTCGGGACGAGCTGCGCATTTATCGTACGATTTTACTTTTATTACATAAATGTATATTTAATAAAAAAAAAAATACCATCAAACGATGAACATGTAGGTGGACATTTAGCTGTATAATTACGCGTACTGCAATGCGGCGAAAAGATACAAACAAAACACATACGCAACGGGTCCGGCGGCCTATAGAATATTGTACTGCAATAAACGTGAGTTGCACGCGCGTTCCTCTCCTGACTCAGAGTAAGACTAAACAAAGGAGAGAGCTTCTCGGCCGGCCGTAGAACTGCGAGCGGGTATATAGTAAACAGCCTCCTACTAATATACCACGGACGCATAAACGAGGCATTTACCCGGTCATACTGTATCATAGAAGCGGGAGCACGAACACGTTTTATCCCGGGGGTGTTCCATTAGCGATACCGGTCCCTCTCGTCCGACTATTCCCGGGGCTTTCCCTACGTCCGCACTACAACGTCCGTAACTAATAACCGATATCACGGAGCCTCGATCCGTGACACTGAACATCGTTTTTCTCGACGATTTTAACACTCGTGGCTTTCTCATTTGACTAATTGTCGGCGGGCTTCGATGTACAGATATGTTTATGAATTTATAATTTTTTTTTTTTTTTTTTCAACCGTCCCGACCGAGTCCGCTGTACGGAAACATCGCCGGCACAAATCGCCGTGCCGTTAATGTATTCTCGAGCGATCTCTATCATTTTATATCTCGTTGCCATAATGCCCCGGAGCGATAGTGTCGCGCAACAAATTTCCGACGATCGATCGTGGGCGAAAATTTCGCAACTTCGAAACACACACGGCTCTATCGCACTCGCGCCGATGGAATCTTCGTTAGGGAAAACTTTAATATCTCAGGGGTAAAGCGAAGTTTCAATTTTTTTTAAATCTTCAACGGTTTCAAACTTTGGAATTTCGACAAATTATGATTAACAATTAACAAAAAAAAGTTTACCAACAATGGCAAATAATCTGCCCGATTACTGCAGAGTCAGTCTAAAAATTTAATGTGAATTGGAATAGAGCTGGGAATACGTTATTTCCATCTAGTTCGTTGTTCGGTAATTAAAATCGTACGAATCGCAAACGCGACAGACGCGTTGTGGCAGTTTAATTAAATTTCGAGAGACAACAGATGCGGTGTCGTGCCGCGCGCATTGAGGAGAGGAGAGGCTCGTGCCGCGGCTAGGCCAGCACACTCTTTAACCCCTTTCAGCTCGTATCGCTCGTCAGTTGCTGCTGGTCTTCCTCTCTCATATTTATTAATGAGTTTGACGGGGTCCAGCGAGCGCGCAATACGAGAGTGCCCCCCCCCCCCCTGTACGCGTCGTGGAGGTGGAGCACATGCTGTCGATCAAAAACCGGTGCGATCTGGAAAACATACCTATTCCGAGTCTCGTAGTGATATCGACCGCTGATAATCGAAAGGGCGTAACTCTCGCCCTTAAATCATGCGAGTTACGCCCCTCTGGTTCTTGGCCGTCGATACAGCGTACCAGCAGCGAGAGTTCACATGTCGACAGCATATGCGGACTTGCCGTGTTTTTATCCCTCTGCGCCATTCCCCATATTCCCTTTCGAGCCGCTTGTCGCTTTGTCTATAGCTCGGATCATTATTATATGTACGTATATATATATCTACCTCGCTCTTTCACCGTCGATCTCTCGGATCAACCAACTTCGCTCACGCTGGTACTCTATTTTGTCGCCGGGACACGCACCGATTGTTCTCGGCATAAGCGTGCACACACGCTCGCTCCTTGATTTACAACGCCCGCTACAACGGAAAAACACCGGACGACTCTGCCCATGGGTGGTAGAAAGTACAGACCGTTCGCGCTTACTCTATGAATTCTGTATACGCGCTGCGCCAAAAACGGGTTTGCGCTCACAGCCGGGTTCCGTAGAGTTCCAAAAGCGGCGGAGGAAAGCGGAGCGTGAATACGGAAATGGAAAACATCCTCTGTAAACAGAAGGTCCCTCGACGCGTATCGGTAAATACTTCCGCGACGGGTCATCGGCTCGTTCGTACAACTTTCAGCACCCTTTTTCTTTAAAGTAAGCTCTGCGACTAATATAGTCAAAATAAATTATACAAAATAAATACAATTATTAATATGATAACAATTATTATTTCATCGTTCGCCTGACGCCATAACGGCGTCCGAGCGCAGCTCGCACTTCCTACGCTCGTTTTACTTTTGGCCATCGATATTGTTATTATTATTACTGTATTATTATATATAAACGGTAATAACAGGAAGAATAATTTCGCAACTATGCCAACTACGGCTACGGTAACCAACTGTTTTGTTCTTTGCTGTATTATTGGTTGCCCCCCGCCCCCCGCTCTCCCCCCTCGCTTGCGGCTGTTGCTGTTACTGTTGTCGGCTGACGTTATAAAACGAGGTTTATCTCAACTCCGTAAAACCACAAGCATTTCGAGGTCAGCGGGCAGCGGTCGCTCGGAGACTCTCTCGCGGTGCGGGGAATTCTGTGATTCCGCTTGTGTGCCCGCACGTAGGATACATCGTATCGGGGCGGTAGTACCAGAACCGATAGTATATACAGCTACACAATGCGATAGAGCAGCGGTAGCCGAAGGAGCGAAGAACGGTAGACGACGGCGAAGACGACGAAGCGTTGCTCGGAGCGGCTCCTCGCCGTACTCGAATCAGCTACCGGACTAACCTCCTCTGCGTACGTCTCCACTGGCTTTCGATACTCAACAGCTCGACGATTCGTCGTATATTACGTAGCAGTTTACTGTACACGTAGCGCGAACGTTCGTCGTTTAACGAGGACTCGTAACGACCCACGCGGCGTATCACCATTGCCGAAGCGGCCGCCTGCCTATCGGTGTTGCTGCCGGTGAGACGCCTCTCACTTCGTCCTGGAAGTCGTCAATCGTGAGCCACTTCGTGTTTACGAAATTAAAAGAATGAGTAAAGTAAACTCGTATCAACGTCGGGGCCTCTCGGTTGAGACGACGCGGTGCTCCTGCGACGTTGAACTCAACTCGTCACGAAAGTTTATTAGGATGCAACACGGAGATGCGGGAATAACGAAGAATTCTCGAATTCTTCGGCAATACGGTGGATCCGTACGAGGGAGGGAGTCGCTTTTTTTTTACCGAGCGTCATCTGGCAGCGGGGAAGCGCCCTCCGGCCGACTCCTCGTGTCCTTTCTTCAGCGGGAACGCGATGCATCGGACTATTAGGCTTTTACTGTACAGTAACTGTTTTGTCGTATAGTGCAGAAGGCCTGGGGAAGGTATACTGCAGCCAAAACGAGGAGCCCACAGCAGTCGCCGCGCTTTTTCCATTCCCTCTCTCGCGGTGTCCTCCTTCCAGACTCGAAGACGAAGACGTCGGTTTCTTCTTTGTGCGGGGGGGGGGGGGGGGGGGGGGGTAGGAGGAGAGGAGAAGCGAGCAACATCGTGGGCACCGGAAGTCTCCCCTTGACCGCCGACAACGGGTCGCGCGCTTTTTTGTTTTGTTTTCTTCTTATTTCTATCTTATTCTCCTACTCTCTTCTTCTCGATGTTCCCATTGCACTGTGTTACTCGAATATCTCCCACGTCCCCGTTGTCTTCTTCTTCTTCTTCTTACACCTCGATTTCACTGCTTACTTCCAGACGAGGTGCCGATAAACGATAAGACGGAAAAGCCGAGAGGCTTCCTACCACTCTTACGGAGTTTGTTTGTTTTTTTTTTTTTTTTTTTCTATCCTTCCTATCTTGCGTACTTCTCGTCTTTGTCTTCCCTCTCGGTAAACTTGCGGGGCATCCCGAGGAGTTTGTTCCAAGAGGCTCCAGTCGATCCCGCCGAACCGTACGTAATTCAGATTAGCACACGGGAAGTGTGCGCAAGGTAAGTCGAGGTCAATGATTCGGTTTTATTAATCAGATTTATGTCAAGCACCTCAACAGCGGAAGACCGGAGGTTTTTATAAGTTTCAAGTCCTAGTGAGTCGAGACCAATTTTTCAAGGTCAACGATTCTGTTTCGTTCGCGACAGACTGTTATAATCACAGCTTCGGCACAAGTCTGGAGATCTTTTTTTTTTTCTAAGTTCTACGACTCGAGGCCATTTTTTTAAAACCATGTATCGTGACAAAAAAGAACAAGGTAAATCCGCCAGCGTCTCACGACTGCAGCGCACAGTATGCAAGTCCTCGTGCGCCAACGCGTCCGTCAAAGGCCCTGCGGTGTTCTCCCACGGCCACTCTTTCGATTTTCTCGTCTCTCTCGAGATCCCGGGGATCCAGTCACTCGCCCCTGCAGCCCACCGGTAATCGTCGTGGCGTGTTAATAGATCGAACCTCGAAGGTCGGCCTGTCTCATTCGCTTCGCCGTATCCTTCTTTCGCCGGTGGGCTCTCTCGATCTTGACCATCGGCTGTATCCGAGTCTAGTAGGCCATTACGTACTTACTATTTCCACCGACCATTCGTTCGGTCACCGGAACGAGACACACGAACGTTATACTCGTCACGCGAGCACAGATGTTTCAATAAACGATCTCCCGTATGCACGTACTGCTCATCGTGAATTTATCTTCACCGTAAACTATATTTTGACGCCGGAGCACCACATCGTGTTTGCTTAATTCGTCCGTTTCTGCCGCTGGCTACATTCCAGATACGTTCCAGAGAATAATTAAAAATATTCTCTGTAACACCATTTCCGGTTTGAAAATCTTATTTTTTCGACCGGAAGCAACGTCCCTTCTAGGAATATCAGATTTTCAAACCGAAAGTGACGCATTCCCGGGATAAAGTCACTTCCGGTCGAAAAATGAGATCAAACCGGAAGTGACGTATTTCCTATTACGAGACTCAAGCCTAAGGTTTGCAGCGAAAAGCTAACAGCTCAATTCAAACGTCCCGCTAGGAAAAACTCGGCACCCGAACGAAACATGGGATGGGCTACGCTACTTTTTTCATGCAAATTCCACGTTGTAGTATGATGTTGGATGGTATTGAGTAATAAAAACAAAATGAAAAAAAGCGGCTTGTTCATGCGTTCCGCTGGTAGCTCCAGCGCGTTCCCTTATCCTAACCGGCGATCTATCCTTCTACGCGTCTGCGGTGTTCATACCAGCGCCGGGGACTCTGCGCTCTGGAACAACGCGATGTTACGTTCGACGTAACGATTCGTGTCCGGCGGGTGAGAGAGAGAGACGAAGAGAAAAACAATGAGCGAGCGAGAAGGCGAAGTACTCGCATCCGGTATAGTATTGTATAGACCCGACTGTACTCGGCGCTGTGTTTTACCTCTTCCGGATACAGTCGAGTTACAAACGACTCTGTTCCGATGCTTTATTGGGATATCCCGAGAGCGTTAATAAGACAATTCGCGGTTTTATAATCGGGGGCGATTATAGAGTTTATTGGCGCGTTTCGATCGACGAATACAGAAAATTCTTGTAACTTTCACGCTTTGCGTCTCCGTCGGAGAATGGTGGGGTGGAAGCGGTTTACGGAGTTATCGGGAAGCGCTTAGGTATGTATATCCTGTGGTATAATAAATAACAGCGCGCACTCGTTTTCGCTGAGCAATGTTTCCTTTTTTCACCCGGAGCCCGTGGAACTGCGAGGAAACTTTCTCTGCGATAAAGTACGGAGTCTCGTTGCGTCGGCGTCGTTGACTGTAACAATCCGACGGAGCTACTAATGGGCGGCTCGTGGAAGACGAGCACGGACGAGTCACGAGAGTCTCTTTTCATTCTTCTCGTCCCGGCCCGACTCACGACTCTCTGAGCTTCTGCCCCCGCAACCGCGAGATCCGCGATTACTCAATCTTATTACCGCTCACGGGTTTAAACAGCTCGGGCAAGATGGATGCGTCTAGTTTGAGAATCGAATAACGTGTAAAGATATGTGTTCGACTGATAGTCACGGGGTGCGTGTAGGCGGAAAAAAAAAAATGATTATTCATTATTCCGTGGCCCAGATGACCCTCGGAGCGTCGGAGCGGAGAAAAAAATAATATATACAATCTCAGCCACTTTTTCGAACGGTCACAGTACCTTAATGAAACGCTTTATTCTTCGATGATTGCTCATCGAACAAATAAGAGAACGTCCTCCGTTGCGAGAATCTTGATAAAGCCCTTCTTGATTCACCGTCCGGCTAATGTGTATCCGAGGTCACTACAATCACTAACTTTATCTCGCTTCGCTATCGGTCCGAGTATCGTCAGTCGCCCGAGATATATAAGCGATGACAAATTATAACGACGGATGACACCGAAAGCCGGAGAAACCAGTATCTTCCCAATAATCGGAATCACAGATAAACATTTAATTTTCTGCGAGCGAACGAAACAAACTTCTCCTTCAGTTCTGGTCTCGAGGCGATGCACGCAAAACAACCCTATATTTATCGGCACGAGAATACCGGAGGGACCCGAAGCCGTTGCAGTGTAGCGCCGAGAAAGAGGCACGAAGCACTACGAGAATAATTGAACAATCGACCTCATTTTCTCGGCTCGACACGGTCGTGTATAAAAATCTGATGTTTCGCCAGGACGCAGCGTGCACGCCGAAGACACACAGCCTCGATGCAAGAGTATATTTCGAGAGTGCAGCTGATGCTCTCGAGAGCTCCGGGTGCACGCAGGTGCGAGTTCTTCTCGGGAGAGAAAAAAAAAAAAGGAAGAAATGTTACCGCCGAGTGGTCACTGCAACAAAGAGACCCAAATCCCTGGGTCCCCGTGCCTCCGGGATCGCTGGAGAACGCGCGAATGAGCGCCTCAATGATAGCCAGCGCGAGCTACACAATTCGATTAAATCGAAATGCAATTAGTCCCCGCATTAGTCTCTTCCGGGAAAACACTGCTATACGATACTGCGATAATACTGTGTTTCGTAGACCACTGTTTTTACATTCCGGAGCAATGAGACTCTTTCTCCAGCCCGACACATGACCCAGAATTACGAAAAACCAGAACGGTCTTAATCCCTGTTGTAGTCGAGCGGGCGTACGGCTTCGCGTATGGACTCTCGAGAGCGCATTCGCTCATCGGTGAAAGAGCGAAGGAACAAAGCGCCGTATGGAAAGGATACCACATCGGCAGTGTCTACTTGACACAGTTCCGTTTTAATTTGCGTTTATGAATCTGGATCGATAAAAAAAAAAAAAAAAAATTATATAATAATAATAATCAAGATCACCAGGACCGTTAAATCTGATATACGGTTTTCCTCGATTAATAAAACGTACTGTAAGGCCCGCAGTGCGATTAGATCGCTTCGCGGTAGGCTAGGCAAACGTCTAATTAACGCTTTGCTCTCGCGAGCGCGTGTAATGGCTTGGGAACATACGGGGAGCATAAGTTTCGCTGAAAGATCGCTGTGTACTGTGCTACACGGTGACTCGGGACGAGAAGAAAATGTGATGGCCTCGTGGACGATCTTCTCGGGAGTACGGGATTATCGGTAGTGCAGTCACTGTACACGCGCGGATACAACGGCTGGATTGGAATCGGAGGGCCGTGAGCCGTGAGCCGTTAAACGCGGGAGTTACGCCCTTTCGATCTTCGGCCGAGGATATAACTCCGCACATATATCCACTTAATGCTCGAGCGTAAGGAAAGCTCGACGAGTTCTCGCTCGGTTCACGCGGAGGCTAAACGACAAGCATGTCCTGTACGAGAAAAGGCAGAGACGGTGGGTAGGTGCCTCGCGCGAACGACGTCGTACTGCTTTTGCTTTTGCTTCTGGCGGAGGAGAACCAGCCGAGGGATTATACGGCGTACACGAGCACCGAGACTGCTCTTCGCGATGAAGTTCCGTTACTCCGATCTCCGGCGTGCTCAGCCCGATGCTCCGGGCCGTGGTGCTGTTCTGCACTCGCCGTTCCTCCTCTCTCCGCCGAGACTCTCGACCGAGGAGGAAAGACGAAGAGAAAGATCGGTGAAGAATGGATCTGCCGACGATCTGCAACCGGCAGCGCGCGTACTATAACGCCCTTTATACCTTCCACCTTCGGAGCTACCAGTTCGAAGATTCGATCCACCGATCCCGTTCCTTTTTTTTCCCCCCCAACCGGCCACAACACGAGAGGAACACGCCGGAGACTCGAATGCGCGGTGTATCGGACTCTCGCGCAGTCTCCGCCGCGTGAATAACCGGCGAGCCCGGCACGACTCGACCCACTGCCACTGACCTATTACAAGATGTTGCGTCGGGCATCTCCCCCCTTCCCCCATTGTCCTTTTGCGAAACTCGAAGTTCTGTAAAATTAATTATTTACCCGTTTGCTCCGCGATTGGAGACATCCGAAGAATTGGTAACATGTATATAGGAGAGTACGGGTCAACGACTGGGAGGTTCATCCGAACCGATTTCACGTCCAGATTATACTGTTGCGGCATTTAGTTTTTTTGTTTTTCTGCGCGTGCGCTGAATTCGTTCGGGCTTTTACGCTCGCTCTATGATAGCCGAGTTCCTGTGCACGGGCCAGTTATGTGTATGGGCACGTTGGTACATACGGAAACTCCAACCGAGTGCGTAATTAAGGTACTCGGGCGCACGGAAGCTCCTAGCGAGCTGCTGCATCGCCGACAGTGTCTTGCGTGCCAGGTGACGTTCTGTTTCGATGCAAAGACTCCTCTCTCTATCTCTTTCCCCCGGCCACGTAGCTTCGGCTCTCTTGTGCCCGTTTATACGACTCTGCCTCCGCGGCAGGCGCGTACGTACGCGCTCGCGACGACGACGGGCTCGGGCAACTTGTGACGCTTTACAGTTAGCCACATGCTGCGCCCTAACAGTACACTCGGAGAGTCACTCGATTCAGTAAAGGATTTATGAAAAGAAAGAAAGAGAGAGAGAGAGACCGCGAGTAAAAAAAAAAACAGAAAGGAAGAAGAAGAAAAAAAAAAGACAGAACGAAGGATGCAGGATGTACGCACGTTGAGCGTGACGAGGCACGGCTATCGAGCGCACAGGGTCAATGCGATCGTTGAGTCGCACACTCGTGTCTCGTACTCATTATAATATCGCGATTAATGCAAGTCTGTACGATAAACCGCACGAGCGGGAAACGCCTGACAGGTTCCATTCGGTAAACTTAGCGAATCCTTGTTTTGAGGGGTCATAGAGGGTCGCTCTGAACCCAAAATTTTTAAGATAAGAAATATATTCGACAAGTGCGTTTTTCATAAATAGCTTTTTTTTTATTTCATGATCTAACTGTGCGTCCTTACGGTTGAATAAATATGGAGCAAAAAAAAAAAGTCTCGATGTTTTTTGTTCTGAATCCTCTTCTTTTTTTATTTTTCTTAAAAAATATATTCGGCAAGATTTTTTTATTTCATGATCTAAGTCTGTGGCCTTAAGGTTGAATAAATACGTTGCAAAAAAAAAAGTCTCGGTATTTTTTTTTCTTTTTAAATAAGTGAATGGATTATTGCCCGGGGTCAGTTTGACCCCGAGTGCACTCTCGGATTCGATACGGAGGTGTGGACCTCTCGGAGGATTAACGCCAATTAATTGACGCAAGATAATGTCTTTGCTTTTTTTCCGTCACGTCGTGTTCACCGGTCTTTCGACATCGAGCCATTCCACTCCCTCCCCTCTGAAACGTGCGCATCTATATGCCCGGCTCTCTCGCGTACTCCTGATTATTTCAGCCTCCTTGAGATCTCGCAATGCTCGCTAATATACCGCGCGTCAGCACTTTCAACAAGCCGGGATATAGATATAGAGGCGGTGTATGCATATTAGTCGGGCATTAACCACTCGAGTATCGTGAGGAACTCGCCTATATAACGGCCGAGGCGATCGCTGTATGTCGCTCCGAATATAAGCTTCGGTCAGTTAGTTAGATCGCGTAATATTATACTTATTATCGTGTAAAAAGTATCGGCGATGCAGATATCAGCCGCCTGTTCAGCGTATCGGGAAAATCCGTCGGCTCGGTCGAATTCAACGTCTCGTCTGGTGCAACCGGGAGCACGCAACACGATCTTTTAATCGTCGGTGCGATTTTCGCTCGCGATATTCGTACGCACGTATAGAACGCTCTGCGAGACGCACGAGCCGTGCTACGTATCAATGACGAATTGGCTTTCGAAGTGGGATTCGGCCGTAACTAGAAAAAACGGCATGTCGCTTGCTCCACACACCGAAAAGAAGGTTTGGTAATATCAAACTAAGCTGCGGTTTTGCGGGTGGCGAAAGAAATATTTGGTCGATTGAACAAAGTGTTTGTTAAATCCGAGTAACTATTTGTTGAAGCAACTAAATATTCGGTCGAACAACTAAATATTCGTTCAATCAACAAAATATTTCTTTCAATCGACCAAACATTTCTTTCGCCACCCGCAACCGCAGCTTAGTTTGATATTACCAAACCTTTCTTTCGGTGCAGTGGCCGGTGTACGTAAATTTTCCTCCGTGACGTCAAGCCGGAAAACTTGAAGGATTTCGTTGCGACTTCACTTTCGTTTTCAAAAATCTCAATTTTCTAACAGGAAAAAATGGAATTCCAGAGAAAAGTTGTTATTTAAAAAAAATTGTATCTCAAATTCAGCCAGTGACGGAAACGTGTAAGTTAGGGAAATCGTGGAAGCAGAAGAACGTGCGGGATTCATCTCAAATGTATTTGGAGTGAATTCGGAGTCCACTGGAGTGGAGGCGGATTCATGGACTTCGAATGATATTCGCCGACCATCTACGGAATAGGGCACAGGACGATACTGGGCCCGATACAGTGGCAAAGATAATACTTTTCGTCCCGTCGATATGTTGGGTCCGACTCGATACCGGAGTCGGGCGGATACCAGGTTGAGCGCCGGACGAGTACGAGACCCTCGGCGACTGGTGCGGTCCCGCAGTGATGCCGACGGTTAAATCTCACCTGGGTTATTAAGCCGACTGGTTTGCTCTCCGTCGCGCGGACTCTCGATTGCCTCGCTGCAAATTGCCGGATCAGAGCGAAAATTAGAGAAGCCGAGTAGTGTGTACACCTCGCACGATTTATTTCTACCGCGCTCGAGACGCGAGTGTCTCCCAGTTGCGCCGGTACCCGTTCGCGGAGTGACCCGTACAATGCGCCCGCTAATTATTGCGCGAGATCGTCGACGTGTGGGGCAGCGGTTCGCTCGTTCTCGTTTCGCGGAAAAAACATTCTATTTCGCTTCCACAGAAACGTGTTTGTTAATTTATAAAATCATCACTGTACAGACCCCGCCGGTGTACACAATTTTAGTGACGACTGACGATTCTCCGTACAAAAAAAAAAAAAAAAAAAAAAAAAAAAAGACTCATTCGAGTCAACTACGCTTGATAAATTATCATGCGTCTCGCTCAGCCTCCGATAATTGTCCGAGCTCCAAGAGCGTTGCAGCAGCAGCAGCATGCGCCCAACGACTGTTTCCTGCCGCGCGATAACCCTCCTCAACCGCTCCTAATATACCGTACAATAGTATTCGTTGCTGAACGAACGACAAACTTATCTTCCCGTCTGCCCGAGGAGCGTTCACGATCCCGGACAGGATACGCGTTCTTTAAAAACGAGCGACGACTAATTAATTAGGGCCGGACGGACCGATTGACCTCTGGAAATCGTTGATCGCCGCAGCCGACAGGGCCACGACCTCTCCATCCGAGTCTCCACAAAAACCTTCGGCTATCCGCAGGAAATCCATCCCATATAATATCCAGCGCGATCGAGCGTACCCACTGTCTTCGAGCGGTAATAATAATAATAATAATAATAACAATAATAATAATACGAATAAAGAAGAAATAAAGAGGAACCGGAAAATTAGAATTCACGCGGCAGTTCCCTCCGCTTCCTCGAGCCGTGGGTCACCAGCGAGAAGGCATTGGAAACGGGGGAAGGCCAGAAGACAGACTTCCGCCTACTATATCGTTCACACTGTATCCCATGCATATGTATGCCAGTCTCTCTGTGCGTGTACGTGCGTATAAGCGATAAAGCCTATACACCTATACTCGGTGGAGTATTCCTGCATTGTTTATGCGTGAATGGTCCGCCGGACAAAGGACGTGCAATATGAGCGCATTCCTGAAGGGCTCGCAGAGCGCCGGCCCTTCGCTGGCAAGGGAGGCAAGGGAGGATGAGCGCGCTAGGGTATAAAAAAAAAAAGAGTAGACGCTAAAGCGCTTCGTGACGGTGGAATGGAGGAGCAGAATGGCCAGAACGGAAGAGCCGAGTGGCAACGCAGCCAAGACCCCCGACGTCGTCATCGGTCGGCCAAGTAAAGTACCGCGAGTCCGCTCCTGCCGTTTCCCTTAACCGCGCGCGCGCGCGCGCGCCAGCGGGGTGCATATTTTGATCCCCTCGAGATAGAACTCTCGCGACGGCCATTGAACGAGGGAGGAGGAGGAGGAGGATCCCGAGTCCTCCTCTAACAAAGCTGCGGGAAAATACGACAAGGAGAAGTTACTATTCTCTTACTTCCGGAATCTCGTAACTTTTACCCTGTGGGAGTCACGTGAACGGCAGTCAAGTGACGCGGGAATTTTTAATAACGTGGATGAAAATAAAGTTCGTTCATCATCATCGTAAAGACTGCCTTCTTCACCGGCACCCATTCCTTTTTTTTTTTTTTCCTTTGAGGTATTCTTCACTATGACGCGGAGTCACTCGACTGCTTCCCATAGACCCCGTCGCGATCCCTCGAGTCGGCTCGACGTCGACAAGTACCACGGCTCCCTCTTAATATGCATCCATATCGAGAGCTTAAACGTAACGAGCGTCTGTTCGTGACGATGAAAGAGACCCGAGGTCGAGAGGAATGATCGAGGGAAAAAAAAGGGCTGAGCGAGACGAGAGTAAACGCTCAGTTATTGGCCATGCATCGGTGACTGTTTAGTCTCCGCTCTCCATTAAAACTTTATTTTATTTTTAAATAAATAAAATAATAAAAAATAAAGCATCGAAGCTATTTGTTATTCTATTTTCCAAATAGAAAAAAAATATATATATGCATTTTCCGTTCTTTAAAACGAACGCCTGCAGTACGACGATCCGGTAAGTTCGACGCCGCGGACGTTTATCAACGTGTCATTGCACTTCTCTCCGGCGCGTGTTGCCAGTGGTCCCGGTGTGCCCGGAGAGCGACGCGCGGCGTACGAGTCGACGATGGCTTGCACCACATGGACGGAGCGACAGAACTCGCCCGAGGGCTCACCGAACATGCGGGGAACACACCGTGGCCATAGGCAAACCCGTAGGCACTGGCATTGTCGTCGCTCAGGTATGCGAGCTCCAGAGGTGCTCAAGCTCGTCTAGCCTATCGCCGTTCCACGCGACGATTCCCATCGCCTGTGCGGCAGCCGCACGAAATCGTGGGCGAGCGGAGAATCGTTCTTCCATCGGACTCTGTGTCACGTTCGACGCCTCCCGCAGTCGTCCTTCGACGTACGCCTGCACGCACGTTTCTATAGACGCGTAGGTATACGACGATTCGTAGTAGCCGGGCGTACAGCTGCGAGCGCTCGGGAATCTCTCTCTCCCGACAAAAAAAAAAAAAGATACATAATAATAATGCTTCGGTTCTTAAGAATGAACGAACCAATTTCGAGGAAGGAAATGTCCTTTGTGTGTGAAGATTCGTCGACTTGGAATAGAATTCGTTGGAGAGATGTAAAGCGAACGAGACATCTCGTCGACTCGTAGTGTTCGGCGCTGTTAACTTGTTTATTCTCGGTACAGGATTTATAAACGCACCGGTGATGCGTTTCGTTTCCACACTCACGCCAGATCGAGTCACGCAGTTTGGAAGAGCCGCCGTGCTCGGTTCCCGGTATAAACATAACGGGGTCACATAGAATACAAACTTATAACGTGTAACCGTTCGTGCCGGGCAGGCTAAACTATATATACACGCTGCGGGCGTGTGTACGCACTTCGGGTGGGGCATAAACCGAAATAACGCCAGTCCGTATGCACCGGCGCGCGGCTTCGCCCGCCGAGTCTCTCCGGCGAGACCGCGTCATCTGCGACCGGCACGTTGCTCCCTTGAAAAGCATACAGCCTATAGCGCTTATTGCTACTGCACGAGCAACGATGCTACGGACTGCAATACCGCGCGCCGTTTCTTTGCTTTCGACGTACGGGGCTCGGGACGAAAAATTCCTCGCAGCTCTCGGGGATCG
Source organism: Exephanes ischioxanthus (assembly GCA_958510785.1). Classification (NCBI taxonomy): domain Eukaryota; kingdom Metazoa; phylum Arthropoda; class Insecta; order Hymenoptera; family Ichneumonidae; genus Exephanes; species Exephanes ischioxanthus. The sequence continues at coordinate 986,450 of OY294015.1, read as the reverse complement.
CCGCAACGCTCCTGACCATTTCCAGCTGGTCCCGGATTAAAAGGCAATCCCCCCGTCTTACTTCGCTAGACGAGCTTTTGTCCGACGAGTCTCTCGCAGACTCCCGCGGTCCGGGAGGATGAGCCACGACCAGGAAATACAAGGCAAAAACTGGCAAACTATTTAACAAACGTTTCTTGTTCGTCACAATCGTTCGGCGTTTTCTGACCCGTTCATTTTACAAGTTTTTAAAAGTTAAAAATACCGTTCGCTAAAAGTGTAAAATTTTACGACTTTTAAGTCTGAGGTGGCTGGGGCTGCGGAACACGAAATAAACGTTTCTATCTATCTATTGTTCGTTACATGTACCTTTTTTATCGCGTAGAAACCACGAGCTGTATTTCCTCGTACAAGAAGATACCGGCGATAACTACTTTTTTTTTCACTCACAGCGATTTAAGTTTCATGCCGGCAGAAAAATATTTAGCTATATCCATTGCAGCTGCAATCTTAAAGGTGTTAGAGTTTCGCGCAGCTGTGATTATTTTTTCACGTCGATAATTCCGAGCTACGGCTGATGCGTTGCAATTCAGCAGATTTCGAAGCAACGATTTTACGTTCGTTCGAGACTCGCACACTTTTAGTTGCAAATGCGTCTGGGAGATCTGCACGCGGCGTTGGCCGATGGCTTCGGTGCAGCGTCGGAGTGGCGGATCGTGCATTCGTGTGCCCGTCCGTATGTCTCTCTATGTGCGTTGCGTGCGCGAGATACCAAGTCATTTCGCGGCGTAAACGTCTGTCGGCCGGAAATAGGCATAATAACCGAGTCCCATTGGCTTTTATACGTATAAGCGCTCGGTCGGTGTGGAGGTACGCGAGGCGATTGCGATTGAGCCACGAGAGACAGTTCTTGTGATACAAAGAGGAGGAGGAAGAAACCCGAGAACATACGGAGGAGAAAGATTATCCAGCCTTCGCACTTTGTGAGGTCGAGCGAGGGAATTGACCGTGAACCCTCCATTAGAATAATATTAAACATTACTTCGCGCCTCTCCGCGAGACAAAGAGACTCGAAGAAACTCAATAAAGTACGGTGACTCGACTCCCCGCGGTACGAAAAAAAAATAGCCAACGTCTGTTAAACACGTGCCTCGAAAGGGACACTTTCAAAAAAAAAAAAATGTTTTCACCCCATGTCCTTCGCACCGCTCGTTTACTTCCGCCACGAATTGTTTGAAGAAACGTTAAAATAATTTCTGCATTAAAATAAAATAATAAGGGCTAAAGGACTTTGATCGGTGGCCCGTTGACAATATGTGGATGCAGATATAAATGTGTAAATATATAAATGTTTCATAACTGTAACGGTCGTTAATGAATCTTATGTGTGGTTAATAAACGCACACTTACTACTGCTACTAAAATAATAATTGAGACACTGATACTGTTTTTTATGCGTGGATAAACAGAAGGATTTTTCCGATATGCGGAATCGACGTCAGCGAAGCGGTTAAAGAGTGAGGCGAATAGGGCAGGACAGCGCGGCACGAGAAAAAATTGCAAACGGCTGTTAAACACGTGCCTCGAAAGGGACACTTTCTAAAAAATGTTTTCACCCTCAAGTACCGTCTCCGTCATCTTCCGCCGAGAATTATTTCGGCTCACTTAGAAACGTTAAAATAATTTTGTGAATCGACATGAAAAAAATCATTAAGAGATTCATACTTTTTTTTATTATGCGCTGTTTAAAAAATCGTTTCGCCTACATATGGAATCGATTCCAGCGAAGGGGTTGAAGAGTGAGGTGAATCCGGCGGGTCAGACTCTCTGCCCACGCGTTTATCAGTATTTCATAACAATTATCACCGAGAGATGAGAATCTCGCTCAATGAATTAGTTGGAGGCTGCCCACGCGACGAATCGTCGAGAAATATCGTCGATTACGCGAGTCCCGAGTGACCTTGGTCGGGGCACATCTCGCGATACTCGTACGCAACAAGGTACATGGAAAAGTGTACCAAGAACGATGCGAAGCAACATAGCCGCAGCGGGAACGAAGCGGCACGAGGCTACATTAGAAGTTGCGAGTATCGCAAGGGCGTCGACGTTCCCCCCTGGCAGCGTCGTCGCAGAATCACTCGTGCGGAATCCTCTGAATGTTTCAGTCGTCCGTTTCGGTCGTTCCGTATTTTTTTTTTTTTTTTCTTCATCGCCCGATCTCGCCCGCAGGACAAAACCGCGAGGTACGTGGGCAAGCCGAGAATAACTTTCGCGTGATTCATCGATCCTCGTGAACTAGTCACCTCGGGGCTCTTGTGAATGAGACAGGTAAGAGTGTGATCGAAGAATCGAAGAAATTTCGCCATTAACCGGTACACCCGTTCGCGGATCATCTCGATATTATTGCTCATTGTTCGCCAATCATTAGCATTTCAATCGCAGGCAATGGTTTATTTCGTCCTGCGGGAGGCGTCGCTTGCATTTGGCCGTGTCAGCGTGAGAAACGACAATGAATTTATATATAAAGTAAAATTGCTGTGACGACAGCGTGTAAGCGAAATTCGAGGGAAAAGGTCACGCGCGAACGATCGTTGATGAATTCTCGTCGAGCTGGTGGGATAGGTGAGGATAAACTTTAAAGTTCATCAGGCACCTTTGGGCGCCTTTTATTATGTCTGGAGAGGAGCCGATGCACAGCGAGCTTCGCCCGACCAGAGGCACAGGCGAGGACGAGGCCCGAGAGAAGAGTTCGAATAAATGCCCGAGACGCGCCGTAACGCGCGGCTCACGAGAGAAACCCGTGATGCATCGCGTAGGATCACGGTCGAGTTCGAGGGAGGGTGTTTACTCGTAACGAGCGAAGCTTCAACGCTGTAACATCAATTTTACATCGGCCGTCAATCGATTCGCCACGCTGATCGCGCGTAATCGAGTAATCGAGTAATCCAGCGAACGTAAACGTTTTTCCGTTGTATCATCACATTAACGCACGCAATGTTACGTCTGCTTACGGAGTGTAATAATACCACGAGGAAGACTGGATTCGAATTACCATCGGACTCGAATTGCCTCGCTAGCGTAACTGAGCGAATAAGACTTTGGGCGCTGCGAGTTAAGCAAGGCCTAAGTTTTATGTGGTTTGTATATTACGAGAAACTGGACGACAACATCACGTTTTGCGGTGACGTGGTTGACGATAGCGCAACTCTTCGATTCTACGTTCGTTTTTTTTTTTATTATTTCCAGAATATATATTTTTTTCTTTGTTTTCTATTCGCAGGCCTGCGGCGTTCAGAGTGACGATCTCCGCTCGGCCGATGAGAAATATATACATTGGTTGGCACAGTTGACTACGTCCGGCTATACACTACGGGAAATCGCTTGCATAACTTTGCCTCGCGGAGAGCTTTGCATAATTAAGTAACGCGGGGCATTCCTCGCTGACGGGTTATTATCGCCCGAGCACGGACACGCAGAGCGTCCTGATTGAAGCGGCGATGCTTCGTGTAAATATGCGTCGAAGGCTAGTTAATACGTTTACTCGTCCGGTGGAATTGTAACGCTGAAACTATGAATGTTCTAAAAATAAAAATAGAAGCAATTTTATGGACTCACGTTTTCGGACTGGGTGGAGCGCCTCTGCCGCGGCACACAGAACAGCGGCACGCCGCTCTCTCGCTTCCTCTCCAATATAGCGGCTATCGTTGAACCCCTCGTGTACGAAAGTATCGAAACGCGGAAAACTTCACTTCACCTCTCACTCGTCCTCTCTCGGTTTACTCGGCGCACAGATTTATCGATAAACCACGTCTGTAACAACGATATCCAAATGAATTTCAAAAATATAATCACCTTACGTACAGCTCTCCACGATTGGTACAGTTTCGATGGAAAACATTAAACCAAACGACTTTACGACTTTAAGACGCCCGTCTCCCTTGTTCTCTCCCACTCGCTCCGGTTTGTTTACCTCTTTCTCGGAGAGGCCCACGCAGCTCACCGTGAAACGCCTAACGGACTGACGACCAAGAGGAGCAAAGCAGAAACTCTTTCAATCGATTGCTCGATCCTTCGATTATCTCGATACAGTATCTCATATTTAATATTTGTTCGCGCGATTTCAACGACGATTACCTACGCTACGTTTTTGTTTTGTTTTGTTTATATGTACTGTTATTGTTGCTATTTGGAGAACGCTAGGCAGTTTGATCGGTAGTCACGTTCGAATGTTCCGTCAAACCGGACGTTGCACGACGTGCTCGAAGTTCGAGCGTGTTCCGACAGGCACAGTCGCAACACAGATTCGTCGACAGTTCAGCGTAAACTTTGTTCTCGGGCTGGGCTTCGAGCCTTACTTTTTTTTAACTCCAAGACTGACAGCTTCACTCGAGCGGATAATCAGCGACGAATTATAACACGATTATATATATATTTTTTTACAACATTCGTGCGCAACAGGAGGCGAAAGCTTGCGATAGCGTTATTCTAGCGATAGCGTCGGGTCACGCGACTCGAAAACGATGCTAACAGGTTGCGCGTCGCGGAACTACTGAGCCGGTTTGAGTGGGAGAACGCTCACTGGCTATCCCCACCACCGCTACTACGAAAATCGTCGCGGAGTCTCAGGCTCGTACATCCACGATGACTGAGGTGCGTTGGTGTTGTCTTGTGCAGAGTTTTATTCATTGGGATATGGGATGCAGCTGAATTACGATGCGGTTCGATGAATGATCGCATCCTCGTTATATACATTTTTTTTATCTATTCAAATTCGATGAACGGAATAGGAGAGATGTTGGTCGCTTGAGTTAAAATAATCTCTTTACTTTAAAGAGACTTTGATACTTGTACTGCGACGTAGTGGACTACTCCTTATATGTTTACCCAGGAATTTATACTGACTCAATGGGCCTGACAAGTCGAAGGAACTAGGAATATTTGAGAATTTTATTTTCTGAAACGCGAAAGTCTTTTCACGCATTCTGGTTGGGGCCGAACGACTTTGTCCTGTATTCTAGAGAATATCTGCACACGTCCTGTTTGCGCACAATTTACCTGTCCCCTTAGTATGTCGGAACTTCCTGCACTTTTGAACCTTTATCCCAAGAGTACTGATTCAATCTTCGCGTCATCCCAGCCATGTCCTGACTCATCCGGCGAGGGGAAAGACGTCTCGTTAAAAAGACGCAGCAGTATTACCGCAACTGCTTCCGAATTGATGTCATACTGCATACGCACGCTGATAGATTATTTATACTCCGATAGTAGAGGACCTCCTCGTTCCTGTTGAATCATCTCCGAAATGAAAAACGAATTTGGTCAAATTCTCCGCTGTACGCCCGCAAAAAAAATCGGTTGAAAACGATCTTAATCGTCGACTCCACCTCACCCTGTCGCCGCGTTCGCTTTGGTCCTTATTAGCATGTCTTGCATTTCGATTCCGAATTTTTCGATCGTCCAATGACCACCTCCAACTTACTTGTAGGATTATTAAATGTGTATCAGTTGGAGGCTGGAACTGGAATGTTTTTCAACTTGGCTCGAGCGCTACTGAGATAATATCCCATACGTTCTCCCCCGCAGCATTTCGAACCCTATTACGTTCCTGTGTCTCTCCGTTCTTTACGACGCCCTATTCCACATGTCTCGCGCACACCCACGCTAATTGGTCTATCATTATCGGCTGTCATCGCTGGTCGGGATAAGTCGTGTAGCTGCTTATTAATGTTACGAGAGGTCCTTACATCCATCGGCAAGTGACGAAATGCGGTTCCCCAGTTATCACTTGGCGCCTCTGGAAGACGAGAGATAAAACGTAAATCCTTCGCAGACCGACCGGACGATAAAAAAAAAAGAAAAAGAACGAGCAAAGGCGCAGCACGAATATTTGCGAAACATAATTTCCCGGCGGTTACACCCGACGACGTTTTACGCTATATGTACACACACCTACTTTCCATTACTCATTTCCTCCGCGGTGCGGGCAAAGAGAGCCTTCGAGGATTTAGTTAATTAAAGCCCGAGCGTATAGCGCGTCACGCGAGCATTATCGTCCCCGGGTGTGGTAAACACATCGGCGCACCCCTTCGACTCGAAAGATAATACACGTAACGCCTAATCACCGCGTAAGTCTGCGTGCGAATCTTTCCGAGTGCATCGGTTGATGGACGGGCATTGCGTTTCATTAACGCTATTCGCGCAGCAACTGGTGCACGAGGGAAGACTTGGCTCGCTTCTTGCGCGCTCCGACTCCTCTGCAAAAAGAACACAGTGGTTTTATAGGTCATTTCAGTTCTCGCGCAAGATACACGATGCCCTGTTGCCTCTGTAAAAAAAAAAGTCTACCTACAGCAGTTTGTTTACGTTGCGCGTGGGTCGTCGGCGTGGGAGTGTTGCCGGGCACGAGGCCACGAGATGGATCGGCGGATAAATTGTCCGATTGAAATTTAGGCATTGATGGGACAATGCGAACAAAATAACGCAGGGAATTGTAAATACGAGCGTCTTATTTGCATGATTCTCCTTTACACCGATGCTTTGAGAACTTTCTTTTTCTTCTTATCTTGGACTCCCTTTCGAGTCTTGAAGTGAGTTTTCGAACGTTTCGGTGGAATCCCTAATTCAGCGCGAGCTTGAAGCTCCGCCTTCTTTAGAAGCTTCTCGTGGACTATGTCTATAATCGGAAGTGGTCTCATTCGGCGAGCCGCTCGTTCGATTTTCTGGGCCAATTCGATCTCGTAGGGGCGACTTATGAAATTGATCACTCTGCCTTCGCAGTTCGAGCCGATCCGGCCGGTCCTGCCACACCTGTGGAGACGTTTAACATTGTTCAGTCGTTTGCCGGAAAATGGAGTACTCACGCTATGGTTGCATTGCTTACCTGTGTATATAATCGGCAGTTTCCATCGGAAAATCGTAATTTACAACCGCGTTGACGTGCACGGTGTCCAGTCCCCGAGCACCCGCGTTGGTGGTCGAGAGAACGTTGTATTTGTTACTCTGGAACGCCATGAATTTACCTTTTCTGTGAACCAGTGGCAGGTCACCGTTAAGGTGGATCGCACGAATATTGAATTCGTTTAGGAACAAGCTTATCCAGTCGCAAGTCGAACTGTCGTTACTGAAGACGATTATCCGCTGGTTCTTCATCGCTCTTGGCTTTATCAACTTGAGAAGAGTCATGGGTTTGTCGGGTACAGCCACTCTCAGGAATTTTTGGGGAACCATTACGCGATGAAAATTGTTCGTTGACACGTTGACTAATGATTGTATCTATAACGGAGGAACGTACGATATGAAGCTCCGTTTCGACGGATATAAATCGTTAAACAATCTTTACGTACTTCCAACATTTTGTTTAGATATTCGGGCATCTCCGATGGCTTCGTAGCGGATACCAAGGTCAATTGAGCACCCGATATGACATCCGGATCATCGGTCATAACACCGTCGTGGAACTGCCGCGCAAATAATCATAAAATCCAATAAGCTCGTCTGGATACCATGCTTAATAAAATAAATGTTTATCGCAAGTGATCGCGGACACGTACGATTATTCTGCGAAGTAAGACTTCGAGCTTGACATCAAACGTTTCGTGAAAAAGTGCGTGTGCCTCGTCCAGCACAACGTGCTTGACGTAATCCAGTTTGTAGATTTTAGTGGTTATCATCTTGCTCGTTATTCCGAAAGTGCCGATCAAGAGATCGACATCGCGGACCGATGGATTCAGCATTTTGGCCCTTGCTTTGGTGCCCGTTAATACCTTTACGTTTATGTCCAGGTCTTTCACCAAACTTTTCGTTACATCCTGTTGAACAAATTAAATGATTTTTCAATGATTCCCCCAGTATGTTGTCATTGTAATTTCGATAATTGTACACTTCTTTTCTGTTAAAAGAGCCAGGTCAGTTTATACTAATAGCATAAAATAAAATTATAAGTTTGAATTTTTAATTACCGCTATTTGCAGAGCCAATTCTCGACTGGGAGTTATTATAATTCCAAATGGGCAATTCAGCCCTCTGTCCTGATATTGTGTCATTTTTTTCCATCCGAGTATGTGATTCAGGATGGGCAAAAGAAATGCAAACGTTTTTCCGCATCCAGTTTCAGCTGAGAGTATCGTATGCTGTCGTTCCATTATCCTGGGTATTGCATTGATCTGTATTTCGGTTGGTGTATAGACATTGCTGTTTTTCAGATTTTCAATCAATGTGGGATGCAATTGAAATTCCTCAAAGCTTCTCAGCTCCTCAGGCTCGTCTGGGTCATCCCTCTCAACCTGGAGTGACAAATCCATTAGGACTTTGGCTTTCACCATCGATAATGAAAAATTTGTCTTGAAGGAGAAATAATTACATCTTTGATGGGATGTATCGTGAAGTAGTCCCCAAAGGCCTGTGAATGGTGCCATCCTTGGGAAGCTAATGGTATAGTCTCAAACTTGCCGAAGATCCTGCCCTTGTAAAAGTTTAAGGCTCGATGCTTAGCGGTAATTATCGGAATACGATTGTCCACCCTGGGGACCGGCGTAGCATCTTCGTCAGTTTCTTCTTGTCGAAGTAGAACCGGTGAAACCTGCAAAGTTGTTACTTTGTTATTCGATTACCAACGAAAGTATCGGGTGCTTTATGAGTTCTTCAGTGTACTCCCTCGTCGTGTCAATTACTTATTGCCGAGTGAACGTATAAAAAAATACTCGCCCTGTATCTTCGGAGGTTAGCCACCGGAATGTCCACTCTATTGTGACACAATTTACAAAAGCGCGAAAGCATAATTGGGTTACTTGTGCGACGAAACGAACGTAGAAAACATAGGAGCATACGCCAATGGACTATTGTTGTTAAATTAAAAGACGAAAGTGGATGGAGGGTTAACAATGTTCAAAACATAAGTTCACGCACGCGAGTCCACGGGCGGAATCAAGCGGAATGCCGACTGATAAGCCAAATTCCGCTAAACGGTGTACATATCGCCATCTGTGGCAGAATCGACAAAGATCTCATTCTTCGACACGGCAAGTCGACGAGGAAGTGTCAAAATGTATTAACCTCTGCAAAAGTTGCCAAACCACTAAAATGCGGAAATATTGCGGTTTGCTATAAAAATAAGGTTTTATTCACCCACGAGAAAAAGAAGCCGGATCGGTAATGGATATTCATAATTTGGAAACAAACCTCTTTCAAGAATCAAACAGCGATGTCCTCAATCAGGTATGCACTGTTTTGTTTACAAACGAGCCTCATATTGAGCAGATTAATAGTTTATCAATGCTTTTGAGCTGTTACATTCCTGTGCCGACGAAATATGCGGCTATCCTGGTCCCACGTATCAACTGTTCTCTAATAACATGAACTGGACTGACGAGGATTACAAGGGTGCATACAGACTGTTCTCCTCGCTGTTGAGAACCCCTGGTGCATTGTATCTGGACGCGAAAAAAGTATGACTATATAGCTTTTGGCTGATAACGATATTTCGATGCGTACGATGATTTTATTGAATTATAGATGCCTCAAATATATCACGATTTGCCTGAGCCAGTTCAGAGCAAAGTGTTGGCGTGTTTGAAGGTCAGACAAGAGCCACTGACTGCTGCTCTGCTGAAAGAGCAGTCAAAGAAACACGCCCTAACCATGACAGAGTTCGATTGGAGATTGAAGGTCGGTAAATAATATTTTGCATACTTGGATTATTCACTTTGATGTTACAATAATTGTATGTAACTTGGAAGATGGTGATGGGATCGAGTAAATTGGCATCGCTGAGAGAACCGCTGTTGGAACTGGATCTCATGGTCGAAGAAGGAAATGACAAGAGGATAGTGGGTCTGGAACTAAATAAACAAGAATTGGATTCTTTAATAAACGCTCTGGAATCCATTGCGCGATGAATGTTAATGAATAAAAAAAGGTTGCTTTGAGAAACGATGATTTATATTTACTTACCTGATTCACAATGCGCCGAGAATGAACGTGGATGAACGTAACGATGGGAGATGGGTCGTACGATTGCGCTCTATAGATAAATTGGGCGAACAATAACGAATGGGTACACTTGTTTCACAGTTTATTATAGGTTTATAGATAAATGTAGAATAGTTTAGTTACTATTATAACTGCTGATCGAAGATACTGAAGACTGTACTTCCGTGTCCGAGATGTCCCCGATTCAAAAGCTTTTAAAATATTTTGTCCGCCGGTGCATGAGAGATAAGCGAGAGATATTTTTCTTTTTTCTTTTTTGCCTCGGGGAGGTCTCAGAGTGACGTATTTGATAGTGATGGTGCAGAGATCGGTCGGGTCCGAGAAATTTTAATAATGAGTCCGCTCTCGTCGTGAAATCTTATTTCGAGACAACGGCCTTTCACTCCTCTTCATGTTCATTTTTTTTACCTTCCTTCGTTGTAAATATTATTACGGACAATTATTTGAATTAAATTTCATATGAATAAGGTTTACTATACAACTTTTAATTTTACCTTCGCTCCTTCTTAATCATTAATATATCGTTTAAAATCAAATGCCAGTCGCGGACAAAGTAACCGCTGCTCTCTTTCTCTCCTCTAACACTTAGAAATATTCTGATCCGGGGCATATACATATATGCTTTTATCGTTTAGCGTTATCGTCTATGCTACGGCCTTAATAACAAAAATCGTTCGTAGGCAATTATTATTATTAGTTACTTTTTTTTTTCTTTATCATTCTTTACTTCTGGAGATCCGTATAAACGTAGAAACATCGTATGAAAAATTGAAAAAGGTACCGTTTGTTTTTTTGGGGGGGTGATGGTTGTTGTGCGGGTCTCGTTATTGGTAATTAGGCGATATTTAATGATTATCATAAAAATTACGATAGGCTTCGTCGTAAGTGTTTCTCGTATGGAGAAGTAGCATTCCCGAACAAACGCCGAATTTACACAAACGCGTTTTTTTTTCTATGTCTAGATTATATATCACTTAAATTGCTCGACTTACTGTACGTTTTTTTTCTCAGTGTATTTTTTTTGTTTTCTCGTGATTACGCTCTCCGCATAGTACGCCCGCGTGTACATTAGCACGCGCGCACCTTCGAATCAGTGTATTTTTCTTCGTCTTCTTTTTTTTTTTCTCGTGAGTGAATGAGTGATTGTGTGTCGAAGTGTGCAAGTTCCTCGTTACAACTTAAAACTCTCTCATTAATTGTACAAACACAAGGAAAACAAGGATTGCGAAATGGATACGAGCAAAGTAAATCGAATCGCGACGTGGATCTATATACCTTACAGTGTCAAGTTTAGCTCAATGACTCTTTCCGTATTTTGAAACATATTTTTTTTGTCCGATCAGCTCTTTTCATCTCTTATCAATCAACTTCTCGACCGTTCGGACTCTCGTCGCCTATCATTCTCGTCATACTTGCATCATCTCGACTATTCTCAAGCATACACAAGCACGCCCGCTTCTCATTTGCCTATTCTCACACACGCAGCCCCAATTGTTTCACTTCCTCGACGATACCTATCTCTCTTTCATTATCTCTCAGTGTACAATATAGTAGTGTATGTTATAACGGGAGGGGGCCACCCTTTGAGTATTTCCCTCGGAGTACACGACGAACTCGATATACTCCACCCCGATCATCTCTCGCTACGAATAATCGCTCTCGTCGCTCGTCCGCTCTACGTAATTGTCTCGCGTTAGACTTATCTTAATAACAATTAATGACACTTTAAAATTTCTACATTTCGCAGGGCAATGGATCATTGTAACCTGCGACTGGGCACGGCCCAGAGTTAAGACTCGTTATCTGTATTATTTATGTGTGTGCACTTTTTTTGTGTGGTTGTGTGTGTGTGTGTGTGTTTGTGTGTGTACTATATTCCGTTGTTTCGCGAAATAATGAATCACCACTCGAGCGACCCCGCGATACACGGTTTCACGACTCAAAATCGTTGTCGGATTGCCATCCTTAATATTCGGTTCTTAAATAATTCGATCCTTTGCCATCTCAAATCTCTCCGCCACCCTGCCATCATCGAATCCCGTCCAATAATTAATAGGCCTACTATAAAAGTCCGTATGCCCCCTCACGATGTTACCAGTTACATCGTTGTCGCTCATTACATTCTTTTGTTTTTTTTTTTCTTCCTCCTCTTCTTTTTTTTGCTGCTGCTCGTAACGAAAGAACGTTATTTTCAGTTTAGTTGCAGGAATGGTCCAAATATACATATCTATATAATATACTTTTTTGGTTTTAACGAGAGAAAAGAACTTTCTTCTTCCCAAAATACAATTCGGTTAGCGGCGCTTATTCGATCATGTTGTTTTGGTGATTCATGTCAGCAATGATCTCCTGCAACATAAAACGTTCGTTTCATTTTATTGACAATCTCAATCGTTCACATAACTAATCCATCGATGAAAGTGATCGTTTACTCACATTCGTGTTGGCGCTCTCAATGTTCTCGTTGACCGCCGCTGCAACTGCTTTCTCGTTAATATCAATTTCTTCGATGGCCTGTAACAGAAAAACAGAACAGCACGATGAGCAACGGTTTCAATGAACTTGACGACAATCTATGTCGATTAAAGAACGATCAGATGGCCCCTCGCTCAAAAGTCTTCGTTGACCAATTAAGTAATTGGGCATCAGAACCAGGAATGCTCGGCGAGCTTTCCCGATCATCGGGCGATCATCATTTCAATTCAATGTCTTCGCGATTAACGTAGATATCCTTCTAGTTATCCTGGAGATGCTTACCTTGGTGACTGAGGCAACATCTTCAGTGATGGCCGGTCCAAGAGTAGGTGCGGGAACCTCGGCAGGGACTGCTGGTGGTGGACTCTTCGGAGCTTCGTCGTTCACTTCCGTCGTGCTGACGTTATTCATTACGATGTTGTTCTCTACGGGCGCTTCGGGTTCGGTTTTGCTCTATAAGAACGAGAAAAAAGCGCGTTAGCAAAATAATCACAGGCTCTTAATTTGTTTCTTATTTTAAGTCCCAACATGCTTAACACAAAGCCGTTTCGCATTTGATCAACTCTGTCGGTCACGGTGCGTCACAATTTTTTTCCCCGACTATCGTTACACAACCGAGTCAAGACAGAATCACTCATAGTGCTTTCAGCGTTATTAGAGACGAAACCCCCGTACGTAAATTGCCCCCGGGACAAGACAGTTGACATGCTGCATACAAGAGATGCTGACAACACAACGGATGCATTATTAGCGCAGAAAAACGTACGAGAGATTCTAAACTATCTTGCCTTTTTTTTTTTAGTTTTTCTAATAAATTCTATAACTGCGAGATGATTAAAACGCCAGCTACAAGCGCAATGCGTTAATCTTGAATACAACGTCTATCAATGAGTTCTCTCGCTACTATTTTTAGTCTCTATATATAAGTGAGCCACGTGGGCAGTTCACTTAAAAAGAATATCAATTACATTACAACTCTCGTTTCTATCGGAGCATCGCTTTTTCACGAGAAATCGTGTGTTAATGATAATATAGATATTTTTTTATAGTGAAAACCAAGAGGCAAACAACACAGGGTGATTGGTATAGGATACAAGGATTTTTCGAGCAACAGACGTGGGTTTTCTTTTGTGTACGAGTGTTAATAATGTATGTCGGGACGGGAGGATGTAGTAGTAGCGCGCTTCTCTCGTAGCGAAGGACATCGATGATGATAAGAGTAGTAGTAATAGTAGTAATAGTAATGATAGTAGTAGAAGTAGGATATGCAAAGGTCTTTCGATGCAGGAGGATAGGCGTGTCGTCGTGTAGGGTTCGTTATTTAATAAGAACGCTGAAAAAGAGTTGTGACCCCGGGAGAGGGGAGCGACCAGCAGTGTGTGCATGTCCGAACGTAATATCCTTGCGAACCCCTACGATCGAGCGCGCTATCTTCCTTCATGAAGTTCACCAGTTATTTTTTTTTTGTCGCCGTATAACCGGTCTCAACCGATTATCGGACGGATAAAGATGGATAGAGCGTGACTACTCCCGAACGTCGGGAACAAAGACACATCTCGAAGATCAGGAGCGATAATTCCAGGCAACTGGGTTGTGTGTATCGGTATACATAAGAAACCAGGAACTCGAGAGACGTTTCAGGCTATACCACAGAGACAGTAGTTTCATGTTATAATGTTGGTGGTTTTTTTTTTGTTTTGTTTTTGGTTTGCAGACCCAACGACGAGATACTTGGAACTCGGCATCGCCAAGAGGAACACTTGGCTGGCCTTGTGTGATTCATGCCAGGAGGTTGCATGTTAGTCACCTGGTCGTTCTTATCCTGGACGGCGTTCGATAACTGACAATTGACGGGCGTGCTTTCTTCCATCGATTCGGCTAATCTCTCCTTCAACTCGAGCTCCGAATCGTTGTATGAATTAAGACTCTCCTCCACCGACTCCGTCTTGAATTCACGATTACTGTCCACCTCTAATGTATCCAGTTGCGACGACTCTTTTGCTGCTACTTCTGTGCCGGAGAGGTTACTGACCGTTGCGGGACTCGGGCTTCTTGGCGGTGTGAGGAGTATCGTCTCCGTTGGAATTTCGGTGATCGATGCGTCGGTGCTGCCCACAGAGTTCGAGATCGCTGCCTCTATCGTGCCTTTCGTGACGTCGACGGTCTGTTCGGACGATTGGTATGATTGTTCGTTATCGAGATTTTCTTGTGGGGCCGGAGGTAGATCCTTGTCGTCGATGATCTCTGGTTGTTGATTGACTCGCGAGTCAATTTCTTCGGGCGGGGGCAGTGGACTAGAGTTATCCTGTTGCTCTTCTGCGTGAGGTTCCGATTCTTCTGTGTCCGCGATTTGTTTGTTCGTTTCCGCAATGTCCACGACCTTCGGAGATATCGGACATGAATCTTCTGGAATGTCCTCCGTCTTTGGAGGTATCGGACATGAATCTTCTGGAATGTCCTCAGTCTTTGAAGGTATTGGACACGAAGCTTCGGGTTCATCCTCAACCTTTGGAGGTAAAGGACACAGAGCTTCTGGAATATCCTCAACCTTTGGAAGTACCGGACACGAAAGTTCCGGAATATCCACAACCTTTGGAGGTAGCGGACAAGAAACTTCCGGAATATCCTCAACCTTCGGAGACAACGGGCACGAAGCTTCCTCGGTGGACAACGCGAGATTCTTCGCGCTATCTATAATTTCAGCGACGACCGGTGAATCCTCGATCTGCGTGGACATGAAGTTCAGTAGCTGGCTCGTGACTTTCGGCATTGGTATGGGCGAATCTGGAAGTGGAGGTGGGACATCCATTTCGGTAGTCTCTTCGGTGCTCGACTTATCCTGTGTCGTCGGGATAATCGGCTCGCTGAGCATCTGGACTACCTCGCTATTTTCATTCTCTCCCAAGACGAGACCTTCCGTCGATTCCACGGGTTCCGGAACAGACTCCTCGCTTCCGAGATTGTTCTCCGGCTCCAGCAAAACTTGGACAGACTCAATCTCCTCCACAGGACTATCGGGAACAACGACGGCGGGCTTGGCCTCGACTACGATGTCACCGGACACCGGTGCCGGTCCCTCTTCCGTCTGTATAACTAGATCCGTTTCCAGGGGCTTCTCCGACACTGGACTCTCGACAACTGGCTCGAACTTCGGAGCAATTTCGGCTACGTCGTTCGCATCATCGAGCTCTGTGACTCGAAGATCCGACTGTTCGATTACCGCAGAAGGCTTCTCGGTGGTATCCGTGAGAGCGGTGATAGTAGTGTCGGCGGGTAACGGGAACGCGTTGCCTGTTTGCTCAGGGGACTCTGAAGACGTGGGGCGACTGGGTTTTTCGGGTTCGACGGTGACGGAGCTCGTGGATGAAGTCTCGACACGCCACGAGGACGTTGGGGAAGCCGAGAGGGTTACGGATACGGGTTTATCGGAAGCTAACGCAATGTCAGCCTTACTAGCAGCCTCGGCAGGGAGCTTGAGCGCCTCGGCGATTGCCGAGGCGTTCTCGGCTACTTGCTGGGCATGCTGCAACGGCGAAGGGTCGATCGGGGTTGGCGGCGGACTGGAGGGAAACCGGGATGGGAAGTCCTCACTGGTTTTCCTCTCAATGATAGACGACGCAGTAGTGGTAGTAGTAGCGATTGGCTTGGATTGGGAGTTGACCTCTACCGGGGCTTCTATTACGGCCTGCACTGGACTGACCTCGACTTTTTTATCAGCGTTCGCGGGCTCGACTTCTTTCTCGTTTTCCTCGACTTTCTTTGCCTCGACAGGGACGGGAGTGGGGGCAGGAGTCGAGGATTCCTCTTTCTTTTCCTCGACCGGACTGGACGCGACTGGGACCGCTGCTGGAGCGGCGACGGCTGCCGATGACTTGTTCTCCTCGTCTTCTACCTTGGCCTCCGGTACCGCTGCTGCCTCGGCCACTGTTCCACTCTGTTCCTTCTCCGTTGGGCTGCTCACCGCCGACTTTTCGTCCGCTGGACTGCACGCCGCTGCCGCGGTCTCGGCTTCCTCGCAACCCTGGCAAATAGCAAACATAATGGTTGAGCAAAAATCTTCATCGTGACAATGTTATAAAATTTACAACTGACGAATATTCCAGATTTATCTGGCGAGCGCACCGTGTCACATCAAAGCGAAATTACTGCGAGCCTTCGAATCGTTAATTTTTTCGTCACCCTCCGGTCGACGGGAGACACGGAGGTGAATAGCTCGCAGCTCGTGGATAACAGCGCTTAGCTGTTCGCACGTACGGGCGGTGGGCATACACGCGAACGTTAGTTCAGTCAAGCATGATATTATTTTTTGTCTGGGCTCGCAGGGACGCCGACGATTGTCGGGGGGGAGGGGCCCTCGCTCGCGCCTGTTCGGCCCGCCTTGTCGAGTGTGTTGCCAGCGAGGGGTGAGGGGTTCGTCGTCGGCGTCGCCTCTCTAAATAGGCGACGAGGAGGGTGAACAACGAGAGGTGGAAACCGGAGGGGTTGAAGCTCGCCCCACGGATAGCCGAGGCTCGACGCTCGTGTCGAGTATCCGGCACGCCTGGCTTCGGCTATGTCTCCACGTCGCTGCGAACGCTCGCTTCACTTGCCGGTGAAGCTCGAAGGGGTGCGCACGATTTACGCGAGACAACCGCGCCCTGAGGGACGAACAACCGTGTCACTGTGTCATCGAGAGAAATCTCAAGACGAGAACGATTTCGGATCTTACTTTGTATCGTAAGAAATATATTTTATCGGTGGAAGACATCTCAATCCATGGAAAAAAATATATCTTTCCCGAAGGATCGTTCGGGGAAGTAAGGGCTCCGGAATCTTGTAGTAAAATACAATAGCCGGTTGAGCTGAGGGTGCAGAACTTTGGTAGTGCCCCGTAAGCAAGATTAGGAGACCCCAGCTTGTCCCTCGTGCCCGATTCGTGGTATAATCGAGGTCCACGAGCTCTTTCAATTTCGAGGATTAAACCACGGGGGATCGGCGATTCATTTCACCGACAACGAAAGCTTCTGAACTATGAGTCACCCCGCTCGTTTTTCAGCGGGATTGGCGAAAATATTCCTCTCACAATTGTGATCCGGCGTGTCCTACTTTTTTCCCCTTATATCCCAAATACGGTAAAAAAAAAGCTTAGTTATATTTAACAAACATTGAACGTACAGAGCTTTTTCTACTGTGCATCTGGTCTATGAATATCTCGTTTTACGAAGAAAAAAAAAAAAAACTTTTCCTAACGGAGTGCCGCAAGTGCAACCGAAATATCCTTCTATGCTAGGAACTCGATGCGCCGTTGGCTTTTCACCAGAAAAAAATGAATAGTTGACACCAGCGGGTTACGCAAAATTGGCCGATGGCCAGCGGGGTGTCTGTGCATGCAGAAAGATATGCCAGCTAAGGAGGTGCGGAGCGAGGGCTCTCAACACCGGGCCATTGTCCGCACGTCTGATTTCACCGGCTCTATCTGTATCGAGCCTAACAAACTTCCGATTAGCGATGTATAGCTTCCGTGTCGGTGCAACGGGCTGGTGCTCGCCCGACACCGATCGCGGCCGGCGCTCCTTTATTCTATCTCGTAAGGAGGAGGCAGTGAATGCCCGCCGTTTCCGCCCCCGGGGGCTTTGCCTGGATTGCCCTCGGACGAAAGTAGAACGCGCTGATTATTCGTCGCCGGTACCTCGAGGTTTTCACAGATGCCCGGTTTCTAGGTTCCTCCTATATCTCGCGTGCCGGACCCCGGTGCTCGCGCACCGGCGAAAATTCTCTATGCAGGGAAAACGAGAACGAGAGCGCACGGCTACACACAGTTCCACAATTGTGCAACTGTGTCGACGTTTAATGAGCACCTCGGCTAAACACGGTGGCGAACTGTGCTCGCTTTATTCGCTACCACTCTGCTTCTGTAACTGCAGTCTCGTGTACCGCAACTGTTGGATTTCAGCCGTTGGATCAACCGTAATTGCAAGCTATTGCGGCTGTTACGTATGCCGAGCGGAGATAAACACGAGAGGGTTCAGACAGTCAGAAATTTAATTTCTAGAACCTCAACGATTAGAAGGCCCACTGGACAACCTGACGCATTTTTTGTTCTTTTTAGGGGGGTCGTCATTGTTAACTTTAGCCTTGTTAAGCGACGAATCATCGTCGTAACGAGCCATATGTTTATATAGGGGTAGATAAATGTTTCCCAGCCTCGCTGTAACGCCCTCATAACCTAGGTGCGACCGCACGTATCGGGGGTATCGAGGGTTAGGATCAACGTTGCGTCGACGCGAGTTTCCGCGATGAACATTAAAAAAGCATTAGGCTAATTCGTCTGTGTCGCGGCGCGCGTCCGACACGACGACCCGTGGCGCGGGGACCCTCCAGAGCGTATAATGTAATCTTTCGAAACGAGTCAGAGGGTCGATCCATCGTATATCACGGAATAGCGGAGGTGCGATGGACGGGGACGAGCCCAACGGTTTATGAACGATCGCTTCGACGTTCTGTCTATAAAACAGCGGAAGTGCTCTAAAGCGTTTGACACGACACGATCAAAATGATCAACTTAAAAAAAAAGGAATAAAAAGCCAACGAACAATCGGATAATTGAGAAGCTCTCGGGTACGAAAAAAGCTATCACATAAACGTGACATTGCAAATTGATCTTCCCTCCTACCATCCTTTATTCATGAGCTGCATTTAGCTTCGCTTCCCAAGTTTTTGCGCCGCCTACCAGCCAGCCGGCACGGAGGTAAAAGTAATTAACGTCAGGGCTTTATTACAGCCAGTGAATACCGATCTTTCGCGCACTGATGGATTATTATACGTAGCCGGAGAGAATAATCTTGCGGGTAGTTGCATGGAAATTCTTGAACCACCGTTAGATAGCGAGGCGACGAGCGACTCCTTGCACCTCTTGTCCCCGTAACTTTGGCTCCTCGGCTGGTGACGTTAAGGGGGTCTCGCGTTGCACGAGATCCGATGCTCGTTCAGGCAACGTTCCACATTGTGTCACCGGCGGGACAAAGGAGTCTGTCTCTGGTTCGACGATTACGCGTGTAATGCTTCTCGGGTTCCGGTGTCGCTCGACAGCATCGGGGAACACCGAGAACCAGACCCGACCGAGTTATTCGAGGATATCCGGCAGCATTCCGCTGGCTCGAGTTTGCCAAAGTTCTGGATCGGCTTGCGAAGTCGTGTATACGGGAGTTTGAACATGTGTGAGTCTCGATCGTTCCGGAAAAGCAATTCCCGTTTAATGGTCGCTCGAAATGTGGCAAACGCCCTTGCGCAGTTAATAGATCGGTGCGATTGGGGCAAAACGGACGATTTTTTACAAATTTTCTTTCGTGGGACATGAAAACAATGTCTCATCTCAAATGGAGGATCCCGTTTTGCTGCACACTACCCGCGTGAACGGCAGAAGGTGCGAAAAACCGAAGACTCATTGCAGGAAACATTTTACCGATCATTACTGCGACGACGAAGTTCTCTAAAATTCTGGCCCCCTCGCTCGTCGGCCTCTCTGCTTAGAAAAGATCTCGATGGTTTCGATTGGCGAATTTCTTCTCGGCGCCACGACTATTTTTACACGGTAGAGTGCGTGTTCAAACTGTATTGCACTGCTACGAAAATACGAATGTGTTGACGAGTCTCGTCTTACCGGCTTGCCGCCACGCGGTGCCTTAAAAGTCGGTGTAAAATCAATATGCGATATCGCACGACATTGCGACGTTCCAGTGGAGAGTGGGGCAAAACGGACCGGTGATTTTTATTACAGATAATAGTTTTCTTTTTCGGACATGACAGTTTATTTTTGGATGCTTTAGTCATGCGATAATGTAGATAGATAGATAGATAGATTCGTTCATTTCGTTATGTATACTTCAGCCTGGAGAACCTCGCCAGTCGAAACGAACACGAACGTTGTAATCATCAAAGTAGCGGCGCGGATAAAAAAAAAAGTCGTAGCGGTCGTAGTCGTAGAAACGAGGAGGCAAAAAGTATGTGCATGTTCGAGGAGGACGAAAAAGGATCGAGGGCCTGAGGGAAGCAGGGATTTGGGCGCGAGGGGATGGAGGAGACTTAATCCACTTAGGCGGAGAGTCTAGCCAGGGGGCGATCACTCGCACAACAAAACACGGGGGAAAAAAAAAGAAAAACAACCGAAATTCGTCTGGCCGGAAGTTACTTGCTCGCAGTATCGAAATGACGGGTTTTACGGCACATTTCGTTGCGAGATAGTTGTTACGTAACAGACGAATTCCGCAGCTGAATAAGCAGTTTTTCCACTGGAATGGCGCGATAAATAAAATCATTGTGCCGTACCGTGATGTCTTTTTCATCGCAGGATTCGGTGTCATCGTCGTATTCCGGTGGTGCAATGCCTAGAAGCGGCAAGGCCGACAAAATTCGGCGAGCTCCCCGGGCCACGGCGCCCGCCGCTCTGCAAACGCCACCGCCCAACGAACGGCCTACCTTCATCACGGATTCCATTTTTATGTTTTATTTTTTATAACGACAACGAGAACGATGATTAGAAGGAATATTATATCGGATCTATCGATTTCTCACACCACAATCGTGATTTGCTAATATCAATTACTTTCTCCTTGAAACACAAGAGAAAAAAAAGATAAAAAAAAAAAACAAGAATAATCTGAAGAAAATCACGAAGTTCACTTGCAATACAATACTCGGGAGGCGCTGCTTTATCGCTACCGCTTTAAATAAATCCGCACGCACGAGAGAGACGATTACGTTACGAACGGGCTGACCGTCGCCGACTCGGAGGCGGCCGGCACTTGGCGCTGGTTTATATAGAGACCGTAGGATCATCCCACGTCAGAGAACAAGAAGAAGAAGAAGCAAACCGAGGCGAAGGAGAACATCGAGAGGGAGGAATAGGCGATGCGTTAGAGCCGCATCACGAACCGGAAGTGACTCCAGTTAACTCATAGTCCTCGATGGATAGACTAATGCCAACAAAAATAGTAACGAAAAAAATTACCGAGTTACAAAATAATAATAATAATAATAATAATAATAATAATAATAATAATAATAATAAAGAAAGTTTCTCCGTTGCTCGTAGCGGGAGTCAAAAGTTCTCGCCTCGTGGAGAGAACTCCGCGAACCCCGCTGCGAAACACTCGCACGAGTCTCTCAATCTCCCTCGGCGGGAGAAGAAAAGAAAAGAAAGGAAAAAAAAAAAAATCTATAGATTGACGCCGCAAACCGCGCGCTACAAGCTCTCGTGTAACGCCGGCTCACGAGAGCTTTCTATTCTCGGACATCGGCGAGACCAAGAATACGACACTACCACGCAGCCGGCGAGGTTGCCCCAAGGCAGAAGAGTCGAAGAAATAGACCCGTACCGACGTGTCCCTCCGACGTTCTAGCGGCTCGCTAAGATGCGACGGTATTGGTGAGCAGTGGTGATTCACAATGGAAATTCTCCTCTCGCAAGTGCAGGGCCACGTAAAACGGGAAAACCTAACTTTCGCTCGGTCCATGTTCCTCGAAGCTGCAACCGTTACTTCGGTACGTGCAAATTTCGATATTACATTCGAGCATCCAGTCTGAGAACAGTCTGAGCGTAGGTACCATACATGTATATACGAGTTTACTTCGGTTGCTGGAGAAATTCACGAACGTAATGAGATTCTCCTCTGCGAACTTCCGCCAGTTCTCACCTGAGACGCTACGTCGTCCCGGCTATCTTTACACGCTCTGCGTAATTGCAAACGTGCCCCGTAGACTGGTTGTTACCTGGGTCGCGCCCGAAAATGCGTGGGGTTACACCTCGCGCGGAACGAGGAAGTGAAGTACGATCGAGCGTGTCTCATTCCCGCGTAGGTGTCAGCGAACGTTGTCCATAAATACAGTATGAAGTAGGCTCGAGGGAAGTACTCGAGGCCTCGGGGGCTCGAGCAACTTCGCACTCTCCGTGCTGTCGCATTCGCCTTCTCCGGGCACGTTGACTCCGCTTCGTTAACGCGGCGCGCGCGTCGCCTCGCGTTTCGCGTCAGGACCGAGACAAAGAGCTGTCCTTCGCTTCCGTGTCTACTCTCGTTTTCGTTGGAAACGTTTTGTGCCGAGTGAAACCCCTCGGAGACGGAATAAACTCGGGAGACAGACAAGTTTTTGATGAGAATGGAATAAAGAGACGAAATTCCGAAGTTGAAGAGCTACGCAAACTCTGGTCGAGTACGAACACAAACCAGCGGTTTGATATAAGCGTTGAGGAGTCGAGGAGAACGCGACGCCGTTCTCGTCACGGCGCCGAACCCTCGCCGCGGCGACGGCAGCGTCCTCCGTAGCGAGAAGATAAAGTCCGACGGAGAGAATTGAATTATTATTCGAGGGGAAGGTAGAGGAGCGAGCTTACCATCGGCGAGGCTCGCTCTCGCGCCGCTCGAATTAAACGGACAGCGTCGCAGACGATGCCGCCAGTGAACGAGTAAAGTTTATGTAATTTCTAACGCTCCCTGCGGTGGCTCGGCGCGTTCGGCAGGCTCGCCGGTTAATTGCACATGGAGTTATAATTGAAGCTAACAGAGAAAAGCGAGCGTTCTAAACAGCGAAAGCATCGTCTAGGATGGAGAGTGCATTATGCACGTTTGACCCTCTCAGCTACCGGAGAGAACAACTGTTCTGTTTTCGCTGACTGTTAAAGGTTTAATTGGAATTAATGTATGAATGCTGTATCAACGTATGGAGCTGTGCCGTAATTGTTGTTTGACTACAAATAAATCGGAGCGGTCGGAGAAATATCAGTAAAGGCTTCGGTGAATAAATTAACTCGATAAAACGCCCCGCGCGTTTGTATTTCGAGTGGAAACTTCGAAAGCTCTCCTTCTCGCCGGCGGTCCGGGTGACTTTTCTATTGCGTTACTTTCGCGCACAGTGTACGCGAGAATGGGTAGAGAGTTTTACAATTTGGCTTCGAGGTTTTCCGAGACCGATGAAAGGCTCGTTAGCACTGAAACAGCGATAACGATTCTACGCTCGGTCGTGCAGAATAACCGTTCGCACTCGGTTCGCCAGCGAACGTACCCAACGCACAGCGGCAGCAACCCTTTAATTATGCACGGAAGGCCACAGTGGCGAGCTGGAGAGTTAGAGACAAGGGGAAAAAAACGAAAATTCGTAACGCAACAACACTGAGACGAGTGTATGGTCCCGGTAGATTGTCGTTAACGAAGCTACGAAGCTGCGAAGCGCAGTGCTTCCTGCATCGAATAGATTTACCGCTATTTTTTCTCCCTTTTCAACTAGTCCCTAGGCTGTTTCACTACTTTCCGATTCTATCGTCTCTTTCGCGGGCGGGCTCAGTCGCGTGGCGTAAATTTAACGCGAATTCAGCAGAGAGAGAGAGAGAGAAATCGAGCGGGTAACGTATGGAGCGAATGCTCTCCGGTGACAAAGGGGGGACCCGTTATCGCTAGGTAAATCATTCGTATGTAACATGTACCGGCGATGCTGTTAACTCTATCCGTCCACTATGGGCCGACCTGCACGGCGGTCCGTTAAAACTGAAATTGGGCGTGATTCAACGTTCGAATATTATAGATTGGAGTGGGCGAACTGGCGACGGAAAAATCGACACACGAGTAATACCGGAAATACGTTACTTGTGGTTTGAAAATCTCATTTTTCTAAATTCCATAGTCCATAACGAGGGCGCGGGCCACAACAACCTGCAAATAGTAAATATGGAATAATAATAAAATATATTATTATCGGCACCAATGGGTTATGTTGTTACTTTTAGTAGATCCTTCTCTCCGTACAGACGATCGGTAGGAACAATGAAATGTGGCGAGAATATCGCAGCGACATCACAATGTACGTTCGCCAGGACTTTTAGTGACGAGTCATCGGACGGATTGCACTTGTGCCTGAGGGACTAATGGTCCCTTCGATGTTCGCGCAACAGGAAGCAGACGAGGGACGATCGTCGCCATACGCACAGTCCACAGTCTATTCTCGTTCTCCACGTACTGTCTTTCGTATACACTTTCCCCCAGGGCAGTTGCGTCAGGCGACCTTCCACGTACTTCCTACTCCACTGCGGCGTTTATTCTTCTCTCACTCTCTCTTACTTTCCGGCAACCTTCTCCCGACAATTTTTGAAGAGGGTCGCGCGAAACGCAACAAGGGTGGAGTGTACTCGCCTATAGTGGTGTAATAGTAGTATACGGGGCGTATATAGAACCTACCAGAAGAGAATATTGATTTTATCATTTCGCGTGTGCGGATTCCACGGCACGAACGAGCGCAAACATCCCTTCGCAAAGGGCCCGACTCGATCGACGGTACACGCCACTATGTAATGAAGCGTGGGGCAAAATGGAACCCCGGGACAAAACGGACCATTTTTACCACCTGTTCTTGGGACATAAAAAAAAATGCTCATCTCGAACAGAGGACACGGGTCCGTTTTGCCCCTATACGTATTCCCTCATTTCTCGTGCCCTGTGTGACCAGGCGTACCGTCGCCACGAGGAGGAAAACTGAAAGCCGACGCGATTCCCGTTTTTGCGTAGTCCTCGTTTGCATGACGCAAAAAAATACGAGAAAATTATGCTTTGAGCGAAGAAAAATACACGTTGCGACGATATTACGCCAGTCCGTGGCCTACAATAAATGACGCAGGATCAGGTACTCCATAAATAAAAAATCTACGAGATGAGGTTGTTTTTTTCACGTTCCCCGAAGTCTAAAAGTTTCAACGACTGTACCTTGAGCAAGAGCTTCGGCGTGCCCTGCTGTGTTTTATCACTTTTGATGAATACATCAAGCTTGTTACAACTCCGAAAAATAAAATATCACCGAATGCAAAATTTTACCCTCGCATAATACAGTGGCCCCGATCAAGGTCACTGTTCACTGTCAGAGTACGGTCTCGATGTAAACGAGGCATTATCCAATAAATGAAATCAAATAGAATAAATCAAACCATACATTGTCCTTTCTTCGTGTGTACGAATGTATTGAATAGACTGAGGGATCAAGTGACTAGCGAGAAGGGTGTATCCCTTCCGACCTCGCGAGGAAGTCAATCTTTCCTCAATTTCGGATGTCTACCGTAGCGCAACAGCGCAGCTCACAGTGGATACCATCCGATACTGTTTACGGTAAGAAAACACTCTCGAGTCCTCGATAAATATTGGAACTGGACTACAGGCAAACTCGACTGTACAGCGGACGGGAGAGGGTGTGCACACTTTTCCGACTTTCATCGGGGTGCAATGAAGAAAAGTTCCTCTCTTGGTTTCTTCTTTTATTTTACCCTCTTCCTTTCGTAATTGGCCGAGGGGACATAATATCGTCGGAGAAACTGCCGTTCATAGCGGTGCCCCTTGGTTCACCTTTTTTTTTCTCCCTCGAGTCGATCGTCGAGAGTGGCCTCTTACTTTAGACTCCGGTCCATATGGAACGAGGAAAAATCGTTGCGAAGTTTCTGTACTTCTTTTGCTTCTTCCGGTACATGTTCATCGAACGTCCGTCGACGAAACTATTTTGGCCTTTCGCTGCTGCAATTATTGCAGCGAAGCGTGGATTCTGTCCCGGGGACGGAAGTACGGGACTCGTGAAAACGAGAGCTCCCTCGGCGTTTTCCTGCGTTTCGCGGCTTTCGCCCGAGGAGCAAGTTGCTGCGTCGGTATACTTGCGCTACAGCTCTCGCAGGTCTCTCCGCCCTCTCTCTTCCTCTCGCACGTCGCGCGGGGAGAGCACCGAGCGAGCCGAGTCCGTCGGTTGGCATGGCAACAGCTCCGCGCGCGTCCCGGCGTCTCGACGCTCGATACTAGACGACGCCCAAAACCGCCAGGGCACTGCCTCGGTGCGCTCTCCTCTCTCGCCGGAAACTCGCAAGTTTCGCGAGCCAGCAACCCCGAACCTGCACAGACCTCTCTCTTGTAGAACAAAAAAAAGAACACAACTATCCCTCCTAATTGAAACGAGCAATTACCATATTTGTTACCGCAAGGACTTAGTGCACGCCTTCAATTTATGACCACTCCAAGCCCGCGAACT
The DNA here is from genome assembly GCA_958510785.1 of Exephanes ischioxanthus. NCBI lineage: Eukaryota > Metazoa > Arthropoda > Insecta > Hymenoptera > Ichneumonidae > Exephanes > Exephanes ischioxanthus. Next base: position 959,990 of record OY294015.1, on the reverse strand, counting down.
AAATTACACCCGGAAAAATATTCATGGAGGAAAGTTGCAAAAAAAAAAAAAAAAATTACAACGTTGTAAGACTTTTTAAGCTGTCCGTATATCGCGCGAAAAGCTTTTGGCGACATTTCGAAAAATGGGCTCGTTTTACCGTCCAGTTTACGAGACACGCAACTACAAGAAAGCTCTGTGCAGTTAACAACCATTTCTTGTTCACGAAGATTCAAAATTTCATTTCCTGTTCATTTGACAATTTTTTTTATTCGTCAACCGTATTTTTCATGTAAATTAAATTGTAAAATTTACAAGAAAACATATGGAATTTTACGGACAATAAATGTTTGTTAAGCTTACAAACTTCTTTTACCGAGTAGCTCCGGGACGAGCCTGAAGACGACGTGGATGAGCGTCGAGCACGAGCAATCGAACCTCGTTGCTCCGTTGTTCCGGCTACCAGCTCAGTGAAATCATGCGAGGTAATACGAACCGCGAAGGGAGCAACCTGAGCCTTGACTGGACTGACCGAGCGCACCGAGATACAAGCGGTATAATTTCACGACGGATATCTCGCATTATATCGCGATTTTGCGATTGAATTTGCAAACCATTTCAACGTAGATCTAATCGAATTAGCTGTAAAACGTAGAGCATACGTGAAGGAGCGAAAAATAAATGACTGAGATCGAATTAACGAAAGTCGGGTGGGTATTAGCGTTTTTTAGCCGGGATCGCCGATCTAATCTCGCCGGATCTCGTGCCCACAATAGCCGCAGGATCAGACGAGATTGCAGTAGCCCCGTGTAAGTTTCCTCCGTATAGTCGCGACTCGAATCCACTCGTCGAGCCGATCAGCAGGAAATAAAGATCGTACCGGTAGATTATTGCACGAAGTAATCGATTTAGCTGCTGTTGCCGAGCGATAGAGCAAGAAACAGGGAGCGAGAGGGTAATGGCTCGACAACGTTTCGTCCGTTCTTCTCGATCCATTTAATCCAAACAGCGTCTTTGCAGTCTCGCACACCTTCGTACACGGAGATAAACCCGTGAGCCTTGCGGCGACCGGCCTCCGGCTCGTTCCTTGTCACTCCCTTTCATTACCCGTGAGGGATTCGGCCCGACGAACCGGAGGCTGGTGTCCCACGTCGACTGGTCGAAGGTGAATAAAGGAAGAACCTTGTGGATTTGGCGGATCCAGCGAACGAGCCGAGAGGTCGAGGCGGAGATCGAAATCACGTCGGGAGACCACGCCAATTTCCCGAACGATGCGAAAACCCGGGATAATCCGTTTAATGCCGAGTAGCTCTAGTTCGGTGATTCGCTGATAGGAGACACGTCCGTAGCAGAGATTGTCCGTCCCGGAGCCGAGATGCCCGTGTCACTGGCAAAGTGCTGTTGTATCGAGGATTTTTTTTTTTTTATCCTTCGGATCACCGTGTTGGAAAAAGAATCGCGAATCGAGTGATAGGGGACAGTGCAGGGTTCAATTTTGGTTTTTTTTTTTTTTTATGGGGAGTTGCGATCCTTTTTTCTCCTGTACACTTTTCTTTCCATTATTCCGCTTCGATAGTGGAATTGATGGAAATAATGTTTATTCGATTGGTATGTTGAGGGATGAAAAAAAAAAAATGCTTCGCGAGTACAGCAACTCAGCGTACAGACGCCTTCCACATACACACAGAGCGTGGATAAACGTAATGGCAAGAGGTGATGCAGGGGGGGCTTGGAGCGAAGCGTTCAACAGTTCTGGCCGCGGGCCAAGACCTCTCTCCTCGAGGCTGATGAGCCCGTAATTGCGTATTGTTTTACCCTCGACGACCCATTCGCCTCCGCGAGCCGAGTAAGACGTCGTTAGAGAGAACCGTCTCTCGTTTGTGTGTACGGAAAAATACTTGGGGGAGATAGCAGCGATTCGCATTTTACGACGTCCCGAGACTTCGAGGGCAGAATATACGCAGCGCACGCTTCGCTAACATTTTCCGTCCGGCTAAACGAGAAAATTTATAAATATCAACAGAAGAGAATGAGAAAAAAAAAAAAAAAGAAGCCGCATCGAAGCTGGAACGAAACGAAACCTCCGATCGTGGAGAACAAAGTCCGAGGTTGATGATAGAGGGTCAATGAATTAACGTGATTCCCCTTCGCGATTCTCCGAGCTATTAATTTATTCGATAGTACGCAATGCGACGCGCGAAGAAGCCGAGTCACTTCCGAAAACGTTGGACAAGAAAGAACCATCGGATTTATCGGGGATGTGCACGCGCAGTGTTAATGAGATCCAGGAAATGGCACAAGGTGGCCCGGTACCTTGGTGTCGTAGAGGAATACGTTATTCGGCACGTGACGGGAAGGCGGGCGATAGATTGAGGGAGCATGAACACCAGTCGCCCTTTCAACTTGAACGAAAATTCTTTTGTGCAGTCGACGGTTCCGTCCTCGTAGCCGCGGGCGTGATACTCTTTCCCGCTTGATTTTATTTTTTATTTTTTTTCATACATCGTTCTTGCAGTTCTTCGAGAACTTCTCGAGTCGAACACGTATCCGGATTCGCGGAGTCACAGGGTAGTTCGGCGTCACGTTCGTTTCTGGTTAAGAAGTGAATCGTTAGAGAGGCCACACCGGAGTATCGGTGTCCCGCTCCGTCTCGTTAGGAACCCGCTGTTGGATTCGTTACGGATCCCTTGAAAGCTCCCCCCCCTACGCGACTCCTCGAAAAACCCTTGCGGATAAATCACAACGCCCTCGCCCTCCATCGAAGTATCACAGGTCCATCCGCCCGCTCGCACAATCACAAATCAAATCGGAGTTCCGAGGGTCCCGTTATCACTTTCGAGGATTCCAACTTCCGGAATTAATATCCTGTAAAATTTGCCCGATACGCTTAAGCCGGTGGATGCGTAACGAGGAAAATTTCTCGGGGAGCGTCGAAGATTGGAGGGGAGGACGGAAAAAGAGCCTCGAGAAGGAGGAGGAGAAATATCGGGAGCGATAAATTATCATTCCGGTGATTAGTAAAAGCTGGTAAAAAGACAGGCAGGTTCGTTAGTAACTTTTTCATCGCATGGGATTAATGATCCGCGGTCGGAGCTCCGTCGCGTTATAGCAAATCGACGGCATTCAAAATCCGACCGACGAGAGAGACCGATACGGTCTCCGGACGGTTATTTTCAGGGATTATTTCGAACCACGCGCAACAAATGGAAATTCCTACAATCGAGGAGTTCTATGACAAGCCTCGAGTTTCCAATGCGATCAGAAAGGTAGAGAGAGACGGTTACGTGTATGCGGTAGATATGCGAGCGTGAAATCCGGTATTCGTGTTCGGAAATACGGAAATCGAATAGGAGCTTTTGTGTCGAATGTGGTATCGGTTGGATTGACGAGGGAGAGGTGTGCGAAGGGAAGCCTGAAACGTTGGACCGGTGAGGCTGTCGCGTCGGCTAGACAGGCGAGGCGCGCGGTACAGCGTGACGGGAATGTACGTGAACGTATCCGGAAACATGTATGGTATGTGTGAGGCTGCGGGAGGTATTGGGAAAAGGAGCTTTTCATCGTCGAGAACGGTGAAATATACATGGGCACCCCGGAGAGTTCCTCTCGCTCGGCTCAGCTTCGCGAGAGTACCGCGAACAGTAACGCGGGAGAAAATGAAAGAGAGTGTGAGATTCCATTACCAGAAGGAAAGATGGAAAGGGTGTGAGTCGGAGACACACATGACGATTTCCCACAAGTTGCGGCAACCGAGTCGCGGAGAGCGGGGCAAAACGGACCACCGAAGGCATAGCGGACAATTTTTGTCAATTTTTCGGTAACATAAAAGTCTCGATCCAAAAATGAATAGAAAACAGTGATTAGTTACTGTTAGAATTGATCAGCGGGAGCGTATTTAACCGGGTGGTTGGTCGGCATGATTAATTTTTTTTTCATAGCGAGAACTCTCGGTACAATGTGTTAAAGAACATTGACGGAAATAAAAGAGTTCATTGAAGGAAAAAAGAGAGATTGGAGGAAATAAATGAGTTCCATCGATTTTGCTTATAGTCGTTGCCAATTTGTAACGACACACTCGGGCCTAAGAGCCCACGAGAATCTTAATCTCGCGGACGATTGGGAATGAAATCGAGACCGGGTGAGTGGAAACTGCCGGTGGTGGAGAAGGAGCACCGGCGACTTGTGTCCAGGAGCAATGCGCGTCGAATGGAACCGGTTTGTAACACTAGCGTACTTACACACCGGCGTATAAAATCGCTGATCTCCGCGGCAACGTCTCGGGTATACGCGCCGGTACACGGCTGCACGGTGCAACGCCGAACGTGGAAGTTGCGGCGAAGGATGTATACCCGAGAGACTGGCATCGACACTTGGCCGCTCGATCGACCGGATCGAAGTCTTTGAGAGAGCCTCACCGATCAAAAGAGTGCACACCTCGCCTTGTCGAGATCCTCGATACCAAAGCCTCCTATCGCGCATCCTTCGCATTCAATCGATTTTTTTTCTGTCCCTGAACAGCTCCACAGAGAACGAAAGCAAGATTCTTTAGCATTCGTGTAGATTGTGGCATCGGGTGTGGTAGAAACAATGTCATATTGATCGAGGCGCGAAGAGATGACGAGACAAGTTGGATATGGTACGCGATAGTAAGCACCGGGGAATACGACGAAGCTCCGGGGGCTTTGGGGGTGTGGCGGTAAAGGAGTGATAAGAAAAATGAGAGTAAGACTCACATGAAAAGAAGTATATGTGAAATATATTTATACAAAAAGAAGTCTCTGATATACAAAATACATTGTCACCAAAACATGTAATATTCCGGATATACTTTGTTATATGTCACAAATTACATGTTGGTCCTTGAATAAATCGTCGATCGTATAAATACGAAAAGGGCAAGACAGTTGCGAGGAAGTCGAGACTTCCGGTAAAGAAATGAGAAAGGAGAATACCAGAATCGTCTAGCCTGGCACAAAGCCCCGACCTAAATCCGAGACGAATGGTTAAATTGATCGTCATAGATTTATCGCGACGTTTATTGATCGATAAAACGGACACATGAAAGAGGCGGATGTATGCTGTTCAACTGATTGGTTTCACGCTGCGATGAACTTGGCCTCTCGCGAACACGAGTAAGAATTGAGCCGAGAGTTCACGAGCACGCATTGACCCACTGCGGCTCGAGCATTGCCAATTGGGGATCACATGAAATACATAATACATAATACACGGATGGATATATATATATATATATGCCCCCATGTATACTCTGACTGTATATCTCCGACCGCAGAATCTCGGTTGGCTCTGCACGTTCGTACGGTGTACTTCACCGTTAGCCTTTTATTTACGATCGCACATAAAACGTACGGCTCGTCGGCAGTAACGTCGCTCGCCGGCGGTCGTTCTTCTATTAGGAAGAGAAGACCGAGAGAGACAGAATCGTTGCCGCAAAAGCTCGCGGCAACGTGAAACGGGTAACCGAGGCGAATGGTAGGAGGAACGCCGAAGACTCACCGAGGATTAATGAAAATGCCTCCACGCGTGCCATATACCAGTGTAACAGACGTGATAGAGCGCGATTAAATAGTATTTATAGTACATGTATATGTACATCCAACGTCGGTGATTTATTTATCGGATGGAACTATTTGTCTTCGACTCTTGATTCGTATTTAGCGAGGATGTAGTGAATAGAAGTGAAGAGGAATGAGATATGGAAAACCGTACGCACCGCGCCCTTATCGCTCGGCGATTACTACGAGGAGACACGATAGCGAGTCTCGCGTATCTCTCGTTGCGCCTCGCGATCGAGGCTCGTATAACCCTTTCCCGACGCCTACATTAGCGCTGTTGGCGAACTCGACGCCTCGAGATGGTCGGCACACGCAAATATACCACTCGCTCTTTGTGCAGTCACTCGATACAGGTATGACGAGAGGCGATTATGCTTTTCGTCGGATTACATCGCGAACTCTCGCATCGGAGCCCGGACTCACCGCGAACAGCGGGCAAACAAAAATATTGATAACGAGAAGACGAAAGATAAACTCGATTGTTCGGACAACACGAGAAATTTTTTTTTGTAACGGGAGAACGTCTCGGGGAATGGAGTGTTTTCGCTTTGGGAGAATATTCGTCGAACGAATTCGCATAATTCGAAATCGTGTGTTCGCGAAGCGCGAACACATTAAAGTGAGTGAAATATTAAAGAGTTAAACGCGTCCCAGTTTTACCTCCGTTCTCATTTAGACAGAACACGAAAGGGAGGGAAGGAAGTTGCAACCGAGGTTATTACGCACCTGCCGGTGTCGTGCAAAGACCTCCCGTTTATGTTTCTTCGCGATATTTCATGGCTAATAGATACACCGTCACAACGATATTATACACACGCTCGAGTGATTCACGTGACATAATGATTTGTATGATTTTCTCGAGGTGCACGAGAGATGCTATGAGAATAAAGCTCGGACTCGTGGCTTTGTCACGCATTTGCAGGAAAAGAAGAAAAAAAAAAAACACTCCAGTTAGGCTGAGTCACCGAGAGCCGAGTGAATGTACATATTCATTCTTCGGGTTAATCGAGCGAATACAGTGCCCCGCCGCGCTTTAGATCGTTAACAGGTGTCGAAAAAAAAATTCTAGACCAGACGTTAGAAAGTATAACACGTCGGTGGCAATTTAATTCTTTTGTGAAAGACCGAACGCTGGCGAAGTATTATTATTTCAATGCTACACGAAACGGGATGTGTAAGAGTGGAGGTGCTGCCTCGACGAGCAGCGAAAAAGGACTCCGAGCAACGTACAGGGGAGGAGGCCCCACCGCTGCATCGTTCTGTGCGAATGAGCCACGTTTCAAAAGCCGAGCTCTTTTTTTCCGGCAACAGAGAATAAGCCCGACGCATGTAAGTATATCCGGGAAGTTTGGGCCGTTGAACCGTGTCCCTTAGCGAGGGGGGAGACTAGGTAAAAGCGTCACCGGACAATCAACCAGTGTCGTTAAAAAAATATATACACATCCATGAAGATTCCATTAACTCGTTGAAAAATTCTACACGGTCGTTGATTATACGTATCGGATAATTGAGGCAGACATTGTTCATGAAAGCTGCCAAGTGCGATGCACGAAGCTGCTGTCACACACAGGGAGAGACTGAGAATGAGAGGACTCGAGGTAGACGTCGAACCACTCCCAGTTTTATTCCACGTGTGTTGGCGGCACCGAGGTGGAGGAACTCCACAGAGCGGGGACCCCGATAAACCAAGACGCGGGCAGACTCTGATTCAACAATGCTTGGGGACAAAAAAAAATGAACAAATAAAAAAAAGAATATCCGCACACGCAATTGCAACGATAGACGATGCTCGTTCGTCGCCTCCACAATTTTCTCTCCTATCCTTCCTTTTCTGTTGGTACTTGCCACCGCCATATCCGTCGCCCAGGGGAAATGCAAATGAAATTTGCGATTAGGGTGTCCCAGCGGTGGTGTCAACCAGGAGACTAAGAGAGACTCTACACTCCGAACAAAGTTTGCGATATGGTGCGCCGCCCGGCCCATGGCAGTCTGCACGCTTCCCTGCGAAACGTTTCGTCGGGTCCACCGGGAGGAGAGGGGGGGGGGGGGGGGGGAGAACACAGAGGAGACAGAGAAATTAATTGCACACTGAGAGAAACCTGGAACTCCCAAGAGCCGCGACGGGATACCGTAAGCAATCACCGAGCGAAGAACACGGAGCGAGGAAACCGAGAATTCGTACTCTCGTAGATCATCTCTACGAGGCTATCTCTGGGAGAGGACCGCTCCAACCACTCTCAGGATTTTGAGTAGAAAACTCGATGGGAGAGATATCATCGCTGTATTAATCAAGACGATGTCGCCGTCCCATTTCCCGAGGGGGAAGTATCGAGACGTTTCGATGGTTCCTGTAGGAACTCCCGGTGGTTCGTTGCGCTGGATATCATTGATACCATCTTCGGCCTTTCTGGTACGAATCGATGGAACGATAACGACCGATCCAACGAAAAGGCGTAGGCTCGGAGCGATAACGGGTCTGAGAATTGTTTCTACTCGATATCCCTATATCCGTATAAGCAGATCCAAGAACGTCCCGGTATAAGATCGATGTTACGAGGATAATTCAAGCGCTCGCGAAGCCGGTTTTCCTACTTCTTCTTCTTGTTCGTCTCCGTCCTCGCGGCGGTAGAAAGAGGCTCCCTCCTCGCTTTATCCTGCTCCGCTGTGCTGCCGCTGTTGCTGGTCGCGTGGTACGACGTGACCGGTGCGGGACCAGAAGAAGAAGGATAAGGATGAGTCATGACCACGGTGAAATCGTTCTCGCTCTTGGCTTCGCGAGACTGCAGAACACTATCTCTCGGCCCTCTCGCGTACTTCGATCTCTCCCACCGGCTTGTCCCGCTTGTGTATAGCTTCGTGAAGACGAAGTGGGAGCGTTGGCGAATCTCGATTTTCTCAGTAGGTTCTCATGATTTCGGATCAAGGGGGTGAGATACGATTGCGCCTACGCGAATCCGACAGCCACGCGACGAGAGAAAAAGAGGAACCCTGAAGGCTCGTTAAATTATATCCGGCGTCCCGCAAATTTATCGACCTTGGTTGACTCGAAAGAGACCTGATCGTTACAAATTTAATTCCATTGTCGATTTACTTGTAAGTCAGGGCAAACGGGATCGAGGATTCGAGCTGACGGAATTAGAAACGTTCAACTGCGCTTTCATTCGTTGAAATGACAAAAAATTAAGGCTCGTTACAGCGTATAAAAATTAGCTCTGCTGTTTGACTTTAACGAACAATATTTCTGTCGTCGCTGTCCCAACTGTTTGGAAAGCCCTCGTAAAAGAGAAATTGGCGACGAGTTAAACACGTACGTGGAACTCGTTTACTCGTCTTTCGGGGAATTCTTGGCGTTTTGCCGGGCAATCGTAAAAAATAAAATAAAAACATCTATTGTCTAAGACGAACGATTGAGAACGGAGTTGATGCGGGCGTGACTCTGGCTCGTCGGGTGCCGTCTCGGAGACACCGGGAGGTCTTGAGAGAGAAAATTTTACCGTTGAACATAAATCTGCGGAACGAGAGACGCCGAGACTCGCTCCACCGCTTCGCAAGTGGTACCGCGGATACGCCGGCTAGATAAATTCACTTTGTGTGTACGGTGACTCGGCGCACCTCTTCGGAGCAAAATATTTTAAGCGAAGTCTGGTTTTCACGGAATAGTGCAAACTTACCTCTGTGAGGGGCGGCTCCTCGATGGTGACATCACCGTTCTTGGGCGCGTCCTCGCGGGCTGGCTTGTTCTTGTCCTTCTTGCCGAAACTGATTGACCTGAAGGACCACTTCTTCTTCAGCTGTAACGAAAGAGAAATATAAAAAAACAAAAAAGCAATTGCGACGTTATACCGAAATGCGGGGTAGATTTTGAGACGAAGCCTCGGCGAGGATTATTCACGGAGATAATATTCGTGTATAGGTACCTTGTCTTTCTTTTTGGTCTCTTTGCTATCAGGCGAAGTCGCAGTCGTCGGGCTCGCCGGTGTGCCTTCGGTGGGTGTCGTGACCTCAGCTGCACCTTCCGCTGGAGTTTCGGCTGTCGGAGACTCTACCTTGGCCTCGTCCGCTTTTGTCTCGTCATCCTGCAACGATACGAAAAAACGAAAGAATTAAACATTATCGTCACGTCCAAAGAATCGGGATATTCCGCCTGTCACAGAGTTGTCCCCTCTTGTTTTAATTAATTGAATTGGACAGTATAACAGTAGCTTTTTATACTTTATGGATTATTATAATTAAAAATTAATTTATTTTTTAAAAATTATTTTGTCAGCACGTCTCAAATGATAGAATTTGAAAAAAATTGTCCAAGCGCGAGAAATAAACTGCCGTCGAACAACAGCAAAAGAGCGCGGAAGGAGTTTCTCGAGAGAACAATTGACGAATCCAAAGGACCTAACGCGGCGAGAATAGAAAACATCGCTTTCGACTTTAATGAGCTTGCCTGGCGACGCTGTAAGACTCGGCGAATGAATGCCAATGTCGAGGTCCTCACAAAATACTGAATTAAGGGAACACGGCAAAATTTAATTACGTAGACGACCGCGCTCTCATCCTGCAGGTGCAACGACCGAATTGGCTGGCGTGGTTACAATTCACCGTGGTTCCGGCGAGAATACACAAACCGGATTTGTCCCCTGCCGTCCTAGGAGACGACTGCGGACGGGCACGTTTTGCAATTCGAATTCGTTCTTATCGTTTTACTGTCGGCTCAGACATTTTCAACGGCAATCTCGTACGGCACATCGATTTGATCGAAACTATTCTTCGAATGAATTAGACGCCGCGCGAACGGCAGATGTTCGGGCAAATTCAACTCAACAGGGAACGCAGAAACGAGGATAAAATGTAAAACCGCGAAGCCACAAGGCTGAAAGCTGACGAAATAGGTGGAAAGCCCTGAAAGATTGCAAAGACCTTGCGATTTTACGTCTCCTTCTCTTTTGCACCTTTCGTATTCACACGAATATGGCAGTGTGTGTGTGTATGTGTGTATATGTGCGCACGAATGCCAGATGGAAGAAAAAAGAAAACAAGGAAAAGTAAATAAAAAGGGCTGGAACAATAAAGCCTGGGGAACTGTCAATACGTCAGGTTCCCATTGTGCCACGCAGACGATATTGTTTTTCGAGTTATTTGATTTCACGAATGACAATCCACCGGAGGCATTACTCAACGGAGGAGGCTTCCTTTCGACCCGCTCTTTTTATAACTCAAATTGTTCGTCTTCGCGATGAAACTCGCAGTTTGCTACTTATTTAAAAAATAGCTGTTCCGTAAATATGCTTGGACATTAAAGGATTAAGGCCGAAGTGCCATAACTCAGTTTACAATCTTCGAACCTCTGTAACGAGGTAGCGAGAGGGGAAACAGAGTCACAACTTCTTTGGTCTTTATTCCGAGCGAGGCGAAGGATGCCGGAAGCGGGTTGAGATGAGACGAGGAAATGGAGTATAGAGGTGTAGCGGCTGTTTTCTTTGCGGGTTCATCGTCAGACTTTATGTAACGAAAAACATTGAATAGCTCGGGCCAAAAGAAGATGCCCTCGCAGCACCTTCAACAGACATGATCAATTCGCTTTCGTCCCTTTGAGACCTGTGCCACTCTCGTCTCGAAACCTTGGCTTTTATCCAACGAAACCTTTCACCCCTCCTTCGTGGTATCCTTCTCGGGTTCTCTACATCCGATCGATTCGACGATATACATGCAAATCTTGTGGACCGAACCCTCATACTCTCTTTTCTCGTTCTGCCCACTCGTCGAACTCTCGAGATGGTGGAACGATAAAATGAAAGATAACCGGAGGAAGCGAGTGCAACGATCATCCGCCGTTTTATTCGTTCGATGATTGGCTGAAGCTCGAGAAAAAAAAGTTGCTCACCAGAACTTTCAGACATTCCGGAAAAAATGTTTTTTTTTTATGAACTCCAATATTCGGCTCTACTGGGGTAGTTAAAATTGATTTCACAAATTGAAGCATACGAATAAATCGTAGCAGCCTTCAGATATTCCCGTGTACTTCGAGAGCCCAAAGAAAAAACGCATCCCAACGATTTTGACTCGAGCGTACAACGAAGGGAGATAAAATTACGCCCTCCGAGGTGTTTTGTGGGTCGACCCGATGTATTTAGTGAGTGAAAATATCTCGAAGAGCTCCTCTGGGAACCACTTTGGTTTAATCCTCGTTAAGACCAAGGAACCGAGAGAGTCCGAACGGTTCATAACGATGGAATACGAGAGACATCAGCGAACGAGAATCCAACTAAGGAATTTACTCTCGGAGTCGCGTAGCTTTAATTGCCCGGATGGAAGTGACCGGTCGGTTGGGTCGAGAGTCTCTCGTATTAATTGACGGAATGTCTAGAATTCCTCGAGAATAAGAAACATTCGTTCACATGACGAGACAGCGGAGAGAAGATCCGTTAAACACCCGCGGGAGAGATTCTCTGTGTACTGGAATCCTTGCCGCTATGACCCGCAAATGTTACAAAGCTGAGCGAGATGTTGTGACGCATCGGTGATGAAGCATAAAAACGTTTTGCAGACGCGACGAGTGACGCACTCTTCCGTTTTCACCAGGCAAATAATATAATGTACTGCGTGTCAGTTTATTGAGTCGTCAACCAAGATCGCTTTCTAAAAAAGAAAGAGAAAAAATATACGTATAACCGTTCATGTTCGCGTTTCATTGAGGTGTAAAAGATATTTTATTTGCGTTTCCGACTATGAATCTTCGTAACTCGATCGCCGGGGGGGGTTAATGCGGGATTGCCCGGCATTCGGAGGGAGAATTGTATATTTTACTAGGCGCTCAAGGCCACGTCGGGTCGAAACCGCAAACTCTTCGACACCCGCTGACTACTACGCTCCCCGAACCCACGTGCCGACATATTTTTCGTTTACGAGAATCCTTTGTGTCGTAGTCGCAGCGCGTGTGTACTGAATAATCCATTTATTCAAAATATATCTTTTTCTTCCGCGAATTTTATCGCTTCCTTGTGCGCCAACCGTAGAGGAATTTCTCGTTGCACACTCGGAGAAGACTTCGCGACCGGAATAAAAAGTGACATCACGGAGACTCCGAAAAAAATATCGAGTATACGTGCCTTACGCGAGAGACGCGAAAGAGGAAGAGTGGCTCATGACCTTGTGCCGTGCAAAAACGTCTAGCGGCCAGGTGTTGCAGCTCCGGCGCACCTGTTACAAAGATTTAACGAGATTGCGAGAAAGGAGCACGATTTCGTTGCGCTGGCCGAGGGGAAAAGAACACGAGTGAAAGAAACAAGTAGGAATATATAGAGAGCGTCTGGGAAGCCGATAGAGAAGGCAAGAAACGTGGCGGAGTAAAAGAAATATTGAGTTAAAGAAGAAAAAATGAAAGGAAAGAGTATACACGAGACCGGAAAGTCCGACGGAGCGGATATGAAAGCGAGATAAATAGAGAAATACAGCTGGAGATATAAACGCGGTAGTGTGATAATATAAGTTAGATGCACATAGTAAGTTTCATCTGTACTTTTCCATCTGTCCCATTCGGCTCTCCTCCACTCTTTCTCTCCGTCCTCTTTTCATTTCATCTACTCACATTCCTCTCCCATCTCGTTTTGCCCGCTTCCCTTCCGCGTGTCACACTATCCCGCCGCCGAGACAGCTGCGGAGGTTGCTCAATCGAGGAAATATCGAGTTTCACGGTACCGCGAAGTAGCAGCCCGGCCAACAACGGGGGTTCTCTCCGCGCCACGCGCGTTTCACTCCGTTATACCTATCGCTACGATTCTTGTGTGTCACACACGTGATACGAGCGGAGAATTCGCTGACGAGTTCTCTCGTGCCACCGTAACAGATTGTCGCCAGTGGTGGTACGTCGAATCAAGCTGGGCGTCGACGTGAGATAAATAAAAAAATAAGAGAGAAAAAAAAAAATGACAAGTATGAAATAAAACGAACGAGAGATGAAACGATTCTGTCGTCCGTCGCTCTGTGGCGAGTCCGATATTGGTTACATTTTATCACTCTACGAGGCGAAGAAACCCCGAGAGACTTTTCACGAATTTATCGGATCCAAGTTAAAGGATATTGGTTACTGTCCCGACGGACGGGGGGAAGCGATAGCCGTGAAATGACAGCCCCGAGGGCTTGGCTTCCTCGACGATAAAGTGGCGATTCTGTGTGCGCAGTTCGAAAGGAAATTGTCTTGATTCTGCTCACCGCGCTACAAAGTACGCGGTACAACGGTATCGTGAGAGTTCCGCTAATAACAATGTCCATAGAAATTACATTACGGATTAGTGGTACAATTCGCAACAATATTCGAGGAAGTACTCGGTACGAGAATCCGAAGGCCAAGCAGCATCTGAATTTCTAGTGGACGGTAGAGGAAGTCGATTCACCGTGGACAATCGTTCGTCTCGCGATCAAGAACAACAGAATTGAGTATTCCGAGTAGCGCGCGGACGCGGAATTTCGAAACTCATCGAAGCGAGGAGCCAGCAGATAAAAACAGTCCATTGTGTATAAGATATGAGCCAAGACCGTATCTCGGAAAATAACGCTGAGACGTCGATAGCCGAACCGATCGAAATGCGTTATCTACTTTCCAGGAAAACAAAACATAACAAAATTATTAGATTCATCAAGCTCGGAATGTCATGCACATATTTTCGAGTTCCATTAGCCGCATTAAGAGATTGCGAGGGCAGCCGATAGCATCGCTCGCGCCACGAAATACCTTCGCGTATTCGTGTGCGAGCGCGCTCGGCGGTTTCAAGTAGAGAATTGAAAAATCGGCGACGGCACGAAGCCACGAAAGTTAACGAGAGAATTCTCCGTCGGGTTTCCACAACGAGAGGCGTAATGGTCGTTTGCGGCAGCGTCGCGGGTACGAAGAAAGAATGTCGGAGTTCTAACGATCCCGTCCCTCAAAGCCGGGAGCGGGCAAACGTGTGTCACTCTTCTCGTCACGCCAGCGCTAATTCTTAAGGAACTTGACATTGTAAAACGCCGTGGAACACGCTAGGAATTTCTTTCGACAGTTCGAGCTCTGCCACCCGACGGTTAGCAAACATCGAATTATTACATTTTTCGGACTCGATAATTGAAGATAAAAAGAACAAAAAATCAACAACGAACCTTTTCCTTCTCGGTGGCCTCGTCCTTGTCTTTGTCCTTATCCTCGGGGGTCGCGTCTGTGTGCACAGCTGTGCCGTTGGTGGTTGGCTTCGCGTCGGCTTCCTCGATCTTCTCGAGTTTTCCGTCGCCCGGTGCCGCTGCGTCACCGACGACGCCCTCTGCCGGAAGGCCTTCCTTCTTCGGCGTCGTCGTTATATCCACGGATCTCTTGCTCTGTCGCGCTCCCATCTTTTCTCCCGCTTATATTTCGGACTCTCTTTGTTTTACTTGCTCTCGTATTGCCCCACGTATCGAAACGCTTCTGCGATGCGCCTATCGATACGAAAACTGCAACAGATCATAGAAATCACCAGCGTTATTAGACTCGTTGCAATCGGGACAATCATTTTATTAATTTTTTTTCTAAAAAAAATGTACATGTTCTGCGATGGTGAAATAAAATTCAAGGATCTCGAGGACCGCTGAGCGCCATATTGGTTTTCAAGGCGGCTGCGTCGTTTGCATCGTTTGATCGCTGAAATTGTTCGCAAAACGAATAAAAGTACGCGGCGTGTAGCACAACGCAAACAATAAACTATAAAAGCGTTTCGGAACGCCGCGTTACTCCAGGCCAAGTTGCGCGTTGATTCCCGCGAGGCGCTAATCGTTCGCACGGTCCTTCTTATTCCGCTTCGTTAAAGGGCCCGCCGTGCATGCCCGCACGTACCGTTCGGCTCTCCAATAACGGTGGTAAATGAGCTCGTAACACAGTAGAACTCGAGCGAGGATTCACAGCGAAGCATTGTTCGCGATACGACCGAGAGAAGTCGTATCGTTGAGCGTTGTGAGAAAACGAGAAGGCCGCGGTGCGGTGCGCGTTTACGTGCGCATTTAAACCCTACAGAAAACTTGTAAACTGTACCGAGAGCTCAGGAGCGCCCCACGTGCACCGGTTCTCTCGGTGCGTACGCACGCACCGTTACACGCAGCTGACGAGGAATCGTCGAGCATCTGCCGGGACAGTTAAAGAAAAAGAAAGAAAAAATAAAAAATAAAAATTCTCTGATCCGATGACGAGAAAACGTCGATCATTATCATAGTCTCTCGGCGAGAGATCTTGGTTCTCATCGTAAATTCATTCGATCACGAGAGAAAAGAGAGTCGGTCAGAGAGACGATGAAAATTTATACAGCAGCCTCGTTTCTCTCGGGAGGTTCGTCCCTCGGGAGTTGCCGCGCTGACAGCGAGGGGAGAGCGCGCAAAAAAAAATGTAGCGCAAACGAGGCGTCAGCCAAACGCCGTATTCGCTGGAGCGAACTCTAAGCGCCTTAGCCGAGTCGATTCTCGAATACAAATAATCTTATCTCATCAGGTATTTCGGCTCGGGGAAGCGATGAACTTGACAAGTTTTACGACTCCGCTTAGAAATTATATTGAAAGAAAAAAAATTCTTGGCTGTTTTATTAATCGGTCGCTTAGCCTCGGCCTTCGACGAAGATATTCGAGTCGTCAGCGCTGGAGAGGCTGACTTAACGGTCGGCACGTGTTGCTGCTGATTTTCGTTGCCCCAATGGACCCGCCGAGCGGATCAATGAACTCGCGCGCGTTTCGATTCGCTGAGGATCTCGTTTTTTATTTCTCCGTCGTGTAAAAACATCGTTACGATCAACTGCGAAGGAACGAGATCGAGGCGTGTCTAATAATCGTTATGATTCCAATTTATCAAACTAATTGGGAGAAGCTGGTATTGTACTCTCCGACGAATTATCGGTACGGACTCAATGGGAGAAACATAATAGAACGTTATATCCAACGCCTCTTAGCAATTTATAACCGAAATGTTACGATCACTGGCAATTTGGGAGGCATAGAGCGCAAACAGTCGCGTAGAAAGAAAAAAAAAAGGTAAGCACGTGTGCAAACACCGGTGAGAAAACGGTTCGTCGTAGAGAGAGGGCTCTCCTTTATTTGCTTGCTTGGCATCGGGAATAGGTCAGTGTGCGTTACCTTCGCCTTTTCCTTCTCGTCACGGCATTCTCGCGCACGGTTTAACGCGAGGGTACACTGAACCGAGGATTTGCTCATGGATTTACGAGAGACGAACGTCTCTCGGCCTCGGAATCGACGGGACGAGGTTGGAGCGTCAAAGTACGATAAACTCGAGCGATAGACAAATAAATTAATTAATTAAATATTATTGAATATGTAAAAGCGTTTCTTCCGGTCAATAAATAAATAAATGTAAAGAAAAAAAATTATTGGGTCAATGAAGCAACAAAATGGGAGAACGATGTCGAAATTGAACGCGAAACAAGCCTGAAAGGTGTCTTGGAACGCGACACCGAGAATTTCGTTCCAGCGGGTTAGCTTTATCGAGTCTGTGCGCTGACCAGGTTTCCCGTGGCTGTCAGCCGGTGTTTCATCGCCCACCTCAGAGTCCCCTTCATTTCGGACTCGCCACTTCTGCCCTCGGCCCACGTACCTTACCGAGGGTGTAAAACCGGGTCTCGAACACACACACTAACCGTGGTCCAAGTCAGGAACGTTGAAGGGATGTGTGGCGAGAAACAATCGGACCGGAATAGAAGAGTCGACGGCGCGCGGGGAAGGTGAAATGGAAAATTTACGAGGTACGTGACGCCTCGTTTCGCGTGTTTGTCGTGGACGCGCGAGTTCCGCTTGCACCTACTCTCCCGGCTTCGATACTCCTACCTAGCCACCTAGTCAGGTACCGCGCACGGTTTTATACTTGTACTCTCGTTGCTTACGTGAGCGCGCTGCATCGTGTGCGAGACCGTGCGGCTGGAGGAGTAGACACGCGATTCGAGCCATTAGGAGATACACATAGCCATCTCGCTTATAAAGTACGAGGCTGATTATATCTATAGATCGCAGACCGCAGCCGATGAATAGTCACATTTGTCCCTAAGCGGCCTATTCACGGTGCATTGCACCGACGACGTTCTACTCGTCGGGCGGAGGCAGCACTTAGTGTAGCGGTAATACCTGTCCTCATTCACTTTTTCTGCGGGTCGAAACTCTTGCGCAAAAAACCGCGTCGGGAATGCAATTAATAATTTAAGAAAAGAAAAGAATTACGAAGAATGGTAGAGTGCTATTAAAAAGATATATATATATATATGAATGTATTAATGTCTCAGTTATCAACGAGTCGAGTACCCAACGCAAAAAAAAAAAAAAAAAACTTATCGCATTTTAATAATCGATTGAATTCATCACGTTAATTTCTCGGCTCACTCGTCGATTTCGCGCTTCTAATCGTTCAGCCTCGAGAGAGCTTGATGCGCGCATAAATCGAAGATTCACCGAGACTGATTAATCCGTCGAGCCGTGGGAAAAGTTGCTGGATTCACATACTTATCGCTCGAGCATCCGACTCTCTCTCACGTCGCGATTTCTTTCTCGCGGGTCTCCTTCACACTGACGCACGGGTGCCTCGGCACCGTCAACAGCGGCGTTACAAAGTGCGCCCGCGGGACGCTATAATTGGCGCTCGGATTTCCGGTACGCTCGCTGAGAAGGTCACCGAGTGTATCACACTCTCGGCGCGGCAGTGCTATATTTAGAATTGCATCGCGATGCGCTTGACACTGGCCACGGACAATGAACGCCGAGAATGCAGCGACAAAAAAAAAAAACGATTCCTCATGTGAGTCTTGTCGATGGTTTTTACGATCGTGACATTAAAAAAAAAAAGAAAATCATATTCGACCCAAATTTTTTTCCGACAAAGTGCTTTTCGAATTATAGAAGTAAAAAAAAAAGAGGTCAACGTGTAGATCAATTACTCGGTCGCCGGAGATTACGACCCCACGGTTCGAGTACCCTTTTCCCCGCAGCTCTGCATCCGATGAATAATGTATCGGTACTCGCACACCCAACGGGCACTTATAAATTAATTTCGACGTGTCGACGCGCTTTCAAGAGGTTCGCGGCCGTTCAGCGACACCGGTAGGTGGGGTCGGGCTGTTGTTTCGTTTTATCAATCGGGCTCAATAGATTAACGAGCATTCAGGGGTCGCTGTCGCCCCGTCGTCTCCGGCGATCTATCGAGCCGAGTCCGAAACAACGATACCGCTCTATCTCATCGTCGCCAGACCGACGACGCCTGTAATAAACTATTCACACATCGCGGCTATGCCCTACAGTTTACCGCTCGGTCTATATATAGTCCCAACGACATTAAAATGCCGGTTCTATGAGAAACTCCTCGCTGTATATCTATGAGGCAGCGGCGATACCGATATTCGCCTGTCGGGTCTACATTGTGTAAAGATGAAACGAAAATACCGGTGACTCACTTCCATGCTACATTTTTTTTTCCCAACGGCAAGAAACGACTCGATTTCTACCGCTCCGTTATGGCTCGTGTTGCCACTCGGGGCCCTGTTGGCCTAAAATCAAAAGGGTTAAATTTTTACTCCAGAGTCGCTCGCTCGCTTCGCAAAGTACCGTATCTACGTTAAACGTACGCGCAAGGGCTTAGGAAGTTCGTGGCCCGTTGGGTGTCAGAGCCGAGCGCGCACATCTGCTTGCTCCTCGAGCGTGAAGCTACGTCCTCGAAAATGAAAATTTATTATAATGCCGCCCGGCCGAGCGTAGTACGGAGCCCAACACCGCCACCGGGTTTCTATGCCCGCATATATTGAAGCCGTAGAATACCCACGGAGTTTCGTACTATGGCGTTATAACACGAGGAGACTGCGCGCACGTGTTCACGAGCCACGGTTACGATGAAAAATGCCACAGGACGAGGAAAAGAGGATAAGGCGAGGGTTATACTATTATTCATACATAAATATAGCTCGTGTGTGTTGCGCACTAAAATATACTCGGCGTATGCCGACCCCTTCCTGTCTGCACTGTTCCCGGGATTCTCCCGTTTTTTCTTTCGACTCGAGACTCTCTACCCTTCGTCCTCGCCGCTGGTAGGCATCAATATTTCAACCGCTCGCGTAACCCGCCCTGAGCGCTTTGAATACATCAGTGCCGAATGGTATGATAAAAATAAGTGGAAAAAAGGTTCTATTGATAGAGGAACAGACGAGAGTACGACAGCAGAGTGCACGGTAATAAAATAAAAAGCTGTTTCTACATTTAAGAAACATTTTTGCCCGCCAAGCATTACAATTTATTTTGTGAATATGGTACCTTTTTTTAAGGAACGACATTCGTAACTCAAAGAACATTGTCAACTTGTATGAACGAGAAACGTTAAAACCCACGAACCTCTGTTTTACTGTGCAAGTGTCAACGGATTATTGTCACGCGTATAAGAACTTATGAAAAGAAGATTGTTCTCCTTCTTCCTACTCAATCCAGAGCTCAAAGCTGGAGAAACAATGTAGTTATACTTATATACAATGGGAAGGCATGGGAATGCTTTTCCTACATTGTCTCGCTACTATCTGTAATTCCCAACAGTGTGTGTAGTTTCACGCTTACTCATGTAAACTTTTGTACTTACAGGGTGTTACACAACATTATAATAAAACTATAGTAATAATAACAACAATAATATATCCAAACATTCCCCGGTGTTATTCGCACGGAAAAAAAAATCGCTTATTTTACACCCTGTCCGACATCTATAAATAGCTTGCAAGTAAACACTGGCGCGAATACACTCGAGTGTAATTGATCGCGGAGAGCGGTGGAGAGGCCGAGAGTTTACGATCAACGATATTTACCGTTCACGATGCAGATAAGAGCGCGTATCTGCGACGAAGTGAAAACGTGTCAAAATATTTTCGTAATGAGTAAGCCCGGCGTGTGATATAAAAATTGCTGTCGGCGTCTCGGAGTTTCGCCCGGTGCGGAGAGCACGAAGGCGACCGGGGGGGGGGGGGGGGGGGGGGGGGGGGGGGGGGGGGGGGGGCAAAGGGAGATTAAATTATACGCCGCAGAGAGAAGTCGCCTCTCCTTTTCCTTTGCCGCATTCATTCTGTACGTGTCTCTCTCCGACCGCGCGGGGCACTCGCGTGTTGGCTGTACTTCGCGAAGAGAACGAGAGAAAGGCTCTCGGGCAGCGCTGCTGCGACCAGAGAAGATGTGGGCAAGTTAACGACCCGCTATCGTGTGTATGCGCGCTCGAGAGCCGCCGCTGTCAATTGCGTAAAAAATACCGAGGAGAATCTGGCGAGTCGCTGCCGAGTTTAATCGAACGCGGCGAAGGAGCGGCGCTCTAATCGTGCGAGACCTCGACGACCCGTCTGATCCTTCTGCTTCTCTGCACGAGAAATACCTGGGTTGACGCACCTGTTAAATTCAATCGGTCGATTGGACGGACGATAGTCCAAAGCTTCGTCGCGACGCACATCGGTACGGAAGACCGGGAGACGGAGATTGGGCACAACGAGAGTGAGAGATAAGAAAAAAGTATGATCGATTCCATCCCGCGCGGTCGAAGAAACGTAATCGTGGAACGAGAGGCGCTCTCGAGATCCGATCTCAATCAGGCCGCTACAATAGTTGCCGCGGCTGTTAGTGTAACGCAATTAGTTTAACGGTAAAAGGAGAAAGCTTACGGTAGCAAGCCCTCCGAAACGAGATCTATGATGTACATGATAAAAAAAAGAAGGTTTTTTGTCTACGAAGATCTACTTTTTTTAACTAACAAGATTGTAAAATAGACAAAATAAAATTTGTGGTAACCGTGGACTGTAAAAGAGATGTTTCCATCATAAAACTAAATATGGTTTCTGGGATGGACCGTCGGACAGTCCGAGCAGATTTTTCAATGACTGCATATATTCAGCAGGTAGAAAGGCCCGCGCGCCCGGCCGCTATGCAAAAATATCGTGCTCTCGCGCACAAAGAGAATCTCGCCAGGCAGCAGCAGCGGCGGCAGCAGCAGCGAAGCTTCGGTGAGTGCGCATCGCCCGTCAGAGGGAAGGCAGCGGGCACACCGAGGGACTTTTGCTTTTGCATGTGTTGAAGCAAGGCTGCGAGAGGTTCTCCTTTTGCCTATATTTTCTTGCCTGGCTGCTCGTACCACTGGCCGTATAGAATCTCCTCTTCTTCATCATCATCATCATCTTCGTCTATCTTTTCGCTTCGCTTCTATGGTACGAGAGAGCCGGGCAAGCAGGTAACTGTAAAGAGCAAATCCCGCGGTGTCCCGGGGGGCCTCCCCTCTCTCCGACGTGCCGTACCTCGCTTTACACGTTGCATCTAGCTACCCGGAGTATTACAGATACTATTATACACACAAAGAGACAGCTACATTTTCCTGCCCGGAGACTGTTGAGAGAACCAACGCTACGCTCCTTTTCACGGCGTGGAAAGCCCGCGCGAGTGTAAGCTCTCTTCTACCTACCGCCTTCTCTTCGCGCACGGGAACAAGAAAATCTTCGGTTATCCCCCCCGGGACACTGAGCGTACCGTTTTGTTTGCACTTCTGGAGCGGTCGAGAAGAAAGGATGATTCCTCGGGCCAGGTACGCTTTACCTGAAGCTCGAAGAAAACGTTTTTTTGTCCGGAATTTCATTTTGTACATTCGCAACGAAAAAATAAATATTTTGCCACTCCAAGCTCAATGATCACTACTTCGGAGTGGCAGGAATAATAATTGTTAATCTACGAAGCATTTTTGGGGTGGGGAAGCGTCCGACACATTTAATTACAGCGTCAATCAGTGGCGATTGCAAAATCAGGAGCGACAGTTTATACAACGGACTGCCGAGGGAGAGAATTTCGGGGAGGGGAATTTTTGGAGATTCGCCCGTGCGAAACAGGGGGACACGCAGGGCAGAATCGAGCGAACGGAGATGGATATAGGGAGAACGAGAGAGGGGATACACATCAAGATGGCGTAACCGGCTGCCGGGCCCGGATAATCCGCGCACGAGGGAGATCGATCGTTACTGGGAATTTTCGCTGCCAACTATGAAAGTAACAATTCGTGTAGGGTATTAATTTTACCGGGGACAACCGTATAATCTCGAAACCATGCGATACATTGTATCGTAATAATACTAAGTCGAAGCGTCCGATCGCGCGAAAGAGAAACTTCCGGTTCGCGAAAGCGTCGAAGAGAAGGGGGGAAAAAATGGAAGGTTAAGACGAAATGAGTGAGTCGAAGGGCCCCGAGGTTAATGTGCATGGAAGATGCCGCTTCGGATCGAGTTTCTTTTTTTTTCTTTTCTCTTTTCGTGCCCCGAGAGTGCCTCGCGTGCGCGCCGCCGCTATCGATTACTGTCCATTTCCAAAATGGCGATTCGGGCACACACGCACCGGGCGAACGGAGAGGTCCCCGCGCGCGCAGCCCCGTGTATCGAGAAAGCCGGTAGAGACACGATTCCGGCTAATGCGGGAACGAAAAAAAACCGGCGTCGTGAATCCGCCGGTATCGCGAACTGTTTGAAATGTACGAACGCTGTTCTATTAATATTTGACGCTACGGTTGAGTCATTCGATTCACGAATGAAAATGCCCGATTCTACGCTTTCTTCCTCCCGAGGGAACCGCGAGCTCCGAGCAGCGAAGAGGGGCAACAAGCATTCGGTAGAAAAAAAGCTCCCAGCTTTCGTAGCGTCCATCCGCGGCGCGTTATTCCATCTATGTACACTGGCTTCCAGCACTGGCCTCCGAAAAATCCGTCCTCATCGTCGCAACAATGTCTTGAGGATATTTCACTCGTAAAGCGTACAAATTACTCACCGCCCGGAGGTCCGTTGGGTGGCTCGACGAAAAAAAGTCAGCTATCCTGAGATCTCTCTGGGTATTCGACGAGCGGGAGAGTTTCTCCCCGGTGCAAAAAAAATTATCGTGCACGATTTATACACCACTGGCGATCGAGCGACAGGATCGTCTTTTCTTTTTGTTGCAAAAAGAAAATAATGACGAAACGATATCGAAGCACGCAGAAAAATGTATATAGTATTCCTTGGGCGAAAAAAAATTGTATTCGCTCGCACAATATCCGCGACGATTCTTCGGGGTGGGGGTTTTTTTTGTTTTTCTTAAAATTCCTCGACGATTAAAAGAATGACAAAAAGCGGCGTTGAACGTGTGCGCGACGCGAGGAACTTTTTAGCGGGAGCACATTCACGGACTCATCCACTTGGCTTGGTAACGCGCGACCGACTGGCGAAGCACGAAACTCCTATGGAGGGGAAGCCAAACGGCACAGCGCGCGCTGCGGTGGTGGCGGTGGTGGCGTTGTCGTCGTCCTCGTCCTCCCTCCCGCCCCTCTTACTCCTCCGCCGCCGTCTTGGTTCGTCAGTCCTTTCGACTCTCCGCTGTCTGTCTCCCGACTCGCCCCGGGTCCCTCGGCCACCGTCTGTCTGCCTCGCTTGTCGTCTTTCTGTCACTGGCGCGCGTTCCTCTTAGACTTGACGATATAAATTCCTTTCTTTTCTCCGGTTCACTAGCCTTTCGTTGGGTCGGTCGAGACACAAAAAAAAAAAAAAAAAAAAAAATACGGATATGCCTCTTGCAAGCTTTTTTGATTAAATTTCTTTTCCACGAATTCGCGGAATCGGAATAATAGCAACGGTAATATCAAAGCTTAGAGAAAAGAACGGAGATGATTGGTAAATTGTTTTCCTCGCTATAATTCAATAAAATATTTAATCAATTACGTCCAGCGTTAGTACGTAAAGAATTTTGATACATAGGACGCACGCTGAGTTCTTCCCTCCGCCGCTTTTTTTCCCCGATTACTTTATTTGCCAATCGAGAAGCGAAACGCTCGAGCCGGTTTTATATTTCGCTCTTTTATTCCCTCTAAAAAAAATGCGTCGCCGAAAACCCGAAAGACGCACGATGCGCGCACCTCGGCAGGCAGGAGAAGAATGAGGGACCTCGGCTGACGACGCGCGCTAGCGAAAACTATCGAGCATTATTGGCCCATCTACTGCACCTTTTCTGGTTCTTCTCTTCCAGCGAGATTGTTCCGTCCGCCGAGTGCTGCGAATTGCCGTTCGAGTCCGGGACTTTTGGCTCACTCGATCGTGGCAACCCTGGCCGGCTGCTGCTCTTCGTTCGCTTTTGCTTCCTCGCTCGTCCGTCGATCGGAGAGGGGAGAGAGGGGGAGGGGGGGCTGTTGCGTGTACAATCAGCGTCAGGGCAGTCCCGGCGCTGCGAGCGCCTCGGGGCGCGGCCTTCCCTTACGTTTCGTTAACCCACGGGCCTGAAACAGCCCTGAGCAACGTACCGACGCGATGCTCGACGGGCAGGGACCGAGTCCTTCGCTTCAGACACGTTCCGAGGGGATTTTCCCCCAACGACTATGCAACCTTCGGGGGGTCACGATCGGAATCCTCGAATTTCCGGGCCACGTGCGTCCGCGCCACTCGAAAAACGTATTACCGACGACTTAAATATCCTCTGTAATCCTCGGACTCTCTTGGGTGTACCGACGATAATCGACCCTGTCTACGAGATATCTCTAGTCATAAAACTCGGTAGTGTATATTTTTGACGAAAGTACCCTCCAGGACACTCCCCTCGTCGGACGATTGTTATTTTACGATCACCCATAATGCGTGTAAAAATGACTAAGTATATTGCCGTTCGTGATAGATGGCCCATCAGATGTAGTTGTCTGTCTACGTTTATGTAGAAGTATTCACTCGGCGAATGGGGTGCAAGTCCTTTTTTTATTTTTTGCTACCGATTGAGTAAGGTAGAGTTGTTAAACGTCGATACATTCGCGACTGTGAAATTCGAGAACGAAAACGATCCGTGGAATGCTACTGGGCAGATGCAAACAGCGGGACGGATATTGAGTTTCGCATGACAGAGAATCGGCGGCTGTGCAGACACCGGGCGAGCCCGCGGTTTTTCCGAAGTATGTTCGACGGTCCAACCAATTCCGTTTTCATCGTGTGGTTCCCGTCGTATGTATATTCGGGACGAGTATTTTTTCGCTTGAATTTCGTCGCTACCTCGCCGGACATTGGCTATTTTTGTCGGAACGCAAATACGAAGTGAAAAAAAAAACGCGGGCAACCCATCAAGGTCGTTGCTCGAACGAGTGTCCCACGACACTCCTCGCGTTCTCGACGATTTCGCACCTCGTCTCTCCGACTCCGGCCATCCATTTACCGCTGTTGTTATTATTATTCGTTAGCGTAGTGGAAAACGTACTTCCGTTCGTTTCCACTCGTCGTGCATGAATGAGAATGAGCGTCGTCGGGCTCTTCGACGGTCCCTCGGACGGTCCCTGAGTTAAGCGATGTAAAGAGGCGAGTCTCTCTCGGAGTCGGAGAGAGTCTTCGGAGCGTCTCGTCGAGTTAAATGCGCGTTCCCACCCCACTTACATCCACATCCCCGTTGCGAAAACTGGTTTATCACTCGACCGGATAATTTTATTTTTATTTCCATATTTTTTCATTTTTTTTTTTTTTTCTTTCATAAAGCATAAAAATATACTCACGGTGGTTAACGATCCTTAATGTTCCGCGATATCCATTAACGTGCGAGTGGCATACAACTCGACGGTGGGAATTTTTTCGGTACGATAATTTTTATTTTTAACATTTTTTATTTTGCTTCCTTCTCGCAAGTGCTCTGACGCTGGAGAGTTTGATCATCGATATTGCGAATTATCGTGAACAGTGAACAGCTCGGGCATTCACCGATTAAAATCGACCGGCTCGACGGTATAGCGGGGCGATTGTTGGATCGACTCACGCTCTCCCGGTATAATCAGCGGTTCTCTTCGATGAATCGAATAACGGGAGCACGAACGCCGAGAGCACACGATTGGGCCGATTGCGTCACGCGAATTGATAATGACGGACGATAAAACGTGGGCTCGGTACGTGTGGACCGGCGCGCGGAATGATATCGACGCCGGGACGAGCAAGGCGAGAGCGTCGCTACTCCGATGACCGAAGCTCCGTGTTCTCTTTATTTTTTGCCCACTATCTTCCGTAATACGATATTAGTCGCAGCGAAAGAGTTAATTCTGTTTTGGGACACCGGCTGCGAGCTACGAGCCACAGATTAACCGCGGTCGGCGTTATCTCTCTTTCGTTTTCTGCGGACTTTCCGGGCGTGCATTCGTCGCAGTTTGCGGTGTGCGATTCCGTGCAGCTAAGATTGCGAGTGCGTGACACAATTAGCCACGGATTGGAGGTGCCCGAATCGCTATTTTTTTTAGGAATCCATCAGCTCGTTGATTAACAGCTTAAAAAAATATATATTTTATTTAAAAATTGTCTTTTTCTTTGACTATTTTCATTACAGTTTATATATTTCGTGAAGAAACTTCTTCGGGGCCTCCACATCTGGATCGCGACGACGAATTTGCCTTCCCATTTATATCCTGAGAAATGAATATCTCATGTTATTGGTCAACGGTCAAAACAACGGATTATTAAAAAAAAAATTATATTTCTCACTCCGTTGCACCGAGAAACAAGAGTCCAGGAGTAGTAGAGCATATAATAGAGGGCACGTACAGATGGCGATCCGAGGAACGGCAGCTAGGCGAGCCTGTATCTTGTTTCGCGGAGGAGAATTTTAAACGGGGTCGATAGTCGATAGAGAGAGAGAGGCCCATCGAAGCGAAACTAGGCTCGCTCTCGCCTTTCCCCGAAGCGGGAGAAGAAGTCTATGACTAATCCGCCGGTAAGCCGGTGAGCTACGGGCGAGGAAGTCGATAGGCCGAGAGCCGTCTAATCGGGGCCGATAGAGTCGAGGAGCACGATACAGAAAAGCATAAAATAAGAGATTTGATAGTGCACACGGCATCCCGCGTACAATTTCGTTTTTCTCTAGTTTTATCACCACCGCCACAATACCGAGTGGGAACGTGAAATAAAACTGGGCTGAGCCTATCCGGCATTAGATAAAGGTCTGTTCGAAGCCTGTTTCTGCCTCGAAATATCAGGAATGCAAGTCGTCCGTTTTTTTTTTTTTTTTGTTTCTTTTCCGCCACGACGAGAGTTCGGTCGATAGTCGAGAAGAGAGCGAGAATAAAAGTTCTCTTCCCGGTCGTCTTGTCGTTCGCAGGTGATTTCGTTCTCGAGAAGGTTTTACGGTTCATCCCGGCCTCGCTGCACGGGCTCTCGATGTACGGAGGACGAGAGCGACTTTCTCGTAGGATATTTATTCAGCAAACTGTACACCGGTGGGTTCTCGGCTCTATCCCATTGGAGGCGAAGGCGCGCGGGCTTCGTACGGGATCGACTCGATTACCGGAGCACCTTGCTGGGCTTCCGGTGTGAGAGTGCCCCCCCGCAGGATACGAGCGGAGGATCGAGAACGAGAGACGGATAATTGTATCATCCCGAGCCGATAGACAGCCGCATAGATTCTCACCCTCCGGTCACACACCTCCGCGGCCCCGGCAAAGAAGATCGTGCCGCGAATTCATTCGACTGTGAATATAAAAATAATTTTTTTTATTTTATTTTTTTTTCATACGTGAGAGAAATTCACGAGAACCCGCGCACAGCGTAAGTTATAACAAGCGTGTCTACGCCGTATACAGTTCGTATACCTGGCGAGAAACGAATATAATAGTGTGTACCTGCGCCATAGGTTCTCGCATCGCTCGCCGTTCAAGGACACGAGAGCTTAGGCCGCACCTACGCATAACTTTCCCTCTCTTTTGTCCACCCCTCACTCTCGCCCTCTTCCTCTCGTCTTCGTCGAGGCCGCGCGGCGCGCGGTGTGTCGAAGGATCGGAGAATCTTCTGTGCGCCCTGAGAGCTCTTCAACGTCTTCAGCTATCCTTATTTTATTTTTATTTTTTTTTTACATAAATAAAATCTGTCCGACTAATTGAGAGAAAAAAAAAAAATTGCGCAGATAACTCTTTCGTTAATTTAATTAATAGTTTCCCGAGTGAGAACCGCAGAATCAAGTAACGTCGAGTCGGAAATCTCTGCGGCAGCGTGCAGTGAAAATTATGCGCGGTTGCGCCAGCGCGAGCCTGGAACGTGCGCTCCGGCACCGGGCCTTTTCAGCGTCGCTCGACCGGGGCACTGGCTGCGCTCGAAGCGAGTTCGCTGCCGGCCGGTGTTGCGAGTTTATAGAGCGGCTCGGCCTGCAAGCGAACGAGCGAACTGTGCAGTATCGAGCCGTACTCGGGGCACTGCCGCCGTCGCCGCGACGAGCGAACAAACACCGCGAGCTATTGGGCTCTCCTCGTGCTGCACGAGTAAATCAGCCGAACCTGCGCGAGCGGCCCGCTCTGGCTGCAAACAGAAACTACAACGTTTCCCCTCGAGAGTTCGCAGAGTCCGCTGGATGAAACTGACTAGCTCGCTGTACTTTTCGTTGCGGACTTCCTCGCAGGCGTTACGAGCCGGTCAGCTTCGTCGCGCGCACGGATATTAATCGAGAAACACTTTTTACACGCTCCACCGGGTCCCCGCATCGATTATAAGCGCGAAGGCGATCCTTTGTACACGGGGGCATTCTAAAGACTAGAGAAAGAACGAGAGACAAAGGAGTTTCGTGAATTTCCACGTCACGTTTCTAAACACATCATGAAAGATTCAGTGATCTTTGCGCGACTTTGCAGCGATTATGTACATTGTACAGCTGCACTGTTACTTATTCACTGGAACAGCGCAGTACTGTATTTGCTTTGCGGGAAAAATAAAACGCCCCGGGGGAATTCTTCGAATGATTATTTCCTTAATATCTTTACACTTTCATCAACCGTTCAACCTAAGTTGCATATGCAAGGCGGTGCGAAACCTTTCATTTGACTCCGGCTCAGTCGGTAACGAAAACTGTAATAAAATTTTTCCAATAAGGGCAAACTTTTTTTTTTTACTATAAATCAAATCTTAATATATTGAAGATCATCGAATAAATATTAATTACAGTTTTTTTTTACCGACCGAGCTAATCGCACACCGCCGTGCAGCATCGAACGGGTTCGTTCGGGTCATCGGTCCGAGGATCCCGATGATAATTATCATAGCGATACATCCACTAACAGTCCTCTAAAGCACGCGGATTGTGTTATGGAAACCTCGAACCGCTGCGTTCGCGATATCGCCGTGTATTATAATATATCTATGTATAAATATTTAACAGCGATATATGCAAAACCGCTTACGCCTCGATATCCGAGAGAGCCATCGCCGGATAATAATAATCTCGTGCTGCCTGTCTCTGTGTGTGTTCGCGTGTGTATCGCCGAGCCGTGGAATGCGTCGACTATCCCTTCTCGCCGCGGCTAATCGATCCTTCCACTGGCGCGCTGTGTGTATCACTGTATATTTTCCGTACATAGACGGAGAGCATAAGAATTTCGCTCGTCCGCTATCGCAGCGTCCTATAATCTCCAGAGCAGCTCGCGGACCGAACCGATGCTGGGGAAGAATCGCGCCACGTCCTACGTGCCCGGTGATCGGTGGATGTGTCACAGCTACCGGTCACTTTCTCGGTACTCCGAGTATCGACGATAATGGACGAGAAATTCTCGATCACCCGATCAGTGAACAATATTTTCTCTTCATCCACATTATTATCTTTATTATCGCCGCGGGAGCTATCGGGAAGCTTAACGATGCTCGCAATTATTGCCTGGTACGAATGTATCGAACCGGGTAACCCGTACAATGTTGCACTGTGCGGAGTGCAGAAGGTGGAGTACAAGTGCGCCGGCTTTACGACTCTCTCGCGGAGCTAGGAAGTCAGTTAGTCACGGACGAGCGATACTCGGTCGCAAATCTTTGTCTTGACCGTGCGAATGAACGCGTCGAAGAATTCCGCCCAACGAAGATAACCGTGCGCGTTAAAACAGCTGCGTATCTCCGCGAGTCGCACATGAATGCGTGATATACGCGAAATTCCATTCCGAACAGCCGTGCGAAAAGACGCGTCTTCGAACTTGCGCGAGTCTTTGAGAGACTATCGGGAGGAATGGAACATTCACCAATTCAGAGGAACGGTTATATGACGACCGATGTTCATCGATTTAACCTGGCACTGAAAAATCATATTAGTTGCGGATAAATATAGTCGCGGGGTATGAAGGATTGAGACGTAAAGAAAAAACTCGGTATCTTTCCGGTTGTAAAAATGAAATGACGTTTCGCATAGCATTGCGAGAGGGAGAAACAGGGAAACGGAGCTCCGCCAATTCCGCGAACTCCGCACGGTACAGAGATTACTCACTCCGATGCTCGAGTTGTGCTGTAGTACGACGTGCTTCTTTCCAACTCGCGGTGACGCGCAATATCCGACAGTATTACTCATCGAGACCGGCGACAGTTTCGTCTACCCTTGGTTTATTATTATTATCATTATTATTATTATTATTATTATTATTATTATTATTATTATTATTATTATTATTATTATTATTATTATTATTATTATTATTATTATTATTATTATTATTATTATTATTATTATTATTATTATTATTATTATTATTATTATTATTATTATTTTCAGCACTCTTATCGAGAGTTTTCTTATCAGCATGGAAAGTCCGAGAAACAAAGATGAGTGTGGCGCCAAGTTGAATCGATTTGCGGCATCCGCGGACGGAATAGAATACGTTTAATGACAAAGAGTGCGCTGTGCATCCGACGGGCTCTTATCTGCAGAAAAATATTCTGAATTCGCACGGGGCGTGTCGATGACGTGTGAAATATAGAATGAAACGAGGAAAAACGATATCGCCGATGGCTACTCTGTGTCACGGGGCTTGTAGAATGTTTTTCGATCGGGTCCGTTCCTTTCAACGGGAAAGGTAAACCGCGCGTTACGGAGTCGGTACTCGCGTCGCGATACCCAACGGCGTAACAGGTACACGGTTCAGTAAACGGTACAAGAGCGCGTGGTAAGGTGAGAGAGCATATGGCTAGCGTGCGGTGCGATTTCTGCGATAAGAACAGAGACTTCTCGGCCCCCCGGCGTCGCCTCTTTCCTCTCTAGAGTTCCCTCTCAGTCGCGCTTTCGTCTCACCAATAGCGGATCGCATCGAGCCCGGCGCAGCGGACTCACGTTCAAAGCTCGGGCCGATACCGCGCGTTCGGTGCATGTGTAGGCTGCACGGTATCCAGGTTGATAAACGACCGATTAGTCGGAAGTCGTGAGTTATTCGTGCGCCGGACTCTGAAAGGAGCTCCGGCTTATTTAATATATTTTTCAGCCTCGTGACTTTAATCGCAAGCGCATCCGTAGGTGAGATCGGGGCAAAATGAACTGACTATTCACTAATTTTTCACGCGATACAATGGGCGTTTCGTTTTGCCCACTCTTCCATATCAATGCCTTGCATCTTCCGTTTTCACTTCGTATCAGAATTCATCCCGAGACGAAGCGACCAGCGAGGAATGAACGACCGACAGATTTTCCTCATCGTCGTCTCACAGCGGGCCAAATAATAAATGCCATTTGTCACGGAGTATCAATGCTCGGACGTTGATTCACGCCTGAGAACACGAAAAGGCAAGCCTCTGTGTGGAACGCACGATACTTTATCGGTGGCCTGAAATGAGCGTTCAATCTGCGGGCTACTCGACCGGTGTCTTTTATTCGAGACTTCGGGAATACCAATGTAAGTAGGCCAAAAGAAGCCTTACCCGCTGGTAGGGAAAAGAGGCATTGAACCCTGCCAGTGAATGGTCTTCGGCTCTTACG
The DNA here is from genome assembly GCA_958510785.1 of Exephanes ischioxanthus. Classification (NCBI taxonomy): domain Eukaryota; kingdom Metazoa; phylum Arthropoda; class Insecta; order Hymenoptera; family Ichneumonidae; genus Exephanes; species Exephanes ischioxanthus. The sequence goes on along the minus strand of OY294015.1, from coordinate 927,744 downwards.
GTCCCCATTATCCCTCGGGTAAATTAATAAATTGGACGTCAACGAGGGATAAAGGTTCTCTTAATTCTTAGACGCCGAAGGACCAAAGTCTCACGGGTCCGACCTGCCCGAATAGACGTGGCAATAGGCTCAATCTCGCATTCTTTTATCGCTCACTCTACCCAGCTCTTGTGGGAGGTGTCTTGTTTCTCCGGTATTTATCTCCGACCCGGACGTCGACGAGTTAACACAGGAACTGTCTTCCAGTGCAGCCGAAAATGACTTAAGATGCGATTAAGTATAATTGAATCGGGGTCTCGACGTCGGATTAAATCGAATCAGCGGTAGTCTAGATTTTTTTTTATTCAAGGTCAATGATCGAACGGATGAACGGGATAACGAAGGCACAGTCGAGGAACTAGATGTACAGTTTAGAATAGAACGGTACCAGCGAGCAGTGCTAGTACCGAGCGAAGCCTCCTCGATCTTACGACGGGAGAGCGGCACGTTCTTAACCGGAAACGGAAGCTCCACCCTAAGCCTCGGGCAGCCAGAGCCACGGCCACTGGGACTACTACGCCCGCGCACGGACGTCTGTTTCGTCGAGTATCGCTCGAAGAATGCGACGTTTGTTGACGCAAGCGCGCGAACGGAGCCGACGAAAGGGGCAACCATTGCCTCTATGTGGAACCTAATCCCGTAGTTCTCAAAATATATCGGATTAACATTTACAAGCGTCGAAGCAATAACATTGATCGAGTGTCTGCTCGCCGCCCTGGAAACGTCGTACATTCCGGGCTACGCTTGTCCGGAGCTGATTTGATAAATAGAAAAAAAAGTGCAAGTGGGAGGGCTGTCGTAGATCGTCGAACGAGTAAAGAAAAACGAGAGGACCGTTTGGAATGCGAGTTAACGTCAGCCACCCGACGTTCGACACTCGTTTGGCTCATTGTTATGAAATACAAATCTCCTAGCGGCGCAAGGATGATTAGAGCGTTGGTCGCTGCCACTGACGGTAATTCGAGACTCGAAGAGTCACCCGTATACATGCATTAGGCTCGTGAACTCGAGAAGTGAAGGGAAATCGTCGAGCTTGTGCCTCATGCAGTTAACTCTCGTCGTCGTTCGGTTCGGGACTGGTGACAGGGGGATCGACGGAAAACCAAACCGTGGAGTTGATGGATGGTCCATCTATTTTAGGCAAAACAACGAGTTTCAAATTTGTTCTCTTGGTAATCAAAAAAATTTAATCGACAATCTCTCAAGACCGATGATAGGACAATCATCAGTTGGAATGAAAAAAGTAGGTAGTTATTTTTTACTAAAAAAAAAAAAATGGAATACCTAAACAAAATTATATTGGAGAACATTTATGCGAACGAAGCGAAATCAAACGCCTGGAAGGCATTAATCGCCGTAATCCACTCGAACGCGCCGATACACTCGAGATTCTGCGCCGTAGTAGAGCCCCGAGCCAGTGAATGAAACACCCACGCGTCCCGTTCCGCCGCGGTATATGGTACAGCGTAATAAGTGCGCGTGCACTTCTTCGGAGACTTTCGGGTAACGGAGCCGGTAGAGAAGCGTGGAGCGACGAGGTCGTTAGCACGGGGTTATCGAGCCACGTTTCCTCGAAGGAGTCCAGCCGGCCACGAGGAGAATAAAAGGGTTTGACGAAGGACGCGTCGAGGCGTTTCGGCACCGCGAAAAATCGGGCGCAAGGCCATTGCAGCGGTTCCGTTTCGTTCTCGGTGCCAGATGGCAACGTCCGGTCTTATTCCCGCTTCTGCTATCGAGAAACGGCTCCGCCAGAGGCGCGAGCGCGTTGGCAAGATTTGCTTTTTCTTCCATCCTTTCATTCCGCCTTCCTTCACAGCCGGGCCATTTATTTCACGATGTCACTGATCCCGAGAGCTCCCTTTCTCTCGTTTACTCCGGACGCTGTGGTTCTACCGCTGATACGTATTAATAGACGAACGCGTCTAACGCGGGTGAAATACCGTGAGTGAGATTGAGCAGGTCAGTGCCGCTGTGCTACAAACGTCGGATGTTTTGTTATAAGTAAAAAAAAATAAAATCAAACAAAAAAATTCCGAACAGAACTTACATCCGACCTTTAGCGTTGACGACGATGACTTCCGGTGAAAAATTTAAATTACCCACACAGATCGACGCACCGGGGCCCTTTTGATCGTTCCGGTGGCCTCAGATATGTATCCTCGAATTATAACGTATCGTACTGTACAAGCAAGTTAAACTTCCACTTCCGAATTAAAAACGGAGCGAATCCCCCGACGCATATCCGTCGGAACTGTGGCCGGCTGGCGCCCGAAATAATTTTTCGTTTCAAGCGTCGGGTCTGCGCCGTATTAAGTATACAGTGTCGGGGGGCCCCTGTGAGGAGTACGATGATGTGGGGTGCGCGATGATGCCGGTCAATCGTCGACGGTTCACGCAGGTTCCTCCGCGTCACGATCCTCCTCGTATTATGTGCGGTGAACGCTTCTCCCCCCCCAATTTGTTCGACGGATCACGCACTTTGCCACATTTATAATCGCGTGCGTGACTCCGTCGCCGTGAATTCGCGCATCCGCACCGAAAATCCGGTCCCGACGATTCGCACTTCCGGCAAACGTTTTTTTTTTTGTCAATGGAACCCTACTATTGACGCTTTTTTGTACGATTTTTTTTTTGTTTCTCGTAGCGTGCGGTTCTTGGCAACAGCCGATTCGATTGCATTGTAGTTTTACGATGACGTTCGGATTCGCGGTGGATCTCTTTAACGTCGAGAGACGCGCGGAATGCGCTGGCGAACCGCGATGGAACGCTCGTTGCGATAAGCATCTAAAATTCTCTCGCATACCACGAGAAAAATCATGCGTCGCTCGCTCCCGCGAGACCGGCTGAGCGCGAGGAGTGAAATGAGTTGTGTCAAGCAATTAATCAAAGCGCCAGTCTCGAAGAGTCCGTCGTAGCCACGGCGCTAGAGTGTGAAGAATGTATCGTATCCGACGCTTTTCATTGACTTTACTAATTGTTTAATTTATGTACTTGAGTCCCGGGTAATTTTCATGTTAACTTGAACATTTTCGCGCAGCATCAGATACCGAATATTTCGAGGATAAAAACTGTAAAAAAAAATTCTTTTATGCCACAAGTTTTTGTACCAAACATTAAAATGGACGGGAAGTGGGAAATTTTGAAATACGTGGCGGACTTGTGATCACCGGAAAAAAGTACGTCGATTAAGCCTAAGATGAAAAAATAAAAATATAAAGTTTCCCGGTCCATTTTTGGGAAAATGAATATTTGCAGTATTTTTTAAACAGCGATATCTCTGCGTCCCGATGGAGTTACGACAAATCCGTGGTGTCTATCGTGTTATACAGAAAAAAAAATACACAAGATCGGGTAGGGGGTAGCAGAACCGTTTTTCAATCCGTTACAGGGCGATTAAAAACGCCAAAAAGCATGATTTACAGCAAGGAGCATGAGTTTACCAAGGGGTGATTTTGCGATTTTGTTGACGAAAAATTGAGGATTTCCAAAAAATCTTATGGGCCACACATTCCTATGAATTTTCTCACGCTGAACACGAATCCGATATCAATTGTGGTCCAAAGTCAAGAATATCACCGGTAATCGCCAAATCCATGTTCTTTTTTTAATACGCAAATCATATATATTGATAAAATCTCTTTACAAAAATAATGCAGTTCCATTGTATTATTCTGGGATGCACCAGACAGTGCAGAATGTGTTCATATTGCACGTTACAGTACATCATGCCCACGTTCGCAGTTGAGCTGCCTCTAGACGAGCACTCAATACGCCTCGCGTACGGTTATATAAAAATAAAATATCTCCTGTCTCGATAAACCGAGGGCAACAAGGCGGATCGCGAGTCCTCCCAATAAACTGCTACGCGTTGTATAATTCATATCAGCGTCGAGCTGAGTCGAGGAGCCGCGGGCCGTAAAGACCGAATTATCGTCGATGCTAATGAAGTTATTGTGCCTCGCGTTCCGTACTTGCCATACCGTTTCACGTTATTATTCCACCGTTTCGCGGTGAATCTACGCCGAGGACTGCTCACTCGTATGGTCGAACTGCGGAGCCCGGCGACCGCAATCAATTAACTTCCAATTAAGATCGTCATCGATTCCATAACGAATTCATTCCCAAGCGAGATACCAGCGTTTGCTGAGCAGTTACTGATAATATATTGCTGAGATAAGATGTTTCCGTGCGATCGAAGAAGCCCAACCCTCGTCAATTTTAGAATTGTTTTTATAAAAATGAATTATTATAAAAATAATTAAATAGTATCTCTTTGTTGAGAAGAAATATTTGTTACATGCGCAGACCTTTTTTTTAAACTGATTACTATCTATTACACATCTACTCGCTTAACTCATGCCCAACGTTCGTTCAACAGCCATCAACTCACCACGTGTGTCTGTTTAACGAAGCCTTGATTGACAGAACTAATCAAGTTATCCACCGGGAATCGAACGACATTATTTTTTTCCTCGTTTTTGTTTCACCGCAAAAGAACGAGAAAAGAGAACGAGCAATCCTCCGAGTTGTCTCATCGTTCCGAATCCCGTTATTCGCGCGACTAACGGCTTTCTCTCCAGAGCTCCCAAGATCTACGATCTGCTTTCCTGTCTGGGAGTTTCGTTACAACAATATATATATACATCGCCATACCATATATAGAATTATATCTACACTCGATCCAATCCGTCGATCCCCGATTTAATTGTCCTCCTTTTTTCCTCGACCGTGAATCAGCGCGGCGGGTTATCCGTGCCTTTTGAAATCCATTCGTAACACGATGGGGAAAACGGATATAGGAGATCCAACGGGGGACGAGGCGAGCTTTTGACCCTGGCTTGTTCGGCAGACGAGAGATAGATATTGTACGAGATTGTACAGTCCAACTCCATTTATAACGATCGCAGTGTACTCGAGATATATAGGAGCGTACACGCACTGCGCGCTGCGAGTTATACGGTGCCATACAGAGAGTACACACGGGGGCATGGAGAGCGTGGTATGAATCGAGCAAAAAGTCGACGAGTTCGCTATACCGAGTCAATTTGACGGCGCGCTCGACACTGCGCGCGCCCTGCCATCGGACGTGAGCGACAGATGTAAATGCAGCCATTTATATAAACGGCATAAAGCTAGAGGGACGGGCTCTCACACTCGCTGCATACATATAGGCTGAATCAAGAAAAAAAAGATAATCGGGACATAAAATTAAAAAAAAGGGAAAAGCAAGGAAGCTTCCGTCATGATAATGGCATTGTTGTCTTGAGAGTAGATGTTCAAACTCAAATTGCCTACAATAATTTTTTCTCAACTGCTCAACATTTTTTTTTAAATCAAAATGTTGTTGTTGTTTTTGTGGAGCGATACGAGCACTCAGTCCTGCTGGACCATTGTACTCGGGCCTTGTGGGGCCCGAACCGTCGACCTCCCGATGCTTAGGTCTTAGAAGCGAGCACGCTAACCACTAGACCACCGCACCGGTATAATCAAAATGTTGGAAAAGATGTTATTAATGTGCTTAATTTTTGTTTTTTTAATAAAAAATAGAGCAGATATTTTTTTTAAAGATCTGAATCACCAACGTAGCAAGTATGGTAGATGGGGCATTAAAGTGCCAAGCACATGAATGAAAATGTATTCCATGTTCTACTCGACTTACGATTTCCGACGCGTCAAGGTCAGTAAGGAATCGTTACCGGAGTACAATAGGATGGTATCGGATTGACAAATTGTTTGACAAGATACGTGAATCTTTTGTCAAATCGTATTATTCTACGCGTCGAAAGAGCGACTAAGGAAGACGAGCGGTGTAGCTCGTTTACAAGTCCAGGCTAATGCACGTTTCCTCGATATCCGCCCGAGCCTGCGGGCCTCGCTTCGCTCGCAGGAAACGGAAGTGGTGATTAACCCTTTACCCGCTCGGCCATTCGTGGGGGAACAGGTTTTTTTTTTTTTTGCCACTAGTCAAACTACGAGCACCTGAAACGATTGGGACTCTTCCTTCGTTCGTTCCTCCTTTACTTGGCTCGTTTACTTCGTTTACTCCGTACGCTCGTCGATCAGAGGCGCGTGGGCGAGCGTGACCGAGGTACTCTCTTACCCGGCTACTCCTTCGCAGAGTTTTACCGCTGGGTGACTTTGGCCCGTACACTGGTGATGCACATGGGGAGAGGCCACGCGGTAAAGGGGGAACGACGAGATCCACGATCGGACGTCGAAGGGCGCGGCACTCGGGTCGTCCACTTTTACGATGAGACACGATTCGTCCCGGTGACTCTATAGTATTCTCTCTACAGTACAACAGAGTCCTGCTCGAGCCGGGATCATCGGCCGACGGGTACGGATATACATATAATTCAAAGGAACGGGGGGAAACGCGCCGCTGGGGAAAAACGGACTGGTGTCCTCCATTCGGTATGAGACTTTTTTTTAATGTCTCACGGCAAATGCAAAAAAAAAAAAAAACATTCGAAATAAATAAAAAAAGGAGTCGACTCACCACGTTCCTGTCTTCGGAAGTCGAGTATCCAAGCGTCAAACCGGGCAGACGTAGACACCACGTAGGACACAAGTTAGAGGACGGCGATGTCGATTCGGGTATTTTGGCAGTGTTGAGTAGCTCTCGGGAATTCTAGAACGAGAAATTCAAGGGAAACATTTTAATGGCTCTGCGTCGTACTAATTGATATCCACTTAGCTGCTCGATAGGCAGCTAAGTGGATATTGTCCCGGGGCAGCACGAGGTGACTCGAACGTTTTTGAATGAGCCTTGGAACAAAGAAAATTTTATTGGTCGAAAAACAACGTGATTAGCATCGGGGCATACTCGTTGCAACATAGTTGGCATTCGGTTTTGCGCGATGAACGGAAACTTTTAACGGAAAAATGCCAGCGAACTCATAAATTTAATTGGCAGTCGTGCATAATTCGCCAAACGGTCGAACGAGCCAAGTTCTTCCCCGAGGATTCTTCGACCTTTGAAAATTCGCTGTCGTGTCCCATCGTGGGAAGTCAATTAAGCCGTCCTTCCTGTCCTCCTCCCTGCGTCTTTGCTCGCAACTTTATGAAGAAGAACCATGGCAGACTGAGGATGAAGAACTTTTAGCAAACCGCTCGCTTATCGATCTCGCCGACGGTCCCGCGGGACCGTGTAAAGTCGGCTCGACTATGGGCTCCTCTTTATATTGCCTACAGTCTACCGTACACTGTACAACCGAGCGGCAAAAGTTATGAAGGTAATGAACGACGATTATTGCAACTATGGGTGAGACGCCTACCGAGCTGCTCCTCGTAACGTCGAGGACTGTCCTCCGGAGTGTAATAAACCAAGACCTTAAAATGCCGGACTCTTTACTGCGAGTCGTAATAATCGCTCTCCACATCGCCGATGCATGATAAAAAAGGGAGAGGCCGATGAATCATGGTGGCTAATAAAAAGAGTGAAAAAAAATCGCAGATTTGTTTTCTACTAAATATAATGATTAAGAAAAATTCGCACTAATAGTTCCTATTTAACGGCATTACGTTTTCTTTTTCTGTACGATAACTTATATTTCCAGACGAATTAAAAAGAATGTCCGAACATTTCCAGTATTGCCAGGATTTCCGTGAACATGAGTGTTCCCGGAAGTGGTTCGACGAATTATTATTTGAGTGCCCGTGAGCGACTTTATCGGTTCCGCGCTCGACTTATCGCCGCCGTACAGGTCAGGGGCGATCATTGCTCGGGGTTCACGGTAAATTCACGGATAAGACACAAAGTCGCGACAGTATGGCGCGCTGCCGTCTCGTCGGTGCGCCGATATCAATGGGTACAGTAATGGCGTGTTCGTACAGCGAATTCGCAAAGAGCGAAGTGTATAGAGTGCAGCGTCCGCCCCATGCGCGTGCGACAGCTCATGGTGGTCGGAAACCGAGTCGAGGAGTCGCTGGGTGGACGACGAGGGTCGGAGTCCCCGTGTATTGATTGCGCCCCGTCGGATGATTCATGGGACCTGGAGCCGCTGCTACAGCCATCAACGGCGCGCCACCGCCACCACCTCCGCCTCTGCAATATTCTAAGCGAGTGCACCCCTTCGAGCACGCGGGGGCTTATATCCTGCTGGCAGGCCTGGAATCCCGTGGTCTGACTAGCCGTGGCGCAACCCCACGAGCGGCGGGAACACGGGGGTGAGATATCGGGAGCCGTCAGCCGGCTGGCCGTCTGCGACGACGAGCCGCGTAGAAACCCGGAGTCCGTCGGAAGCCCACGGTAGCCGGCCGGCGAACTAGAGCCAGACGGCCGGGCATTTTCGGCGTATCGACGCTGGACAGAACCTCGTATCTTCATCTAGTCTCATACCATCGTAACATCCGTGCAGAGTCCTTCGGAAAGTCCGTCACCGTTTCCTGGTCCATTAAACGCGGGGTTTTTTTTTCGGCACAATTTACATTATACCAGATATTGCTCTACGAGAATTGCTCCACGAGAATAGGGTGATGTCACCGGTGACTGAGCGGCTAAACCGAGAACAATATCCAGTGATGGAACGCTTTTTTTCACCGGTGACTGTTCACTTACTGAGGGGTACCCTACAAGCCTCCGCCCTACACAGGATAATAAAGATACTCGATTTAAGAGACCGCTCGGAACTCGACCATGTAACGACTCTATCAGTTACAACTCTGCTGAGATACAGACTTCCGGGAATATCTCTACCGACTTATGACTTCATAATGTTACAAGTTTACCGGATTACAGCTCGCTGCCAATGAATGCCTTTTGCCGGACAATTGTATTCCGGTGGACTCGTGTATTTTGTCAGAGTTACATCTACCACATTTGTATCTAGAGATAGAAGTGTGGCTCTTCTCCACATTCGAGGTGTACAAGCGACGAGTCGACATAGACCTTCGTCCATAAAAAATGTACACGGCACAATGTATACATTTCGAAGCTCAGGGATCGTGTATCCCGTTAACAAGAGAACCGGCAACCGCCGGCATCGTGCGTGTATTCCGAAGTTCGATGTAGCGAGACTCCCTCGCTTTCTCTGACTCATTAAACACTCGTCGTGCAATCTAGAATTAATCTGGTCACACGCTCCCAGGCCTTTAAGTGTGAGATACTGTATTCGTCCGTGGTAGATGGATAGCGTACACCGTAGAATATAATTATCATGTTCACGTGCGCGGTTCGAGCGGAGAATCATCATCGACGCTCGTGGGAGAACAGGAAATCAATGAGAAGAAAAATTCCCGATCATTCACTCCCTTTTTTTTTTTGTCTATCACCGTCGCCTTTGCGCACACGACTCCACGCGAGTGTCCCTGCACGCTCGGAGCGCAGGCATGGTAGGCATGAGTCATTGACCACGTGCGGAACGAGACTCGTAGCCAAGGTCTGGGTCTCTTCGGTGCAGCGCGGAGTCTCTCGATGAATTTAGAACTCCCGCACGGGGCGGGAGACGTTTCCCGAGATACAGATGCCGATACGGGGACAATAACAATTGTAGATCCTCGTGTGTTATATTGGAGTAATTAGTTTACGCGAAAATATTTGACGAAATACGTGCGGGAGGTCTCGAGATGGAGTCTTAGCCGCGCAGCGCGCACGCGCATGCGCGAATAACCCGAGAATTTTCCCATGCGCCGAACGTTCCCTAGGCACGATCGTGCGCTATCTCATCTTCGCTAGTTTACGTATCTCGTAAATACGCGGCTTATCGCTTCCCGTTGCGGGGAAAGCATTTCCTTGCTCGTCGGCGACAAGCTCAAAAGAGAACTAGCACGCTACGGTAGTGGCGCAGTACAGTGGACAAAATAACGATGAGTGGCGAACCGATTACTTCACTGTACAGTAGAGAGTTATGAAAATGCGATAGAGAAAACCCCCGCCAAAAAGTTAATGAGAAATAATAATAATAATAATGCATCGTTAATTAACGATTCGGGAGAAGTGGGGCTGAAAATACCAATAGTAATGAAAGAGTAAAGTTGAAGAGTACAAAGTTACAAAAAAGGGATGAGGAAAAAAAGGCGTGCAAGAGGGTTAATGGTAAAGTTTTCCAGAGCGAGTTTGCGAAGCCTGACTAAGGGGAGGATTGAACGGCGGGACGGTTGTGGGATCGCGGAAAAATCTGGCTCCCCGTTAGAAATCGAAATGTCGAGGGGGGGAGGGCAGTTCTCATCTCGTTTGCACGAGGAAGCTTCGACGTGAAGATTCGCCGGTGGATTCTCTCCAGATTTCTCTCCGTCTCTCGCTCTCCGCGTCGGACGAAACCGAGCCCCGACGGGCATGCTCAATTGGCGAATCCAATTTGCCGTAACTAATATTACGAATGCAGCGGGAACGAAGGGCAGACACACGGAGCCGATCGACTCCCGGTCAGCGTCGGAGAGAACGATCGGCACGAGAAACGGATATCTGCCTCACCTTTCCCCCTTTCCTACTTCTATCCCCTGCTCATCGATAATCGCGTTAAGAGGTGAGTCACGTGCGATTCCGTATCGAGAGAGCGGAGATAGAAGAGCGAAAGACGAAGAAGGATGGGGGGGATTGAAAAAATATAAAAAAACTGTCTACGACGCCGCGGTACTGTGGACTACGTTACACACGCGTTACTTCCACTGCCAGCTGGACGACGAGGTTCGTGACCGCGTTTTATAGTTCCTTCGCCGTTTCGATGAATTTAAAGTCGCGGCTTCGAGCCCTTTCTATGAATAATTTAGAGATAGGATAATTCGTTTTTTCTTTATCTCTCGGGCTTGTTATTTTGTTTTGAATTTTAGTGACTCGAGGCTCCGCAGACCGTGGAAGGTTGTGCCACAGGAAGATCGCGGGGTAAGGCTTCGGGAATCGATCGATTATCCACCGCAACCGGCTCTCGCGTTACCTCGCCAGAATTAAAGAGCTCCCGTGGCCGTGATGGCGATCGTGTGTTTCGCTACACCGTGAAATCCGGCTGGATATCTGCATCGACTGCACCTGCTAACAAAGCGGGTCCCCGGTCACTCAATATTTTTAGAACATTTCGCACAGCTGCCGCGCGAAGACGACCGAGTCGATGGCTGCGCTGTGTTACCACGAGGTGCCGGCGATATCGCCAAGGTAGAAAAGAAATACGTGCACGGGATGAAAAGAAAGCATAAAATAATTAAAAAAAAAATTTGAGACAGCGTTTGCCCGAAGAATTTGTCTGGAGTTCCGACCGTCCTCAAGACTAGGTTTATATCTTAATTAATATTCATGATCACCTTCGGTTCCCCGAGAGCCAATCACGGTCACGAATCAAACTGGAACCGTCATAACGAAACAATACGTAGTGTTACAATAGTGAAAATTGACGATCCCTCGGTTACAGAAAAAATATATATATACATAGGGGGACCGGGGCGAGACGGGCTGGCGAAAAATCAGGTTGACGCGGGGCGTAATGGACCACCCTAAATAAGATAACTAGAAGGCTGCAACGGCGGATTATTGGGTAGAAGTTGGGAAACTCAAGATGTATGGATAGTACAGGCCTACAGGCAGGGGTTGAAAAAAGTGAACAATTTAAGGGTAGCCCGTCTCGCCCCAGACAATTTTTATTTTTCGCACACCCTACAAAACTGAAAATATCATTGTTCGATGACAAACAATAAATTATGCTTTCGGCAACGTTGTAGCCGCATTATTTGCTGGGGGCCCAACTCGCCCCAGTCTCCCCTATATATATAAAATAATTGATTTGGTTCTACCGACAATTTTTTAAGTTTACAGGCATTATTACTTTTTCATCGTTCTGCCGCAAGTAATAAAACGCCCGCGATGTACGATTAATCGCCCGCTTGTCGTCGCGATAAGTTCCCCGTCCTCGGCCCCCTCTCGGCGGACGAGTTCCTTCGTCGCCCCTCGTTGCCAAAGTCTCGGCCATATTACCCGCCGGCTATACGCGCGGATAATATTGAGGCTTTGACGCGGTCGATAAAACGCGTACACCGTAGGCGCTGAAAGCGTTGTCTTTCGAATCACGCGCGAAGAGTCGCGGAAGCGAGACAGCCGAGAAAGAGCCCGGAGAGAGAGTTCGGGAAAGTGCGAGAGGAAACGAATGCTCGCGGGGAGGGCACGGAGAGGCTATTTTTATAATTCCAGCGATGCAAGGCTCTTTTGCCCTCGCTCTTTTTCACCCTCTATTTCACCCCTTGCCGTATACCCGTTACCTCGAAAATAGCTGTAAACGAGACAAAGAGATTTAGCGACCGAACGAGCGACAATTTATTTCATTCTATGGGCTACACTTTTTAGTGGTTGCAAATTTGGCTCCTGAAATCAAATTTATCCTCGAATTTATCGCAACAAATAATTGAATAGCCAAACAAATAATTTAACAACCAAACAAATAATTGAAGAAGATGTTTCGAAAAGTGTACCGTGACTTCTCATCGGCACAGTGAGGGAAACACGAGTGAAATTCGAATGCAATACACACACTGTAAGTAGTGGATAACCAACATCTGGCCGCGGCACTCAAGGCCGGCCAATCAACTCGATGTGTACTATACCGCGCTATGCAAACGTGTAATAAACATACTGTAGCCAGGTAGCGTTTATATGCAAGCGCGAATCCACGCGAGAGACGGATGCTGGCTACACACTAACCGTCAGCAAAACAGCAGGAGCCAATCGTCATATCCAAGGCCGCGCGGGCGACTTCGCTGCCGTTCGATGTGTTATTTATAACTTTATTACGAGGGTGTCCGGGGAAGGTCCGCGGGCCGGGGAGTAAAACTTCGAGAGTCGAAGTACGAAGGGCAAAAAATGAATAACGAAACGAAGAAGAAGAGGAAGGTGCGGGGGAAGAAAAAAAAAAATGCAAAGCGGTAGAAGGGCAGAGGGTCAGGTGTTTAAAAATGGAAGCAAGGTCGAGTGGAGGCCCAGCGGTTGGTCGGAGAGTGAAGTGAAGGAGGAAGGTAAGAGGGAGACCGACGAGACTCGACGCTAGAGAGAAACTCTTTTTTTTCCGCCGCTCCGTCGGCTGGAAATATGGAAAAGGCGTAGGCGAGGTGGTTCTTATTGTGTTTTTTTTTTTTTTTGCGTTTTCTTTGCTTATCGCGTTGCTGCTTCGCCTGCTTCGTCGCCGCGACTCTCCGGCACATGGAAAACCGGTCGACGGGAATATCTCCACGCCGTTCCGTCTATTACTTCTCGTTCTCAATGTACTCGCGAATGTATTTTATTTTTCACATTCGAGATTAAAAAAAAAAAAAAAAACTCTTCATTCAACGATTACTCTCCGGTGATGCGCACTCACGCAATTTTTTGCACCGATGTTTCTTCGTCCGTCAACGAACGACAGTGAGTAACTCGCGCTTATCTTTTTCGAGAAAGTTCTCGCGGAGATCAACGCACCGCTCTTTGTCTCCCGTGCGCACCGAAACGACGAAGCGGAGGGAAGTCGAAGCGGAGGGAAGTCGAAGCGGCGACACGCACAGCCCCTCGCCCCGCCGGATCGCCGACACAGGAAGAGAGTTTCACCGTGCAGAACGATGATTCAGGAAACCGTGATTACTGCCACTTCTCCGTTTATATCGTGACCACCACTCGGCGTGATTGCCACGGCAGTAGGTGGCTCGCGAGACCGCGCAGATGCGCGCAAGTGTATTCGTATCCCCGACTCCGAGCTGGGTCAATGACTAAGGTTACTCCTCGCGCTGGGATCAGCGTACTTTGTTCATGTGCTTCCGGCTTCCTCGATCAAATCACCGGACACTCGGAGAACGGATGTGGTACACATGAATTTCTTATTATCGGGACGGTGTTTCGCTTGAGCGAGCGACCCGCGAGATGTTACGAGATCAAGGAGAAAAGCAGATGTTTAATACACAGGATCTACGGATTGCCATCCATGTATTACAGGGATATCAGTGCCTTCGCGGCTGACGAGGTATAGAGAGGAAAAATAGAGAGGATGTTGAATCCTGATTTCCCAAGACTATTGCCTAGGGGACCCGAGGAAGTAAAAAAATTACCGGCAAGGAAAAATAATGACAAGGTACCGCACCACGGAGCAGAGGTTTCGGCATCGTTGTCGTCGTCTCCCGTCCACATTGAGAGACCGACGATCAAACCTCGTGTGAATTCGAACGAAAATGGGAGAAAAACGAGAGGCTCCGAAAAATCGTTCCTGTTGCCGCCCCGGAGTCCACCCTGGACGGTGTATCCACCTTGCGGACAGCGGTTCGCGATACGCACATGAAAGGCGCGCGTGGTCTCGATATCGCGATTCCGGTATTCCTTGGCTTCGTCGCCGGTGTAATATTACCGCAGGAAAGGTGGCCAGCGGGCCGAAGTTTCGAGGTGCACGGAACAGTCCGATCGGGTCTCGACAATTTTACTGTACACGGATAACGAACGACGGCGAGGAATAATTAATAAAAAGAAAAAAGAAAAAAAAAAAAGAAATTGGAACACGGACCATGTTGAAACATGGCCCAGAAAGCCAACCCGAAAGAGAACCCCCACACCTTTCTCCCTCGAGTCATTACCTAATCTTGTTCACCTTCGGAGCTTCTCGGAACGAATATCTGTGTCGAATGAATATTCTCTCGTCGGGACCGTCCGAGAATAAAGAACTGCTCGGTCCAACCGATTCGTATAATAAATTCAATCGAAAAAAGAACGACTACCATAGAGAGGAAATATTAAATGCGGAGGAGTCGCCGCTCTCTCTACCGACTCTCCGCAGAGATTCGGTGGCGAGGAAGGAGCGAAAAGAAATGAGAACTAACCATCTTCGCGACGGAGATAAGAGCGTTAATTCGATACTTCCTGCTCGGCGCGCAACGAGAAGCTTTGCTTACTCTATCTCGACCGGCTTTCCTCCTCAATTAATATTTCCTCGAGTGTATATTTCGCCGACATTGGAAGAACGCTAATGTACATATATTATTTTTTCTCGTCACTGGAACATCGTTCCTCCAGGTATCGAAAAGAGTCTCGTGCCGTGGATTCTCGATATCGCGCGAGGATGAGAAGAGGAATATTACAGCGCAGAAAGTATCGGAGCTGCCGGGAACGCGAGAGCCGAGCAGGATCAACCGGTTTCTCTCGATGGCTCTCGGACCGTTCACGAAACGCCTTAATTACCCGAAGCCGAGGTGGAAGGTGAGGAAGAACGAGGGAAGTCGGTGTAGGCAAAAATTTTTCGACTTGCGACTACCGCGAGTCGGGTTCGTCTTCGAGCGCGCGTACCCAGATACGGATAGACGAACTCGAAGCGATTTCACCGGGGAGAACGAGGGACGCGCAGCGAAACGCAGTTTCATCGCCAGAGCCCGCGGCGCACTTTACCGTTTCTTGTACTCCGTCGTTCTCCGTTTCTCTTCCCTAGTTATCGACATTAACAGGCGAAAAACGATAGCGGGGAAAAAAATATACACGGACCTGTCCAGGAGTCCAAAGCGCCTGCGCACAAACCACGAGGCTGCAATGTACTCCAGCATCTGCGTCGTACTTTTGCCTTTAATTCGAGCGGTTACCTCACCGAAGAAAGCAAACCGGGAGGGAAAAGACAAATAGGGAGATAAGACGGGAATGAGAATAAACAAACAGAGATAAATAATTAAGAAAAAGCGAAAGGCCGAGAAGGAAGAAAAATAAACCATTGCACTCTGTATGCCGGGATATGACTCACTCTCAGCAAACTCGGCGAAGAGGCATGAGCAGTGCACGAGAGCGCTCGGAGAAACAGGCTGGCGCGAGAGATAATCGATCTGCCTGACGGTCTTTTGTACGGTCTGTTGATGGGATACGCTGCCGTTCGTATTACAGCTGCTCCAGCCAGCATACACGGCCGAAGTTCTGTACTTTCAATAAACCAAGGACTCTATGTCGAATTCCAACGGCGATCGAAGATTGTCAATAGAGGCGAACGGAGAATAATTGATGTAATCGACAAACCCTCCCCTATCCCTGTTACGTTCGAACTTACGCTCAGCGGTTCGCGTCAATTAATCGCGTATCCTTTCAATAAATGTCCAGCTATAAATGGAAAGTACCGGAGACCCCTGCGGGTCCATCGTCGACTATCGAAATACCACGCGGAAACTGCCATTTATTTATTCCAAACTTAGACATTCAAATGTTTGGACGTTTAACGAATATTTCTTGTCCACAAAGGTCGACAATTTTTTTTTTCCTATTAATTTAGCAATCTTTTTTTAGTCAGAAGTACCGTTCTTGATGTAAAAAAAATGATAAAATTAACGCGAAGAAAAAAAGAATGGTGAGACTTGACGGAGATATGTTTGTTAAATGTAAGAGCCTTGTTTAACGTGTACCCCGAGGCAACAGAAGCCGCAACACGCCGACCGGCGAGAACGTTTTCCGTTCGTCATCGCCCGGCGCTGCTGTCTGTCCCGGTCGCTGTTCCTCGTCGTCGTCTCGTAAACATTTCGACCTTAACCTTCGGTGTAACGCGTCGGTGACCGAGTGTGCGTCGACTCTCGCGACTGTGCGCGCTGGATAAAGGACAGTGAGAGACGAGGGAATCCGAGAGAACTATTTTGAGGTCTCGGGCGGAGCGATCTAAGCCAGACGCCTGGTGCGGAGTCCTCGGGAAAGCGGAGCGGTGAATGCCTCCGTCTCCGGTACGGCACGACGATACGGTATATACACTAACTAGACCCTACTAGAGTATGCATCACTGGGTGAGCTAAAGCCCGTTTCGCCGCTCGGTCTAATCTTGACACGTTATACCCGACAACGACGACGGAGACGAGCAGTTGATCGAGTTAAACCGGAGGACAAAGACGCGCAAGTGCCGTTCCATAATCGCCTCATTGTACTTGGACACAGTCGGCCGTTTATCCACTCGTGGCGTTCGCCATGAGTGACTGCCATACTGCGACGTTAGAGCCGAGACGCTGGGAGGGAGAGCGAAGAGCTCTGGAAAAAAAAAAAAAAACGAAAAAAAAAGTGCGTTTGCATGCACGCGTGCATATACGCGTCCCACGAGCGAGCGGCCGAGTCCTCGTGGCCCACGCGACCCACGTACGCTCGGAAATAGCAAGGCTCCATCCCCCGCTAGTCGGCGATTCATCGAGGCAGATTCGTCCCAATGATTTTCGTCGGGATGCGATGTGGGTGGGAACAATTATGAAATAATCGCGGATAAAGGATAGGCGTCAGCTCGAACCCGAGGGAAGGAAGCAGAGGGGTCGACGATCCACGGCGAACCGGAAGTGACCGAAAAAGAATAATAAGGAAACCGAATGGGTAATAATAAAAACGAGTCTGAATTTACATCTTCCGTTCGGCTCTTCTATCTCCAACGTACGGCAAGAATGATTCTTATCTTTGGACTAATATTTACGCAATCCCGGTGCTTCTGTAAATCCACCGGCGGGGGCTCTCGGATAAACGCCGGGGGTTTATGGCTCTCTAGCTGGGAGGTTCCCGGGCTCGCGCGACTCTGTTTATCCTCGTGTCTCTCGGGCACGAGTCTCTGGGCGCACGCTGGCGAACCGAGGAATCCGACGATCGCAGTGACGATCTTTTTTTAAATCCCTCGATCTAATTTCCACGTCCGGGCGTAAATCGTTCCAGTTCGGCTGATCGATAGTTGCACCGGTGTATTTTCGGCTCGACGACCGAAATCGTATGGAATCGTGGTGTCAATACCGGGCGAATTATTTTTCCCTGTTCTCCACTATCCACCGTTTTTGCTATCCGACTGTACGCGAAATAATGAAGAGTCTCTCAGCGCCGGGACTATAGGTCAAATGAAAATAAACAAAGGAAACCGGGCGCGATACAGGAGCGCGAACGAGGGCAGCGATACAGAGGAGAGAAAGAATTGAGTCAGAGTGCTGAGCCCACCCACCGGCTGAACTGTATCTCCGTGAATTATCAAAATTCCTCATCGCAAGCGTATAACATCCGTATGCAACTGCGTCTGGGGCAGGGATATCTCGATTGCTGACGCGGACATCACGCGAGAAAGAGCGTCGACGAGCGAGCGACTGAGCGAACGCTTCCGGTGCGGCGTCATAGGATGGAAGGACACGTCCCGTGCAAACTCATTTACCATTATAATATCATAATACGGGTCATCCTGTTGTGGATTGCACCGACGAGTCACATAACTCGCGGCGGTTCCATTTTCAATATTCCCGCCGGTACCGAGTTGACGATAAAACTAACTTTCCTCTTTTTGTGTTTTTTTTTTTCCTCATCAGATATTTTCCGATCCGATCGGACGATAACACAGATAAAGCATAAGTGCGCAGTTGGATATCTGTAGTAATGACTGACACGTTGGATGCCGGGAAGAGAATAGAAAGAAACTGACGCGCGCATGCGCGTATCGCTAACGGCACAGGGAGATCGCATTAGTGGCGCCAATTAACGTAATTAACTGCAATTAATTAGAGGCCAAGAGGTTGCTGCACGCTGTCCTCTTTACTGGCTCGGCCGGCGGGCACTCTGAAACAACCACCAGAAGCACACCCCAGAAGCGCAACGTGCCGCGGCTGCTTCGAGCTCGGTGCGAACATCTTCCCGTGCGCTCGCAGCGTGCACGGCGCTGCGTCCTCTCTTCTCGTTCTCAGTGCTCTCACTGTTTGACTCTGCATGCGCGGCGGGCTAATTAACCCACGGTACGGAGCCTCGCCGGTATCGACTACGAGGATTGCTTTGAATTTGAATTAAATGTACCAGTGCCTGGCAATCCTCTTTAACCCTTTACATGTCACTGGAGAACCACCTCTGACGCCCGCAGTGACGCCTCACCCACATCGCCGGCACGATAAAGGGTTGAAATCGAACCGGTGATGCAACTATACCGGTAAATTACGTTCATCTTGCCGGTTACCCACGACCGCTGAAACTGCTAATTTTTACCATGAACAGTAGTTGCCGTTTCATAATTTATTCAATATACTGTAACGCAAGTTCTTAAAAATGTTCTTTCTGGAAAGAATCCAACCCGAGTGATTATATTTTCGATGGAAATAATATTTATATTAAAAAAAATGTATTGTTAATATAATTGGTAAAATAGCGGTAAAGTGTCGGAAAATATGGGTGGGTAAAGAAAAAGTAAATAAGCGAATGGAAAGGTTGAGAGCCCCTGCGCTAATCCATTATGTAGCTGCCGTTCGTTCCTCCGGAGTCATTCAGAGAAAGACGGAAGGAAAATACGAATGTAGGAACTGCTACAGAGGGCAAAAGAGTGAAGCGTACAACGAGCGGGTTTCGAGAACCGAGTCCAGAACTCTCTCGTGAGGTGTATAACGAGCTGGCGTACCGGGGAGAGAGTGTGCACCAACGCAGCGGTATATAGTCGAGCGGTAAGGCTCTTCTGGCGCTGTGCGCACACCCAGAAGCATTTCGCGTCACGGTTCACGAAGTGAGAAACCTGAATAGGACGAGGGTAGAGAAGAGGCCTCGTCTACAATGTACGAAATACTAGAATTGTTCAACGTTGCGTAGCTGTATCGGTACCCGGAGTCGCTGCCGGTGCTCTTCGCCACTCGTCGTCTATGCGGAAGACACGGGGGGGGGGGGGGGGGGGGGGACGTATAACGAGCGAATGCCGGAATCGCGGAAGCGAGGCTACCAGGAAACCTGTGTGGAAACGTAGCAAAAACGGAAGTGGAGTCAGAGCGGGAGACGAGGACTGGGGACCCCCCCGAGTACAATTCTCCAAATACACGTTGGCATTTTCGCCGAGAACCTGACTCGTCTCGTTCCATCTTATTTTCCTTGGTTCTGTATAAAGCTCGAAGAGCTCCCGGGACCTCAACGAGAAACGCGAATATTATTTCAGCCACTCGAGAGATTGAGAAAACAGACATCGACTGACATGAAGTGTATTACGAATGAAGAACATTATTAATATTATTATTTAAAAAGAAGTATTCAAACGTACGGTTACTAGAGGTGGGAAAGAAAGGAGGAAACTTCGGACTGTGAACTCTGAATCTGCGTGTACCAAACCCTCGCCGCAAAACGAGAGAGAGCGAGCCTCGAAGGGGGAGAGTTAGCGCGTGGAATGCGGGGGAGAAAGAACGAGGGAGAGAAAAAGCGAGTGAGAGAACGGGAAAGGCGTATGGAGTAGGGCACGGATGGTGAACAGCTGCCCGAGCAATGGCGCGGCGCACTCTCGGGGAGTTATGGTTTTGTATGCGTGCCCCCATAACCCCCATGCCACAGGCGAGCCATCGGTCCTTCCTCCACCCCCTCTGGTCAAATAAAGAGCCGCGGTACTTGTCCCGCTTCTATCGTACGCATCGTCGTTCTACGCACGCCTAGCGGCAAAAATATACACGAGTTCACGAGAGAACGATGAAGCGAGGAGGGTAATCTGTAACGTTCGATCGAGCCGAAAATCTCTTTTCTATTATACTCGTCGGATTTATTGTGTAATAGGTGCTGGCGCGTCTGACGAACTGCAGAGAATGAGTCCTAGGGACAAAGAATATTTTGTCCATAAAAAAGAATTGTCTGGAACGTGTGTCGGATGTTCAGCGCCTTTTCCTGGAACGATTGGAGAATCGCAGCTACACTCTGTATCGTAGAATAACTCGAATCGATGACCGAACTACGTTGGCCCGTCGAGAAATCGCAGTCTCCGAGTATCAAAGTGTTATTGCAGACAAACAAGTTTCTCCGTCCCGTTGGATGGTTCAATGTTGAATTCGTTCCGAGAACCAATTAATACGCCCGTCGATCTTCTTTCGTGCTACAATGTGTCGGTGTGGTATCCAACTATCTCTGAGCGAGGCGACGCTGGTCCTTCGGAGCGAAAAGGGTTAAAAAAAAGAAGAAAAAAAAAAAATAACAGACGGAGAATAGATCTTCGGAATTGTCGAAACCCCCCTCCCACAAACACTTCCTTGGTGAAAGATAACTGTGAAGTTGTTGCTGCATCGATGCTTCGTCCTCCCTCATCCTCGCACGCCTAGTTTCCGCTTTCCTCGCAGTTGGCTCTATAACTGTAGCTTCATCCATTGTTTTCGAGTATTTGTATTTTCCATCTAGAGCTCGGGCGATACTCGACGATTTTCGTCGAGGCAAGAACGGGGAAACGAGTGCGAAGACGACTCGGCGAAAACACACATTATCGAGGCTCTCGGCGCGGATAACGTTCCCGACTGTTTTCTATCACCCCGGCGATTCTCGGTCGTTTCAGTTGACTTTGAGATATCTTGTGACCCCGAGGATCACGCGGGTGCCATGGTAACTTTGCCGCGCGCCTTCCTCCGCCCCTTTCCGCTT